>JANEYF010000523.1:0-65802 GCA_029963845.1 Rhamnusium bicolor | reverse complement strand
TACAGCACATATTTTACTTCCGTTTCCAATTTTTTTAGGGTAACATCCTTGTTAGTAACCACCAAGTAGAGAGGGTTTCTCTTGGTTTTCATCTTGAATATGTTGAGAATCTCTAAGTTGTGCGAATCAATAATTCCTGTACCAGTATTCCCTAAATATCATTTGCATTTAATTTTTTTATTTTGTGTTTTCTAACGCCGCGCCGCTGAAAAACCGTCCTGTTCTAATGGAATTTCTTATCCAATAAATTGATTTAGGTATTTTATTATAAACGTAAATATATCACCTTAAAAGGAAAAAATATTGTACATAACATTACACGTGTTATTTCATTGTGAACATTCCGGGCACGCACATCCTCAAATATTGTATGGAACCTGCTAAAACGCTTATCTAATTTAACAAGAAATCACGAACTCACTATCTATCGCTATCGGAATACACATATAAAATTTTTCTTACGCTTCAGGAGATTGAAAAGCCTCGAGACTTTACTTACTGAAAAATATTGTTTTAAAAATAGGGTGAAATACAAATAGATTACATTATAGAATAAAAATGTCAATGGGGTTCTCTATTTTATAGAAATAATTTACAAAATAAAAGTGATGTTACCCATTGTATTCATTTACTTTTTTGCTTGAATAGATTTTTACTTATGAGAAAAAGAAATTACAAGATATGCAGAAAGTTTAAACGTAATTTGACTCACATTAATAAATTACTAAATCCTGGATATTATGGCAGTTATGACGTAAAAACCAGGACCGCTGAAATTCATATTAAACAGTAATATGACATTACTCAATTGTAGCTAGTATGCATTTGGTATTTTTTCATTATTTATACGCAAAGTAAATGCAGCCGGTTCGACCTTTCACGTTAACACAAGTTGTTCTGTGCTAATACAATGACTTCAGAATCAACAAGTCATTGGCTAATATGAGTCAATAAATTTGCACTGGAAAATTAATCCCAAGTAAAATTTCAAAACATTGTAACTTATAACAAAGTAACATTTTTTGATAAAATTTGAAATATTCAAACATTCTATCTGATTCTGAAAAAAAAAGGTTTTGCAAATATTTTACAATAGTGCAGTAAAAATAAATTATGACCTGGGCAAAATTGCAACACAAATGATTCTTTTTGCATTATACTGTATGAAGTGTCTTTTTTTAACATATTCAAAATCCCCATTAATGCCGGCTCAGGAAGTCAGTGAAAATCCAAGATGGCGGCTGAATTTTTTTTTTATTAAAAAATTTATAACTTTGTATAACTTTGTATTTATAATGTATGATATAATGGTGATATAAGTTATGTGCTCGATGGAGGGTCCTTACTGCATCGTCTGCCATGGCATAATGAGGGTACATTCAGGGATATAGCAAGATGCGTCGTTTGTGACAGCTAATTATGGGCAAGCAACTGTAGTTTTTGATGGTTATACATCAGAATACACAATAAAAGACATGACCCATAATCGCCGAACAAATACAATTTTCCCCTCCGTGAACTTTACACCAGGTATGACATTCACAGGAAGTAAGGAAATGTTTCTCACTAATAAGGGAAACAAGCAGAAAAAAATTACTCTAATCGCTGAAGAAACACGACAACAGGGATGTTCAGTAATTCATGCAGTTGATGATGCTGATGTTGACATTGTTAAAACTGCAGTGGAATCTTCAAAAATTAAAAATACAACAGTGATAGGAGAAGACACTGACCTATTGGTATTGCTGATTTACTGGTGTAATCAAGCATACCACAAGCTGTTTTTCAGAAGTGATAAAAAACCTTCCAAACAGAATAATATTTATGATGACTTAGCGAACAGTCTATTCTTTATACATTGGTATACAGGATGTGACAGCACCTCCAGAATATTCCATATTGAAAAGCAATCAGTTTTCAAACGTTTTGTTGAAGATCAATACTTTCGTGAACTTGCACTATCGTTCAGCTCAACAAACCTTAATCCCAGTCAGGTTGAAGAATTTGGAAAGAAGATAATGGTATGTATTTTTGGTGGAAATCCAGACGATACACTAAATACACTTAGGTATAGAACTATTATTGATAAAGTATCGAAGGCAAAATGTTTCGTTCAGCCACAGAACCTTCCCCCAACGGAATCAGCTGTCAAGTACCATAGCCTCCGTGCATATTTGCAAATTTGTATATGGAAGCAAATGCAAGAAGGCTTGAACCCAACAGAGTGGGGATGGAGTATACATGATAATATGTATGTACCGAAAAAAATGGATTTGCCACCAGCACCTGAAAGTATAATACGCATAGTAAGATGTAACTGCAAAACCGGCTGTGGTGCCATGAAATGTAGTTGCCGAAAGAATGGTTTGGAATGTACCAGTTCATGTGGTCAGTGTCAAGAAATAAATTGTGAAAATTGTCCGCAGCGAATAGAAGATGAAGAAATGGAAAGTAGAGATGAAGATTATGATGAATTGTGAAAAAACAGCCAAATCATTTTAATTTTTGTTCAATAAAGGAAAATAACCCATACTTTGAAATAATGGTTTTTTGTTCTTGTAAGTCTAATATGTAATAAAGTTTTCTCTAATGTATAATAGGCAATTTGAGTGATTCAATACCTATCTTACCTATTCAATACCTATTTTATGCTTTTATCTTTGTATTTTAAACATTTTTGCCAAATTACACCTTATAAATACAAAGTTATACACAGTTATAAATTTTGTAATGAAAAATACAAAATTCAGCCGCCATCTTGGATTTTGACTGATTTCCTGCGCCGGGATTAATGGGGATTTTGAATATGTTAAAATAGACACTTTTCACAATAGAATGCAAAAAGAATCATTTGTGTTGCAATTTTGCCCAGGTCAAGGGAATTTTTACACCATATTGACTGCACTACAAATTGTACAACTTTTTTTCGCAAACTTCAATCGCAGTTTTTTCTCTGCAAAACTTCTACATTTAGTCTTGAGAGTTATGACCTAAAGTGTTGCTTGGCTCCCATGCTCCAATACTAATATATGATTAACCTAAATTTCACCAACCGCTATTGGCGACAAATCGCTTAGTGAGTAAGCGTGTTGCTTTAAATTCAACGTTGATTTCTGAGTGATGTTTCGTTACTTCTGCTATGTAACTACACCAACATAGTTCCGTGTTTTAAAGAAATTTTAATATCAGATGGTTAAAGTAAACCCGTTTTGTGACAAGACCCATAAACACTTCAAAAAGAAGATGAAAGATAAGATGAAGCTCTCCATACTTAAAGGAATAAATAAATATCTCATCTTTCTTTTATATCTATTAATGAGATGTATACCACACTGTATTTTGTACTTGCGGAAATATTCGGGAAATAAATCGTCTTCCAATAGAAGAGCAATTCAATGTGTTCGTGACAGAGGCATCGTTAAATCTAAAATATCTGATGTGGCCAGCACATAACATTTTAATACCAGTATATATCATTCTGATTTAAAAAAATCATTCTATTTAATTCTTCACTTACCTCAATTAAATTTTAATAGTGTACCTTGAAATGTTCCATTAAAATTTTTAAATAATTAATTATTAGCGTCATTCGATACTGTCACTAATAATTCATGTCATATATTTTAATAATTTTTTCTTAGACATTGAAATTTTTGTAACTAAATTAGACATTTTAAATGTCAAACTTAAATTTATCCTAACCCCATTTTATGAGGTCAAATGTGTAAAAAAATTCGGTTTACATCAGCTTTATTTAAGTACTTAAAAAATATATTTTATTGGCTTGATACAGTAGACATGATTTATAATCTTTCATCAAGAATATATTTTTTTTGTTAAAGGAAAATACAAAAAAGTTAGAGTCCCGTGAATCTCCTTTCAGCTGACCAATTTTACTCATCATCGAATTTATCATTGTCCTTGGATTTTAAAACATTTGTACCAAATTTGAAAGCTCTGTCTCAAAAGCTGTGGCTACTATCGCAATACTACAGACATACAGACAATTTTTTTTCCATGAAGTTGGTTTTTCATTATAATTCATCGAGATTCGTCCAGAAATGCGATAAATATTTTTAACTTTTTTCCCCAAAATTGTACCTTTTTTCTTCTTTCATTCATTATGTCTCTTCTGGTGACACCACATTCACCAAATTGTTGTTGACAATTTTAATTGTCAAATTTGGGAAGTCTCCCATTAGTGTTTTTTGAGTTATCGCGGTTACACACATATACACACACATCCACACACACGCACCGACATACATCATTCAGAAAATATTCAATTCAGGAGGGTTCAAAACGTATATATCAATCACAATCTCGAGGTCGAAAAAAATACTTCCTTATATTAGGTATAACAAATTGAAAAAGTTACTCGCTTTGCGGTGAACAGGATATCGTTTGTTTCTCACTACATTTTTGTCAACAATTTACCGACAAATAAATATTTCAAATACATTACAGCAGATTAAAGGTTTGGTCAGGCTGCTCAGTGATTTGTCACGAGCGAAAAATCGTAAACGACAAAGTAGTGAGAGACAAGCGGCATCCTGGTCACCGTAAGTCGATTAACATTTAGTTTCTTTTGGAAGACGATTTGTTTCCCGACTTTTCTATCAAGCGCAAAAGACAATACTGTGTACATCCCATTAACAGATATCGATGGTTAAAGTGCAAAACCAGCAAATCGATATTTTTTATTTGCGTGTTCTTTGTAGCAAAAATTTATAAACATTGATATCTTCACAACTACAAAACCATAAATCGAAATTCAGATTTTGTGATTTCTAACTCAATATTTCAAAACTGAGTAAAACTAATTTAGTAAAATATTAAAGTAAAAACAATGACTTCATTCTAAAGTCATTAACTATAAACCTCACAAATCTGATTATGAGGTTTAGATATGAAAATATTAAGTATATCTAAGAAAATCAATACTATAAAATAACTCATTTTCAATAACAAAAAATAATGATAAAAAAAGTAATACAAATAAATATCCTAAACTTTTTTTCCTTTTCCTGTAAAATTTAGAATAATCGACTTACTAGGTTTTACACTTTAATCATCGATATGTAAGGAAGTATGAAGAGTTACATCATTTCTACAAACAATTACGAAAATATTCAGAGGTTTTTTTAGTACTTTAGGATGTCGGTAGACACATTTGAATTGTTACCAAAAAAAATTAAAAGGCGCATCGATAAAGCGTTGTTGGTGTAGTTACAGTGCAGAATTAACTAAAAATCGCTCAGAAATCAAATAACATTGAATCCTTCAGAGCGAAACGCTTACCCGCTAAGCCATTTATCACTAATGTTTTGTGTCAGTATGACCGCTTTAATTTGCTGTAATGTGTTTGAAATATTTATTTGTCGCTAAATCGTCCACGATTTTCTACTCGTGACAAATCGCTCGCCAGTCTGACCAAATCCTAAAGCGACCAAAATATTGATAACAAATCGCTTAGCGCGTAAGCGTGTTGCTCTGAAGGATTCAATGTTGTTTGATTTCCGAGCGATTTTTAATTAGTTCTGCTCTGCAACTACACTAATATGGCCTCGTATTTTAAAAATATTTTAATATCAGAAGTTGCCGTTCTGTGGCAAAAGCACTTAAAAAATAAAAGTGTGACAGGCAAGCTGTGGACAGAAGTTGGAATTGCTTGCGGTGTAGGAGGTAATTACTATTAAGTACTTCATTATTTTATTTGATTTTTTTGTTTCTTGAACCTTTGTTGTATTTAAATTGTTTTGGATTTTTTTGAGTATTTTAGTTCGGTAAAAAAAGGAAAATTATTATGATTTAAATAATACTTGATGACGTTTAGCTGGTGGTCACCAGCGTTTTCAAATCTGCAATAAATTACAGAAATTAAATTTGATGATTATATGGAATAGTAAGTGGTAATATATAATACATATAGATTATAAAGTTACAATTCAACAGCAGTCACAAGCGCAACCAAATCAACCATCGCAACCCTACCAAGAATCACAATCATACCAACAAATCACAAGCATACCAGCAATCCGAATTAGACCAACAATCACAAGCATACCATCAATCGTAACCACAGCAACAACTGCTGTCATACCAACAATCGCAATATCAACAATATAATACTGACTTCAGGAGATACTACATACTCACATCTGGATTCTGTATAAATATACAGTGTGTCCGTAAAGTATGAAAAAAATTCATTATTTCTTAAACCAAGAATGTTTAGAAAAAATCTTCACACCTTATCTATTATTTTTTGTTATGACGTCATCACCGTTTTCGATATTTTTTTAAATGGAACACCCTGTATATTTCTCCATTTTTGGATTTTGCTTCAACAGTTGATTCCAAATATGTACAAACTTAAGGTCGAAAATTGATAAGTTGGTGGCTATGACCATAAAAAAACCAAGTAAAAAGTAAAATAAACCCTTTTTTTTATTAATTTTTTGAAGTAGGTTAGTTTTTGTTTTCTTTTTTGTTTTATCGTCTTTGACAGTAAATCACGTAATAATACTTTAACTCAGTAGTGGTTTCTCAATAACTGTCGATTTATTTTAATTTATAACATGTGTATCTGTAAAGCAGAGAATTAAAATTCTTACGATGATTGGGTATGATGATAGGATGCGAACTCTACAAGAAGTATGTAATTTATTTAACACTAAATATCCAGAACGACGCATAACGCATATCGACAGTGATTAAAATTGAAAAAAAAATTAGAGTGACTGGTACGGTGGAAGATTTACCCAAAACAGGTCGCCCAGATGTTGACGAGGACACAAAATTAAACATTGTACTGACTGTTGAAGAGAATCCACATACCAGCGTTCGTCAGGTTAGTAGTGTTAATGATGTTACTAAAACGTCAGTGCATACCGTATTAAAATTAGAAAAATGGCATCCCTTTAAGATTCAGCTTGTGCAAGAAGTAAGTGATGATGATCCAGATCGGAGGATACAATTTTGTGAAACAATGACGAATATGTGCAATGGTAATCCTCTTCTGATAAAAAATATTATTTTCTCCGATGAATGCACCTTCAAATTAAATGGTGAAGTGAATCGTCAGAACTGAAGCTACTGGGTAAGGGAAAATTCTCGATGGATGTAGGGACAATATCCAGAAAACATAAATGTTTGAGTGGGAATATAATCACTAGAGCCTATTTCTTCGATGGAACTATAAACAGACCGACATATCTTCAATTTTTATTGGGATATCTCATCCCAACGTTATTAAATTTACTCCCCAGTAGAATTAATCCTGGAAATATTTACGAAAACCTGTGGTATCAACGGGGTGGTGCGCATCCTCATTATGCAGCAGACGTTCCAAGGTATCTTGATCAAATATTTCTGAATAGGTGGATTGGTAGACATGGAACCATCGAATAGCCACTAAGGTCACCGCACCTCAATCCATTAAATTATTTTCTGTGGTGCCATCTAAAAAACTCAGTCTATAAAACCCAACTGGAAAACTTTGTTGAATTAAAAGAGAGACTTAGAATAGAAATAAACAACATTTATCAGGAAACTATGAACAAGGTTCAGCAACACTTTAGTCATCGTTTATGGTACTGTCAGCTATAGCAGGAAGTACAGTTCGAACATTTACGATAAGTTGTTCTTATTATTAACTAACTGTTAGCTCTAGTAACAAGTGAGAACGGGTGAACAGTATGAGCGGGTGAACAGTCTGATATGTGCATTAGTTAAGCGTGCGCTACGCGCACCCTTGGCGCTGTGCAAGGCATCTTCCTCTGTCGCAACAAAAATTTGTGTATTATTGACCGCCGCGCCGTTACGATGCGTCGGATTGAATTCGGTCATTAGACTTTTCTGCGCTGTTCGCGACGTAGAATGCCAACCCCCCGCTATTTTGACGAAAAGGCGCGTCCCGAAATTAGCCCCCTTCCCGACTCCCCCACCCCCACCAATTTTTTCACGGAAACCTCCCCTCGAATAATCCCCGCCCACGGAAGCGCGGTCCTTAATCAACCGACGAAGTATTTTTTTTCGGACGATCGAAAATTTTCGGCGCGTCGAAGGCCGCCACGCCGTTACGACGCGTCGGATCGAAGTCGGTCATAAGACTTTCTTGCGTCGTTCGCGACGTACAATGACACGCCCCCACGATTTTGCCGAAAAAGCGTTTTCCAAAATTAAAGGCGTAAACAATTATTTCACAATTATCATTGTCATTGTGCGATATTTCTACGAAACAATTACAACTGAATATTGTACCGAACAAAGAATACTTGTGGGATATTTTAATAAACAATTATTCGGCTACAATAGTGGTTCGTTATTTCAGAAGAAAGTTTTCGCGGCTTCAATTCCAACATGGAAAACTGTGTACAATTTAACAAATAAATGTGGAAACTCTGGCACAGTAAAAGATGCTTCTAAATGCGAACGCTCAAAGTCGGTAAGAAATGAAGAAAACTTCGAGCGTGTTAGAGAAAGTGTTTTAAGAAGCCCTAGAAAATCATTAACAAGAAGATCGGCAGGATTAAACATTTTTGGGACCACAATTTGACGAATACTAAAAAAAGACTTGAAGTTGTTTCAATACAAAACTCAAACACTGCAAGTAATTAGTCAAGAAGACCAAATAGAACGATTATTCTTTTACAGCGCGATGCTGGAGTTACTAGAGAATGGCGCATTGAAATAACGAACATTTTATTTTTAGTTGAATGTTAAGTTTATCTTAGAGATTTGTTAACAGGCAGAATTTTGGATTTTGAGAATCAGAAAAACCAAACAAATATTTCACCAAGCCTTTATATTCCCCAAAAGTGACCATCTGGGCTAGAATTAGTGGGTCAAGATAGATTGGTCCATATGTCTTTGAAAATAATATAAACTTTGAAGAATATTTGCAGATGCTGGAAACATTTTCATGGCCGCAATTGCAACAATTTAACTTACAACATTTATGGGACCAGCAAGATAGCTCGACTTTTCACACTACTAATATTTGTATAAATTGACCTAAGAACATATTTGAAGACTAGTTTTTAAAATGGATGACTTGGAATGGCCCCCATGGTTACCTGATATAACGCCACTTAACTTTTTTTGTGGATTTATGTTAAAGGTTAGGTTTTCCGCAAGAGACTGCAAACAGTAGAAGATTTTAAAACTAAAATCGACGTGCTTTTAGAAATATGAGAAAACAGTTTGCCTGCTCGCTAATTTTGACAATCCGAACAATACGTAACAAGCGGAAGTGAGTTTTTTGCAACAGTCTTTATATGTATATTCCAACTTAATGCGTTATCAATACTGATACCTAAATATTTTGTAGAATCAGTTTGATTAATCGATTTACCGATTATCTTAATTAAGTGACTTTTATCATATATAGAATTTTTGGGAGAAAATACAATGAATACGGTTTTGGAAATATTTAGAAATAATCTGTTTGATTTTAAATATTCAGAAAATCTTTGTGTATTATCCTGTAGAGAGTTTAACGAACTTTGCAAAGTGTTACCACAGCAAAAGTAAGAATTGTCATCAGCATACATGATTAAAAATTCATCAAAAAAAACTTGGTAAATCATTAACGTAAAATAAGAAAAGCAATGGTCCCAGTACAGACTCCTGCGGTACACCAAATTCTATTTTTAATTTTTTTGATTTAGTTCCATTTACTTCTACTATTTGATATCTATTTGTAAGGTATGATGTTAATCACTCTTTAGTTTTCCGTCTGAGGCCATATTGTGCGAGTTTTTTAACAAGAATTTCATGATTAATTAAATCAAATGCCTTACTTAAATCCATAAAGAGACCTACACATTTATTATTTTGATTTATGTTTTCGTATAATTTTTTTAAAAATTTCGTTATTGCAGTTTGTGTTGAATGTTTTTATGAGAACCATGTTGTGCCTTTGACAATGTTAAATTTGTCTGCAAAATTTATAATTCCATTAAAAACAACACGTTCTAGTATTTTGGAAATAACTGACAAAAGTGCCACAGGTCAGTAATTATCAGGTAAAATATTGTCACCTTTTTTGTGAAGCGGAAGAACTTTTGCTGTTTTTAAAATGGATGGAAAAATTCCTTCAGATAATGATAGGTTTATTACGTAAATTAGAGGAACTATTAAGAAATGGACAGATTTTTTTATTAAGTTAGAACTTATATTGTCCAATCTAGCTGCCCTACTATTTTTTAGTTCCATTATTAAATTAAAAATTTCTCTTTCATCGTGTCAATAAAGCTTCATAATTTAATTCGGGGGTGTCACCGAACTCATCATTTAATTTGATAACAATTAAGTATTTCTTAAATCTAATTATGAAATAATATTCATTGTACATTCACTTTTAATACAGAACATTTTACCAGTCGACATATCTGGACGAAATAAGGTTACTTTATGGTATAAACTTTTTTTCTGCAAGGTTTTGGTTTCGTTGAAAGAATTTTTTTTTTTGAGTTTTTTTTTTGCTAAGGTAAAATACGATAATTTGCATTTTTATTGATATTTTATCTTCCAAGTTCAGAATGAGCATCTCAGAAAAGTAGGTAGGCATTTGATTTTTTATTACTATGTTGTTATTATGTCCCGTGACGAATATTCTTGTACCAAATTAAAATTTGCGATTTTATTCACAACTGGTTCGCCCCATAAAAAACGTACAAGAAACCTTTTTTCTTTTTTCGAATACATCAAGGAATTCGGAAAAAAATGAGAATTTTTAAAAATTTCGAGTGGTGTACAAATTCTGACTTAAAAAAGGGGCGCAGTTGTTCCACAGATAAGTATTATAGATAGGCAACTAACACTGTTGGCCTTCAGGAAATGCACAATTGCGCCCTCTCGCTACTGTAGTCACGTACTATCGAATAAGGGCGATTTATTTGATTTTATTGTTCTATATTATTTCACTCATTTCTTATTTATTTGCAATAGAACTGCAAATCTGAGTGGCAATTATTTGTTTTAATAATTGTTACTATGATTTGTAGTAATTATTGCAAATAAAAATAAGATAAAGGAATTAAAGAAATAAAAAAATTAGTTTTGAAATATATTTTATTATAATAAACTATAGTATGTATGTAGATACACTATAAAAATAATATCAAGGTCAATGAGGGTAAGAGCATATTTGAAAATAATAGTTCAACTTTGCAGCTTTCTTATAATTTAAAAATCGCAATTTTTGGCTTAAAATTTATTTACGTTATTTATCGGAATGTTTGAAATATACCGGTAAAAGTTCAAATTCTTATTAGTGTTCGAATATGCACTTTCCCATTGCTCGGGGCGTAAGAACATTTTCGCCTGCTGAAATGTTTATTAAGTACATTATCAAATTAATGATGTAAGTGCACTCTAGCATGGACGCTGCCCAGAAGACTTATCCTCCTTCTGAGATCTGTAAAAAACAAAACAAATAAGATAAACATTGCAATAATTATTTTGAAAAGTATATTAAATTAAGAAATAGATAAAATTTTTGTAAATATTTCCATTTTAAAATTAATCACTTCCACAGTTCTTTTACTAAAAACTTTTCAAAATATTTTGTATTTAACTATTCGATTTTAAGAAGAATTACTTACCTTTGCGGGTTTTCGGAGTAGACATGATCGTTGAAATTTCATGTCCTTGTAGGGTTTGGTGGGGTTGTGACTAATTCAGGAATGTCATAAAGTGTACTGAATGGTCCTGGTATAGGTTCAGTAAATGACTTTAAGGGTGATGTAAGAGAAAAAGTAATCTATTCAGCCATGATATTAACGTCCTCAATATTACCTCCAAGTGTATTATTGTCATCTAGTAATTTCAGATAAAATTAGTGTCTACATGACTACGGTCATACAAGGGGAATTGTTTTTCTATACCTACATAATCTCTTTAATCATTAAAATTAGAGACATAGAGGTACCTACTGATTCTTGTAATTATTTTTTCTTAGAATTTAAGTGAGCTTATTAAAAAAAAAAGAATAGTTACCGAGAAAACGTTTAAATCATTAAAATTAGGGAAATGACCTATTTATTTTTCTCAGAATTAGGTACGTTTATTAAAGACAATACTAAGTAGATATGGAAAATTAATAACACAAATATTTAAATCATAAAAATGTACGGGTTAATTCTTCTCATTATTTAATTTCACTTATTATACCTACCTACTTGTATTGCTCACATATTTTGTAAGAAAAAGGTCTATTCTCATTAGGCGGTCAAGGTAAGGGACAGGCATGGGAACGGCAAAGCGTCAAAGCATTCACAAGTTCGGTTTTCCAACGGGCTTCAGTCAATCTTAGTAAAGGGATTATAGACAAGGATCTAGTAAAGAAGTTATAGACAAGGATCTATTTAAATATTTTGAATGTCCTCATTACTCACTATTTTTGATTTTAGATGCAGAATATCGTTTGTAGAGTGTTAGATACTGAACATAGCTGTTCATGGATTTACATTGGCCAGTCTTATTGGTCCTTGCTGGTGCCTTGCAAGGCTGAAGACCGATGTGTGTGAAGGGGCTTTGGGAAAACCCAGTTAAATATAAAACAGACACCTAATAATTAATAGTTTATCTGATGATGGTACAATAAACCGAAACGTTAGAAAAAAAATTAAATTAGTTACACCTGACCGAAATCCCCAAAAACTGCCAGAAGATATTATTTAAATATAAATGAATTTTGCCTGTAGTGTGCCTTGCTGATGCCTTTACCTTTGCTTGCTGCATATGAGAATAGTTGTTTTCTTTCTTTAGCATCGAAATTTGATAATTAATAAGTAAACAAGTGTCACCTAATGTATAACGATGAGGCAACTGTAATAAAGGAATGGTATCCATTTTTAAGTTAGATCAAGCGAGAATCATCTGTAAAATGAATATCACACACTCTATAATTAGTTAGAACATCCTTTATATCCATATTTTCCAATTTTATATTGCCAGTTTTCTTTAACCATGTTGCGAAAAGCTAAATATTAATACATTTCACTACAATTTTAAATAAATGATTTAAATAGTGCTAAAGGTAGGTACTTAGGTACTTTGAATATGAATTTATATACTATCTTAGTAGATATACCTATTACAATAATTCCTTTTACCTCCAAGTACACTAAACCACTTCAGTAACATTTTTTATTATTACTTTCGAAAATCTTAGAAAAAAAATTTCTAATTGTTCTTGCAATATTTCAGTGGCGGCTGGTGAAATTTAGGCTATGTCATATCTCAGTATTGGAGCATGGGACCCAAGCGATACTTAAAGGCGTAACTATCAGGACTAAATGAGGAAGTTTTGCAGAAAAAAAATTGCGCTTGAAATTTGCGAAAAAAAGTTGGAAAAAATTTGTGCCCCCCAGGTTATTTTTTTAAACGATTTGTAAAATATTTGTGAAACATTTTTTTTCAGAATCAGGTGGAAAATATAAGTTCACATTTCAAATTTCATCGAAAAATATTGGTTTTCTATAAAGTTACACCGTTTTGAAATTTTATTTTAGATTCATTTTTCACTTTGCAAACTTCAAAACGGTGTAACTTTATAGAAAACCAATATTTTTCGATGAAATTTGAAATGTGAACTTATATTTTCCACCTAATTCTGAAAAAAAATGTTTCACAAATATTTTACAAATCGTTTAAAAAAATAATCTGGGGGGCACAAATTTTTTTCCAACTTTTTTTCGCAAATTTCAAGCGCAATTTTTTTTCTGCAAAACTTCCTCATTTGGTCCTGATAGTTACGCCTTTAAGTATCGCTTGGGTCCCATGCTCCAATACTGAGATATGACATAGCCTAAATTTCACCAGCCGCCACTGCAATATTTAGTTAAGTATAACAAACCTTATATCAAGAAATATGTACTATTTATCCTCTGTTTTAAATAATTATATCAAATAAAATATTAATTAAATTTATTTCGGCCGAACACCTCAAATTGTTTCCATAGAATGCATATTTAGAGAAAATTTACTTTCATATTATTTTCTGTCAAAGTAGGATCACATAAACAAATCTAACAAGTTAATTTTATATTTACCTCATTGTCCTTGGGGAAGCGACGGATTTTACAAGTTGTATTAGTATTTTTGCACAATGGAATACAACAATAAAATACCATGTTTTTAAAAAAATATATCACAGACGGAACCGGAACACTAGATAAACAAACAAATCATGCGCATACGTAGTTTGTGGAACAAAGACGAATGCTCTTGTCTTTGTATTTATGTAAGTTACACAGACAGACGCTCTCTTACGAGTGTAGTCACTGTAGTCACGAACTAATGCAATTTTTTGAAACTGTGCATAACAGTTTCCAAAGCATGCAGTTGCACCCTTCGGATGCCTCTGGTTCAACCACTTCAGCTATTTTTTTTTTAAATTAATGCAGTGTAATATACTAATACCTTGTATCAAACATGAAACAAATATCTCGCATAGTTTAGGAGAAAAAAATTAAACCGTAAAAATATTTCTTTTTTCAAAGCCTTTTATTTCGAAAATGAAGGCCCTGCAAAAAAGTTTATACAACACAATAACTTCATTTCATCGAGATCTATCGACTGTTAAAATGTTCGCTATTAAAAGTGAATTACCCTGTAAAGGATCATTGGAATATCTAATAATTTGGAGTTATTGCTATAATTTTTATCATGGTAATAACTATGCTTATAATTATATTTAAGGAGCCAATAATTATACTTTTATGCATATTTAAATATTTTTGTATTTAATTTAATTAATAAAAAACATAAGTTCAAATAATTGCATAAAGATTGTAAGCGATTGCTATGTAGATACACGTTGGGATGCCAAATATGACATTGATGTCAAATATGTGACATTCATCCACATCAAAGTTAAAAGAATGTTACGTACTATTACGTAGTACGAAAAACTGAACACCTTACCAATCCTTGGCTAGCTCGGTTTATCTCAGGTTGGGTTACCAGTATCATACAGGCGAAACTGCTTCCTTCAGCTTCTCAGCATTCTAAATTGAAGAAATGAGCAATTAACAATTAATCAGAGAATTTGTTATACCTTACCACACTTTATATTTAATGAAACCTATTCTGGGAAATGAAACAACATAGGTTTAATAAAATATTTAATTATATCAAGTCGAGTCAATATCAAGGTTAAAAAAAATATTTACAAATAGGTATGTGAAATTTATAAATTATCCCCAAAACAAAAGTATGTAATACCAGTAGGTTGATTTATGCCAAATGCAATTGCATGTAGTTTACATAAAACCACATAAGAAATATATTTATACCTAAATAACACAACGTTTATATTTATCATAATCAAAAACTCATCAATCTATCACAGACCTAATTTGACTGGACTATATTTACGTCACGAATACCCGTACTAAATTTAAATTTGAATAAGTAAAATTGAAAAAAAGTGCACAAAAATTAAATGATTAATTATTTACATCTAAGGTCAAAATATATAAAAAAAAATATTAAGACAACCTCCGAGAGTGGAAAGTGCGTTCAATTTTGTTTTTTCAATACCAAACTAATATTGTTTCATTAACCAAACTGAAACATTACGAAAACTCTACGATAAAATTAATTGGCACTTGACTTCCAATGCTTGTCGAAAAACACAAATCAACCCTCTATTCCAACTCCACTTTGTATATTAGCAAGGCTTGATAAAATTCCAGTTATTATTACCATACATTCAAAATTACATAAAAACCATATTTACAAAATGAACAAACTATAGTTGTCATAACCTAGAGGAACCATATAACGCTCTAATACTAAATAATAATTTACCAAGTCAAAACCCAGTGAAAGTCCAGTGATAGTTCTATGATAACCCCATGATGGTCGCATTTCCTATAGGCATAATTCCAAGTCCATACACATGCTTAATTGTAGAAATAATCCAGCATTTAGCTGACAAGATACTAAGTAGTAACCTTTAAATGGTGAAAGAAATAATCCCAAAATAATGATTAACATCTCCTAAGATAAATTTGGATTAAAAATTTTAATCTCTCACCAGCTACAGCTAAATGCACATCTGAATGCTAAGACGACGAACTATGAAGACGAGGAAATCAACCACTGGAAGTTCTCACGTGATAGATTGACAGAATATCCAGAAAGTCATTAGCCAGAATGTCTGCCAAGGTCTGTCCATAGACATTTAATGTCTATGGGTCTGTCACATCTCGAATGAATGTGAAATTATTTAAACACGTATCAATATTTATCAAGATGAATATAACATGTAAAACATTAATTAGAAAAGTTAGAAAGATAAGAAAATTATATAAACTAATATTTATGAATCCTAAAATACCATGGCCTGTAAGATTCGGCTATTTGCAGAATCCATAAGGTTTGTCGATCCTAGTGCTAATAGCTGAAGTGCGTTCCATTAATGTAATTAATGTACTAACATACTTAGCTGAAATAAACGGTCTAAGAAGTCTGGAATTATTTTGAAAACAACCCAATTATTGTTCAAACTTTTTTTATTCTATAGTTACTCGTTTCACAAACAAGATAACGATCTTTATAACTGAACAAGTGTATACAGTACAGACGACCTCACGTGACAACAGATCAACTCGGTGTACAACTCCGACAACAATTGAACACTGCCAATATTATCCGAATAAATGACTGATGGCATTAGAAATTGAATATTTCTATTGATCACAGAGATACAATCTTGAACAGAAACCATGACGTCTATAATATAACCTTGACACGTGACCTTTTAATGCAAATAGATAAAATATTAGAGATAATAATTTGAAAGTTTGAAAATGTGATGTTTAAAATATGTATAATGTTTATAAATAGTTAATGAAAAAAAAATTACTAGTTGATTCTTATACTTAAAATACATAACTATTTCTCATAACGATGAATTCAACCGTAACACGATGTTTAATGATCGCATGTAAATAGTTAGAAATTATCTGATTACAATATTGCCTAATATATGTAACAAAACTTCTTAAACTGCTACTCTCTATGTATCTGTGTATCTTATTTATTATTTATTTATATATTTATTACTAAGAATTTGATTGTGTTAATTGACTAACCCCTGGTATTATCAACATTTTAAAGGAACCTTTAGTTTAAAACGAGTTTTAGTGACAAGAAAATGTATTATTAGCTTTTCCAGCAAAATATAAATTGAGGTAACGAATTCCACTAAATCTAATTTTTCATTTAAATTATATAATTGCTATCTGATTATTATATTTTGTTTGTTTTCTGGTCACTAAAACTCACTTTAAGTTAAATCTATTTTAAAATGTTGATAATCCTGGGGATGATAGTATTATTTACTTCTTTATAATAGTGGGTACTTACGTTAAATAATTATGAAAATCATCAACGGGAAATTTTCTTGTCTCATCTGAAACCATGATGAATATTTAATTTTCTACTTTAGAAAGCAATTTCCTGAAAGTGATTGCATCTTTAAAGAAATCAAATTATTCCAAATCAAAAAACTGTATTAAAATATAACTGTTTTTATATAATTTTGGTTAGTTTAGGCGAAACTTGAGAAGATAAAACTAGAAAATCAACAAAAATAACTTTATACACTCTATGAAGTAGGCGATTGTACATAACGTTGGCATAGTCAGAAAATACAAGAAATTTTGTATCGACCGAAAATGTTTTTTATATTTTAATAGGGCAAATTTTAAAATTAGCAAATGCTTGTTTCTGTAATCAACTAATCAACTTCTGTAATATACTAATTAAATAATCTAAATGCGTTGGCTTAAATAGAAAAAATATACTACTACCATATTTAACTTTTTGTAGACTGGTGATTCCACAATGGAATCACAAATAAAAAAAATTTTTCTCCAATGGCCTATTGACCGTAAGCTGGAACCACATATTACCAAAGATAACATTATGGCGTCATCTGCCGTTGACCGTAATCGTATGCTTTGACGCTTAAACTACGGTTTAGGCACGAATTTTATTGACAGCTATTTTTTTGTGTATTTTTCATTTATTTCTTAAACATTTCGAAAAATTCGAAATTGGAGGTATGTAATAGTTGTTTGTATAACTAGTGCTAAAATTGTATGTTTATTGTACGAAGCATGAAGTGAAACATGCTAAGTGCAACAAATATACTTTTTGCATATATTGCACACAACATTTTTTCTACGATCGAATTAAATAGATTTTTTTTTCATTATTATTGAACAGTACATTATATTAACACAAGAAATATTACTAACTCTTAGAACAGTTGTAACAATTATGAAAAGGGCGTCAGTAACAAACTTTATACACTTATTTAGATTTATCTTGTAATGAATCCGCTGTAGCTTCATTTGCTGTTTCAATTATATCTGGAGGAGTACAACTAATTTCTTTCTCACTATCAGACTCAACATTTTTAATAGTTTTATTTCTTAAAAAGTTTTACAATAAAATATTTAGATTTTAAACTAACAACTGGAAATTAATTCTAGAAATTTCATTTAGATATTATGAAATCTGCTCATGTAGTCTGTCTGGCGGTAATTAGAAACTTTGGTTTACCTATATAAGATATTTCCGGCCAGAATAAAAACGGCTTGTCGGTGGAGTTTTGTGAGGGTCGGCGTACCAGGCATGAACTCTGATATCGCTGATTTTCACAAAACGTCTATTTATGTTATTGGGCAAGAGAAAAATAGGAGGTGCCCACTACCCAAAGCGCATGGAATAGCGTAGCTCCGAATTGGTTAGATTCTGGTTCTAGAGCAAAAAATATGTAAACGGGGGTCGTCTCGTTCGAGGGAAGAAAAAAATCGACGGGCAGTGAGGTTTCGGGCTCTCCGGAAGGAAAGGCAGTTACGTTAGAGACTACCTGGAAGGGAAGTACTTTGTTGAAAAAAATAGTGAGGGTTGACTACCCGGAAGGGAAGTAAAGTCAAGTGACGGTCAAGCTAGGCTTTCCGAAAGGGAAGCCAATAGTTGAAAGTAAAGTAAAGTGGGTTGATATTTTCCGGAAGGGAAGGATTTTTCATTATTTGTCGGGGTCGGTGCGTTTTTTGTTGATTCGGGCGCTGGGTAGCGTAAAAAAGAGAACAGTTCCGAAAGGGTGAAGATCAAGAGTGTGTGTACAGAGTGGGAAAAGTTCCGAAGGGGTGGATATTCATGTTGTGTCAAGAGTGCCATCCAGTTAGACAGCCAGTAGCCACCGCCCAGAGATGGAGGTCGTAAGGCAAATTATGTAAGTAAATTGCTTGTTTGTCCTTCATTAATCCTACGTGCGACGTATAGCCAACCATAAATTCTTTTCGTTTTGTCTCTTTGTTCATTGGTTAAATATATTTCTTCAAAATTTTGAATTATTTGGTTTTCATTTTGGAACCCACCCCCTTTGTTCGAAATAAGAAACCTCTCGCCCCTTAACAAAACGGTCGTGCACACCAACGAGCACCGCGCAAAGTGGGCCGCCTCCCTAGGCTCGGCAGTATTAACGTTTTGCACGACCGTAGAAAAATTGCTTTTACGACACATTTGATTACATTTTAAGATGTGCTCCATAGTTTTGGACAAATTACAATTTTTTTGTTTTCCATAAATATGTTTCCAGGGACCACACGTACACAAATTATTTCTACCAAATATAAATATATATTTATATTTCGAGTTCCACATAAAATAAAAGTAATAATATTTAGAGCTGTATAAACTGTCAACTAAAAGGTAGTAATTATATAAGGGCGGCTTTTGCGCAAACCTGCAAACCATAAGGTTTTCAGGTTTGCGCACCCCCAAAACGACAACAAAAAAGTTGTAAATATTTAATTTTTCGAGTTAATTTATTATGATTTATAATATATAATTTACCAAAAACACTGATGTCGCAACTCGTTGCCGTCGACACCCGATTCCATCGCAACCCAGTGCAGTCACTACCACTCCTATTATCGTTAGATATCGACGCTGGTTTGTAGACAACGGGCAAACCAATTTGTTCCATTGCAGACCTGCGCACCCAGCCTTTCCTTTCTCCGTAGAAGTCTATTCCATAAAAAATCAACAGGTTGCAAATCAACTGAAGAGGAGCAGGAGCATGGCAGCCATTTCTAGTACGTCAGCACCTCTTTTGCAAATATAGTAAAATATTTATAAGAAAGTATTTGAATTTATTTGTATAATTTGATTTTACTGTAAAAATTTATTTTATATTATAACAGATTTCTGCCATTATTTTGCATGAATGAAAACTGTTCTTTGGTTCAGGGATTGTTTTTAGTTTGAGGCTACTTATATGTAGATGACGTCACTAAAATTACTGTCGGTATTTATTTTATAATATACATATTAGCCACTCCTATATATAATGGCTTATTCGATAGATGAATGAATTTTAAACATAGTGGCTATTTCAACTAAAAACGTAAAATTTTGGACTTATCTGTTTTCCACCGATTCAATTAATGTTCATGAGTCTGAGAGTTAGTTTATATTATTATAAGTACTCTTGTGCAAAAGTAGATGTTTTTCTAGAAAACATTCATAGTGGGTAACTTTTAACCTATGTAATGCAGTTTATTATTATAATAACTTTAAAATAATGGTAAAAAAAATCTTTATTGTTCTTTTTTATGCTCGGACCGGCCCCGTTCCGGCCGACTTAACAATTACCACATCGTTCTTATACGTGAAGATGCTACGGACTGGGTGTCCGGCGAGGGACATACACTTTGTTAATTTTAATTGTAAAATAAACATTTTTGAATTTGAATCTGCATTTGGTACTTCTAAGAATTGCAACCACCACCGTTCTGTAGCATGAGTCGTACGTAAAATTTATCCATTTTTGGAGGTTGCCATTGAGTGGGGATTGTGAAATATTGGACGATGATGGTGTGAATGAAATTACACAAACTATAATTTTGATCATATTATCGTATCGATGATGGAACTGAAGAAGAAATTTGTGATGTGGCGGCAATGAAATGGAATGGTAATCTGAAAATGATGTCATAGGCGTCGTTAGTTACTTGTACAAATGTCGCAGCCACAAATTCAGATCATAATATTCATTAGTCTAAACATGTTGAATGACAATTTTACTTTGTCTCCTAATCTACGAGAAGATATTAAGCAAACCCTTGATTTAATCATTACTTTATCTGTACCTCAGAGCAAAACTATATTGAGCGCCAAAATTAAACTTTTCAGGAGAGCGATTTGAATGAATACATTTTGTTTATTAAGGTGATTTAAGTCTACTGTCATTATTTTCAGATTTTTAAAAAATATGTTTTTTTATTGCTTATTATCTGTATTATTTAGATGTTTCTTTACTCTAGGTACTACTAATTTAGAATTATCCCTTTTTTTTTTTTGGAAAAATGGAGTTAATTCTATTTTCCGTGTATACGATGATGTAAATTTCACATGTTATTATATTATCTTGGAGTTAATATTGTAAAAATAATATACAAACATTAACCAGAAAGTAAACAGAACAATCAAAAATATTTATTACGTGACAAAAAATATTATCGAAAAAGTCGCATTCGAATGTTATCCAAGACCCCATCTGAATGAGCTAAATTATTGTAAAAATCATGGACCTGACGAGAAACCCAAGGAAGCTTTATAATTGATTATACTTTTTAGATTAGATAGGATTTTGGTTATCATGCAGTGCGGGAAATTCTGTGGGAAACATTGTGCGTCTTCCCATTCTGTTTAGGTCCACACAATGACATATTTAGTAACTGAAATCGGTCTTAAAGAACAACATTCCCATTTCATCACTTCGCACTTGAAGATGAACAACTTTGGACATCTAGAAATCTGCGTTGGTAGTTGCTTTCTTGCGATTTATAAAATCTGAATTATTTTGAGTAGAAAACACTTTAACATCCTTAAAGTCATTCGCCTCCATGTTGACCACATTGAATGGTCTTGAACGGGTATTCATCACGATCCAAAAGTACTGCAAGGGTTTTTTAACCATATTAGTCACTTACAATAATTGCTGTGGACTATGGAGTTAACATAATTCAATTTGATGGGAAAGTATTACGCAGATGCAGATGGAGTTAATACAGTTCTGTTGTATGAACCAGAATCTGTATTAAAGTCAGATAATACAGTTTCGCGCGGAATAAATTATAATGAAGGACGAATATTATCTCCTATACCGTAGTTTTGCCCGCAGTTGTCAGGTCACCTAATATTCTTTAGCACGGGCTAAATATAAAACTGTTCAAGCAGACATATTGTATAAATCGAAAAAACTTTTTTTAAGTTTTAGAATATGGAACCAAGTATGCTATTATAGTAAGCCAATAGCAAGTTTTATAGTTGTGTGTTTTAGAAAAAGGAATCAAATGAAATATTTTTAGGTTATAAATTGCATTTCAGTTCATATTAAATACTTACCTGATCTTTAGAACTTGGTTGTGTCACGCAAAATGACTGGCAAAGTGTTAATTCAAATATATGCTTATCTGTGAACAATCTTTTTAACACTTTCCTTATGATTTGTTGGGAAACACCAAAGCACAAAACGTATAGAACACAGAACGTGGATCTTTGTTCTAAAATGATTATGGCCAATTTAGCGCCCATAGAGTAAGGTTTCTAGTTAATAGAGGGCGCCATATAAAATACCTTTGATTAAAGTACACAGTTATACCACAATAACAGATAAATTTTATGTAATAAACCGCTATTTTTGAATTTGGCGCTTGGTTCTCTGTTCTATAACGCCATCCATTCTGGGATCTGAAATTGCGCCAAGAAAGTAGATATTTCAGATCAATTGAAAAACACAAAATACTTGAATCTTGCCACAAAATTGCATTCCACTTTTATTTGTGGTTTGTTTGTTTATTTTTAATTCAAAATCAAATACCTATCTGTCAGTGTGATAATACAATTTTTACTTTTATAGAAAACACTGACGTAGTTTTTCATAACACCATAATATACTGCACTCGAGGCGCACTTCGCCAACCAAATTAACATTATCTGGAGATGATTAAAACTGATATTAAAATGGATGGAATGTCCAAATTTAACAGATTGCAATTTTTTGCAAGATAGCCGACATGTATGTATGTATTATCTATTAATTAAGACTGGTCGTACATAAAATTTTGTATACACCTCAGTCACAACCAGCATTTATGGCCCTTATCGTATCGTATCTAGTTTTCACATCGTGGGCCATAAACTCCTCTTTATGCCCTTGGTGCATAAATAACTATTATTTTTGCACAAAGATATCAATACCACGCCTTTTAAATATTTCAACAGATTTGTCGCAATAATTGTTTAAAAAAATAAGTTAGAAATAAATGAAACTATTTTGCTTTTTTTGTCAAAAAAACTTTTTTTTGTTTCAAGGAATTTATGTTGATAAAATTTTATACGGAAACTTTTTTCAGTTATAGTATACCTATTTTTTTCTCATTAATTAAGTATAGTAAAAATTAAATGTAACTGCTAATAAAAACAAAGCTTGTTCATATTTAAAACTAAGGCTTTCCTGCTAATTGAATTTACTGACGCATTTTGTATAAGAACTTTAACATTTAGGACTATTAAAGACTTGAAAATTGGGAAATTGCCTTGTTAATTAGTACCTAATTAAGGGCGTGACAATGCTGTAAACTTTTGCTGCTTCGTAACCCAGATAACATTTTAATAGTAAAGGTCTTTTAACTGAAATGATTGTCTCCACAAAACGTGTTTGGCCTATTTTTTGCATGTTCGCTTCTTATTACGTTTCATTACAACGACGACTATAGTTTTATTTGTTTCCAATAAAGATTCACTGATTAAACAGTGAATAAAAATTTGCCCTTTAAAATAACTTGATAAAAGGTTACCTTTTACGTTCATAATCTAACACTGACGTAGTTTTCCACGAAACACCAAAACACAATATACTGCACTCGACGCGCGTTTCGACAACCAAGTTGGCATCATCTGGAGATGATTAAAACTCATAATCTATATAAAAAAAGTTGTTTGAAGAAATTTGTGTCCGCTAGAGCTGTGGAAACTTTCATAATGTTGGTAAACCAGTTATTTCTTTTCTGTTATATTCTATAACTTTAGAGCAGTATGCATTCTATTGTTCAATATGCAAGTATACTCCAACACAAGATATTAAAGACAAAAATACTTAGTTATAAATTTAAATCACTTATTGATGTCGAAGGTCAATAATAACTGTAGGGCAATGTAGTAAAGAAGTTTCCGGCTAATCATTATTTCTCTTTGATAAAGGAAATAGATAAAAACAGCCGAGGGCATTTTTTGTTATAATGTCCTTTTGCATCAAAAAGCAATCAAAATTTATAGCTCATATTTTTGTGTTTCTGATATCTAGTGTCAAGCTATACTTACAATGGAATACGAAATTTTAATTTTATATACAGGGTGTCTATCTAGTGCGTATTTGTTCCATAACTCTGTAACTATTACAAATTGAAAAAAAGATTAACATAAAAGTTCCTCAGCATTCATCATTGCATACTTTAAAAATATTTTCAGTCATACAGGGTGTTTCGTTTTGGCTGGGTAGTAATCAACTTTATTAAGATAAATGAAACACCCTATTTGTTATTACATATTTCGTTAGCGAACGTCAAGAGCTTTCTATTGAACTACCATAATATGTACTTCCTTAGAGTAGTTCAGGAATTATTTGAAATTATGTAGAAATTTTGACGCCATTATGAGAGTATTCGTCTAATTTGAAGAAGATTTCAAAACCTCAATAACTTTGTTATTTCAAGTGGAACACCCTATATGTTATTTCATAGTCAATTAGAGAATTCCAAGAGCTTTTTAATGACCTACCATACTTCATATTTATTTTCAATGGTTTTGAGAATATGGTCATTTACGTTAACATTTTGAGAAATAAGAAATAAAAGTTCCCTATTTTTTATAAATTTTATGCAAATTATAACCAATAAATAAAGCGGTTAATATTTTGACTTTTTTAAACTCTTTTATAAAATAACTCGTTCATTGATAAATAATAAATGAGTAACTTTCTTTTCATACATAAAATAAAAAATTAGTGTGTCAAATTTGATGTAGTTATCTTTGAGCAATTAGGAAAAAATAGGAATAGCAAAATAAACGTAAAAAAAAATATTTTCAAGGTTTTTATTGAATTATTAAAGAAAAAAATAACAAATCTAAGATATTTTCTTGTTTATTTGCTCAATATTTAAAAATTGTAAGTTTAATTTCAAGTAAGCTGTGGAAACAAAAGATAAGAGACTGTCAGAAGTCATAATTGATTGTGACAGTTGTGAAAATTGTTAGTTATTTATTATTTATATTTGTGCTTTTTGTTGGTTTTATTGTATTTTCTCAGATATGCAATGCATGTATTTGAATTAATACATACTTATTTAAAAAAAATTCTAATTACAAAAATCAGTAAATTTTCCCCGTTTTAGAATTGGTGGAATAATATTCTCTAGAGAAATACCATTCTATCTCTTTGGCAACAATTCAGCGAACTCTAAATACTTATTAATTATTAAGGTAATACACTTTGTTCATAGATTACTGTTGGATCAATTTTTTTAAAAAGAGTGTCAAAATATTAACTTCTTTATTTATTGGTTACTTAACATTTGCATAAAATGTGTCAAACATAAGGAACTTAGGTGTACTGTTTCTCAAAATTTGGAAATAAATGATCATATTCTCAAAACTATTAAAAATAAATATGAAGTATGTTAGGTCATTGGAAATCTCTTGAAATTCCCTAATCGAATATGGAATAACATTCCATTTGAAATAACAAAATTATG
The DNA here is from genome assembly GCA_029963845.1 of Rhamnusium bicolor. Classification (NCBI taxonomy): domain Eukaryota; kingdom Metazoa; phylum Arthropoda; class Insecta; order Coleoptera; family Cerambycidae; genus Rhamnusium; species Rhamnusium bicolor. The sequence goes on along the minus strand of JANEYF010000523.1, from coordinate 39,949 downwards.
GACGTTTTTAAATCTTCGAGTTCTATACAAAATTATAGAGATCCTATAGAAAAAAATCTAAAACAGGATACATGGTTTGAAAGCCCTTTTCTATTATAATTCATTATCGCATCGAAATATTTCCTGAACTACTCAAATGAAGTACATATGATGCTCATGATGTTCACTATCCAAATATGCAATAATATATAGGGTATTTCATTTAATTCAACAAAATTGATTACTACCAAGCCAAAACAAAATGCCCTGTATGACTAAATGTATTTTGAAAGTATGCAGTTATGAATACTGAGGAACTTTCGTGTAATTTTTTTCTATGTGTAATAGTTACAGAGTTATGGAAAAAATATGCACTAGGTGGACACCCTGTATATAGTGTGTCATTTTAACTACCATGTCAATAATATAATAATAATTATAATATACGCATGGTAGATATACGAATTTGGTTAAATTAAGAAAAAGTTGGTCAATTAAATGCTCGTTGGGAACATGTAAAGAAGTTTAAAATAATCTAAATATTTTTTTTAAAGAGGATACCCTGTATATTATTAAATTTTTGGAATGATCCTTTGTTCCTGATATCAAAAATATACCATATGTCATCCCTACCACATACCGTTTTTGAGTTATTAAACGTCGAATACCTTAGTTAAACTAGTTACTGTGAATATGGAAAAGTTAACATTATTAAAGTGAGCTATGAAAATGACAACTATTATGTTTGACAAGTGACATTTCTAATTATTTTAACTAAACTTTTATCAAAACTATTAATTAGTTTTGGGAGAAAATAAAATCAGAAAATTATCAGGGTATCATTGCAAAAGAAAGCCAGGACAACTCCCTGTTAAAGGAAGATGGTTTTCCAGCATAATTTCGTGAAATTTAAAGTGAAGTGTCCAGTGCTGCATAACCGGAATGATTTATTCATTAGTGCATAGATTGAGTGACAAGTGTTTTATTGATTACCAATGTTGTTTAATTTATATTTTAAGTGCATGTTGACGATATAAAAAAGTATTAAAAATGTTTAATTGCCTATTAGTCCTTATTTCATTAATTTTTTCGCTAGGTATAAATAAATCTTACAAGTTTTCCAATCAAGTTTAAATTTATTTTTCCTCACATTAATACTGATAATATTTAAAAAGTAACATTTAGGATGTTACACTTCATACAGGTCTGAAAAAAGAATTTTAGTGCGGAGAGGAAGGAATGAAAGGTTTTTGAAGGAAAACATGGATGCGAGGGTAACGTTTATATGTGATCTGACTGTATGAGTTAGAATCACTTTTAATGAATAAACTGAGTTTTTAGTATTGATACAAGAAAGTATGAATTTTGAACGATACAGATATAGGTGTGTAAGAAATATTGTGGTTCCTCATGTCCAGAATTTCGGTGTGCTTTGTATTAGTCGATGACAGCGCGCGACCCCATCGTGTCAGGTTCGTCAACGAAGTTTCGAGGGAGCAAAGTATTGAAAGGATGAATTGGCTAGCTTTGCCTTCAGATATGAATCCAATTAAACATGTCTGGAGTAAAATAAAACGGAAACTGAAAGAGAGAGAGGATAAGTTTTTGCATCTAAATGAATTGGTGAATTCTGTTATGAATGAATGGGAAGCTATTCCCTAGGAAATTATTAGTCATTTATTAACTGGAATGCCCAGAATCAATCAGGAAGTCATATGGTTTCTTGAAGGCATACAATATTGACTTTATAATTATAGATTTCAATTTTGTGTTATGTAGTATGTATATAACTTTATTCCTAATTTTAACTTGAATAAATTCGCCATATTGTGTATTCAACAAGAAAAAATTGGACCCCTAGATTTTAATACTTTAATTTTCAAGATTGCTATAATTACTATAATTTTGAATCTTCGCATACATTTTGAATAATAACTATAAGAATGATTTTAGTAGACATTACAATAGTAACGTCATAAATGCACAGAATATATAAACCACACAATAGTTAAAGAACACAAACTTCATAAATGGCATGCACAAAGACACAGACACTTTCTTTGCTCATATGGAGGAGGAAAAGCCAGCTTTTCCACTCTAGGACGGAAAGGTATTTTCCTCCCTCATACGTAAATATTAGTGCAAAGTCCGCTGGACCGGGTCGAAATATCCTGTATATCGTGCATAATCTTAAAATTTGTATACAGATATTACTAATAAAGATGCACACCAAATTTCACTTCAGTATTACAAAACCAACCTAAATATCTAATTAATAAAAATGAGTTTCATTAAAAATACCTTAGCATGCTATAACTCGGTGACAGCTGTCACGTTAAAAGCTAGATAAATGCGCAACAATTAGACATAATGTCCGAAGTAGCTATTTAAAAATGTTATTTGTTAAAATTAATTATAAAAAGATGGAAAGTGAATCAATCTGAATTTAGAAATACTCTACCTGAAACGTCTACAGCAAAAAGTCGTCCAAATTTTATAGAAATCTATAGAAAATATGTCTGTCTACATCCAGATACTGAACATAAGCGATTTATTTTATACTTCAAAGCAGGCAAATGTAATTAATCAAGTGGTTGGCAAGAGTAGTATATCTAAAGTACCACAGAAGATTGCTGAATATCTTAAACTCCCAAATTCCGCACAATACACAGGATAGTTTCAGGAGAACTTCAGCAACTCCATAAGTACATGCTGGTGGAGATATTTTAACTTTAAAATAGCACGGCGAGTGGAAATCGACAAATATCACAGAAGGCTATATAGAAGAGTCTCTCGCAAAAAGGAGAAAGATTGCTAATCAAATTATAGGAAATGATGTAGAACTTGTTGATGAGAGTCAACCAAGCACTTTTAGAGGTCATCAGCATTATAATAATAATGTAGTTAGCGAACATATTTCACATGCTGATGCTGCAATTGCTTCAGTTTCTTCTTCCCATGGTGTCCATATAAATGCTTAAAACTGCACTTTAAATATTAATATAACAAATAATTCTATAATCTAAATGAAAAATAATGCATTTAAAGTATATTTAAGGATTTGTTAAATTAGTCAATAAAACTATAAATAAAGTCAAATAATGGATCTATTTACATATACAGGGTGTTTTTCTTAACTCGGAAAATTAGCCTGACCGTCGGGAACGAGTAGTTCCAGTAAATCCGGCATTTCTCGTTCTCGACAACGGACTCAATATCTCCCGGGACGTAAGACAGTACTGGTGTCTGGTCTACCGCGTACGAGTGCCTTAGATGGTAGTATAGGACTCGTAACGCCGCGTTATGTCTGTGATCCGACAATTGATCTCAGGAACCTCTACACGTCACACGCGGCTACGGTAGACCAAGGTGTTGATAACACCATCCTGGCAGGCCATAATGAATCCCTCAGTCTCTGACGTAAGCCCGGCTAACCTTAGAAAGGCGAATCTCAGCCTGGTCGATAAACCCAGTGTTTTTATATTATTATAAAAGGCACCATGCTGGGATTTATCGACATGCTGCCGAACGGATTTTCCTGTTCAGCAGCTCTGATTCGGGCTTTCAAACGATTTGGCTGAAGATCAGTGACTGACTCTACATCAGCACCTCGCCGGCCTCCTCGCCTGATGTCAAATGCGAGACCGAGTCCATCTGCGGCTCTTTCTGCTGCCTTGAACAATCCTGCTATCACTCCTACAGTTTCGTCATGTTTTATAAATTGCAAGAGGGGATCTGAGCTCCTAAGGATATTACATGCCATACTCAGTACTACTCTCTCATGCGTACACTCCAGGCTCAAGTGTCCTCGTCCCCCCCCCTTTGACGTGCGATGTACACTTGAGGAACGGACGATCAAGGATGAATACCTCTGTGAATATTCATCATCTTGCGGGTATCTCTGTCTAACTGGTGTAGCTCATCTTCCGTCCACTTTACTACTCCGAAGGAGTAGAGCCGAACCGGAACAGCAAGCATATTAGTTGCAAACACCTTGTTCTTCCCCGAAAGTCGGAAGACCAAATCTTTCACAGGCGGTGTCTGTACTTGCCGCGGAGAGAATCCTTTATTTGTGTTACATCCTGGATGTGCCTTTGTTGCACATCCAAATATGTATAGGTCTCTTCGGCAGCCAAACGTCTTAGGATGCTTCCGTCTGCGAGCTGCTCATCTTCAGGGAATTCCCCGCATCGTCCTCTCTTGAGGTGGACGACTGCACATTTGTCCAAACCGAACTCCATGCCAATGGCCCGCGTGTATTTTTCGACCACCCCTAAGATCGTTTTGTAGTTCGCGCTTTCCGGAGGCATAAAGCTTAAAGTCATCCATATAAAATAGATAGGTGACCTTATGCCTCTGGTCGCAGGGTGGTCCACAGTGATATCCGCGGGTTTGGCGGAGCCCAACAACAACGGTAGCAGTGAAATGCAGAAGAGGAGATGACTCAGGGAGTCACCCTGGAAAACTCTTCTCCTAAATGCCACCTGCTCTGTCGTGACCCGTTGTGCACCTAATGTTATGGTGAAGTTAGTCTTCCAGAGTGGCAGCAGCAGAACTTATTATTATTATTATAACATAACAAATTGTTGAACTGTGACTTATTTTGGAAAAAGTTCTTATTACATTACATTATTTTTACAATTTTAGTAACATTAAACCATCATCACACAAACTGTTTGAATATAACAAAAGGACGTTTCTTCAGGTAAATTATCCTGACATAATAGGGATGTTTCTAAAAACGTTATTTAGAAAATAAAACAAAGATGGATTTTAATAATGTTTTAAAGAACATTTAAAAATGAATGTATTTATTAAACATTTTATTATTATACACCGAATATTTATAAAAAATATCCTTCTTGTTATTTATTAGCAACGTTACAAAATGTCCTTTGGATGTTTCATGTTTAGTGGGGAAGTACATTTAGAAATACAGTGGGTTGTGCTCTTAATTTAAATTCAGTTTAGAGACAATATCCCTGAAATTATAACATAATAAACTATAATTTATTTCTTTGCTGAAATGAATCTGGAATAGTGCAATACGGTACTGGATGAAAATCTTAGCCCTTTGGTGCGTTGTGTTGCTGCGTGTTTGCTGTCTTGCTGGAATTACGGAAGGATTGCATTCGGCTATTCAACATAAATCGACAAGGAGTTGCAAACATAGTCCTAATATTCCCTCAAGATATCCTAACTCCCTTATAAACTCTAAAGAAAATATTTATGTACAAATATTTTTTTTGTAATGTACACACTTTATTTTGACACATTCTATACATGAAACATTAGTTCGATAGAAATCAACTAATGTTATTATGTACCAGTTTAACATTTCTGCTCCAGTTATTTGCGATTCACTGAAATGTGTAATATTCAGTTAATTGTTTTGAACTGAATAATTCGATTACGGATAACTTAAAAAACTTTAACAACATAAAAGTTTGCGGTATAATGATTTATTTACTTACAAAACAAACCCGTTTGACAGAAACTATTTATAGCTCACATAGTGCATTAAAACATCTTTTAAATTTATTTACTCAACTGTGTCCGTTCACTTTTTAAAGTAATTCCGTTGCCGCAAATATTTATACTCAAAATTTTTTATTTAAATTAATCAAATCACTTAATCAGATCGGATTATATTTGCCATGTCCATTTCTTGTAGTTAAAATAAGTAGTTAGGTCTGATATGGAATTGTTGCTAGAACAACTTCCAAACTAATAGTTTCAGAGCTTCCTCTCTGTAAGTATTACACTTGATGGTTATGTGGATTTTAATTTACTTTTTTAATCGACATTTCTTAAACAATCATAAATACAACAGATTTAGACCTGGAAAGGGCATATGTCGTAAAACGTTTTAAACGGTCTATCTGATCTGTCAATTTATTTTGGAAATAGTTAACTCATTCGTTCTTTGCCATACGGGGTTCTTATATACAAGGTAAAACAAGAGAACTTAACAATTGATAACGACTTTCTTCACAAAATAATTATGGAGCATATATTTTAAGAGGGCTATTTCTGAAATGAGCGCATTTAAATGAAGGCATTCCTAGGATTAATGAGATAAAATGCTATGGACTTAAAAGCTTGTAGCTTTTTTAAATTAAATAAAAACATATTTAACTAGAACGTCCTTTTACTAAAAATAAAAATTTTCTTTTTTATGTGCAATAAAACAGTTAAATAAAAGTATTGGAAACAAACTTTTACATTTGTCAATAAAATTACAAATACGAACGTAAACGAAAAAAAATAAAAAAGGACCCCCCTCCCAGAAATAATGTCAGACATTATTTCCTATTCATTATTTTTCCTAATTATTTCAATTTTATAAGATCTCATTAATCGCATTTTGGAATTTTAATGTTAATTTATCAAATATTCTCGCCGTGCTGTGCTGTCATCTGATTATGTGGAAACTTATTAGAATTGTTTACGTCTTATTATAGCTACCCAACAAAATTTTATGTATTTCAAAGTGGTAAAGAGTATTTATCCCACAAGGGAGGCTTTTTAGCAGAAGACGTAGAAACCGTGTGACTTGTGCAAGATATTGTTCCTATAGAGCATATAATTTTACATAATCAATTAATTAACTAATTAAACACCACAGGTAATACAACCTCCTGTATCGCTAAAGGTACCTCAAGATATTGTCCATTGGCCGAGTATGCTAGGATTAATTTGTGGTTTCCAAAAATCCTAACTCATCGACCAGGGATCGAACCCGGGACTGCAGACTGAAAGCAAATGTCCTTACCACTCGACCACGAAGACATACAATAACATGTGTTCCCTTTTAATAATATTACATTTCGAGGATATTTTAAATCCGTAATCAGTGTTTTGCTCAGTTTTTAATTTTCTCAATTCGTCTTTGAGAAATTGAAGTTTTACATATTGAAAACTGATCATTATTACTAAATATCATAAACATTATGTCTTTCAATTAAAACTATTTTTTTTTTTAATAAATAACAATAATTACTTTTTTTTACATTCTGACACATCAACATCATCAACAGATTAGCAACATCTTGTAATTTCTTCATTTTCAAAACGATCCTTTGAAAAGTCTCAGTATGACGAATGTAATTTTATTTAATAAAATTTAAAAAGTTTACTTTGTTCCCAATAAAATCTTAAACAAAAACATAAGTTTCATCCTAAACTAGATCAGTAAATTAAGATGATCCTTACAGTTTGCAGTTTTGCGAACTTATGTCTAATAATTTAGCAAATAATCCATATCAACTATACAGTAGTATTTACTTTAATATTTACATAAAAATGTCAATAAATACACACTATATCCGATATTGGTTCGATGAAAATCCTCAAACTCAAACCCAAAAAATTATTGTATAGGCTGGTATTTTTAGGGATCACATCATAGGACCATTTTATATAGAAAGTAATTTAAACATTATCATGAAATTTTAGACCACATTAATCCTATGAAAATTGAAATTTTTTTACAATTTAGATGAAAACTTATTAACTTATCAACAAGATTTTGTAAGACCTGTGAATTTTTATATGATCGAGTTCCTGGATGTTGCGTTGGACTGGATGACGTGGTCTGATGGAATGGCCAGCACGTTCCCTCAATCTGATCGCTTGAAATATCTTTCTTTGGGGATATTTAAAATCAAAAATTTACAAAATATAACCAGAAAATTTTGTTGATCTTATAAAACGAATCATGACACAGTGTCATCAAATAACGTCGAAAATCTTAATAAATGTAAGATCAAATTTTGGAAACAGGCTCTACTATTGTATGGTACATAACGGTGTTCATTCCCAACAATTTTTTGGATTCTGTTAGTATATGTTTTTTTTAATTTTTGTATTTCCATAGAATAATAAATTTTTGTTGAATTTTATTACCTTTATGAATTATCTCATAATGAGTTGTTTTACTTCATCTCGTATAACATGCTTCAACCTGGTATTTTTTTAACTTATAGTTGAAATTTATCGAAAATGACAGAAATTGTATCAGTAGGTCAGAAAATGTTTATAATTTGGCGAATTTAGTAGATCCTGCAATGGGTTGGAGCATTTGATGTCAAGCTAACACTGATTAAAGTAAACACTTACGTGGTTTTCTACAAAACACATGATGTTTTGTGGACTGCACTCGATACGCGTTTCTCCAACCAAGTTGGCATCATCTGGAGATGACTAAAACAATTTATCACCTGCAGGTGATGCCAACTTGGTTGACGAAACCCCCTTCGAGTGCAGTTTATGGTTTTCTGGTGTCTTGTGGAGGACCATGTTAGTGTTTACTTTAATAGAAAGAGATGGTTTTTAAAAGCTCTATTTGTTGGCGGTAAATTTTCTGCTGTTAGATTATTTCGCGAAAATAAATAACACTACAACCTCCTCTCAGTTATATCTTTGACCGTGTACAAAAAAGCAAACGAATTATTAAACTCTCAGTAAGATTCTTTCCAGTTCCAAGTACGACAAAGCTAATTTAACATTTCTTACCATCAGTAATTAGTAAAGCTGGCCGAGGTTACCTGGCCGACAGAGCCGTCATATGACTCATATGTTTACATCATATCATAATACTTGAATAAGTACAATAAATGGAAATAAATTTTAACAATAATGTCATATTTTATAAAAATTTGTATAAAACTCACCCTTTTAAGCAGATTTATGAAGTAGTTTGGTTGTGGTCATCACAAAGTGGGGAAGATCTATAGTATAATAGCATCAGGTATGTTTCTACAGCTGTCTCCGTCAGCAATGTTCGCTTTGGTGAAAAAATATGTTTGTATTTTTAAAATGACCGTTCGACATCTACGGATGTAATACAGGCATAAGTAAAACAATCTGTGAACTCACTTAATGAAGTTGTAGATGCACCATCACAAATTTATCTTAATTTGCTAAAATCAGGATCTTTCTGTAATACACTCGCGAATTTTTCACTAACGCGATTATTTTTTTCGTCATTTATAGCCTGTAGCTGTGTATTTACGTCCACTATTTGTAACGATTCCACTAACGACAACGAACTATTTTGCAATATTTCTATTGCGTCATGTAGTCCTCTATAATTGTTATTAATAGTTTTTAAATCTGTTTCAAGGGAAACGTCTTGAAAGCTTGTCTGGCTTTCCCTAATAGCTGCAGCCTCGTTAGGGTTGAACTGTAGTATCACAGCTTTTATTTGTTGAAAATATTCAGCATAATAAAAAGCCGCTTTCAACCACGTTCCCCAATGTGTAAGAATCGGCTCTGGTGGTTCAGGGATACCAGGACACTGTCTGTGAAATGCTCGAAGCCGTTTTGGAGATTTGAGAAATACTTTTCTTGTATTTGCTATTAATGCATCTACCTCTGGAAAACATTTTCGAATCATTTCTGCCACAAGATGTAACGCATGCACTTTACACGTAACATGTAAAACCTGCAATTGTCTCTTTGAAGAGAATGGCCTACCACGCGCATTGTCGCGGCACCATCAGTCACAAACATCAATACTTGACTTGTTGAAAGTTCAAATTTTTCGAATGTCTCCAACACCACACGCGTAATTATTTCGCCAATACACGCAGTTAGTCTTTTACTAGCTAGTAAAAGTGGAAATGTTGGTTTAAGAGGGTCCAGTACACGTACTATAATATTTAAAATAGAATTTTTTTACAATCTGTCGTCTCGTCAATACATAACCAGAGCCGTGTATTTTTTAATCCACATTTATCCTATTTACAATGTCTTCACGAACAGCTGGAATATATCTACGTAACGATGTACGACTTGATAAGTTCACCTGGGGATTGTATTTATTCCAAAACTCCCGAAATGGTTGTTTATCCAGTATGTGTAGCGGAATATTACAGGCTATTAACATTAACAATAAATCAAACATAAACTGAGTTGTCAAAGGCATGCCGTTTTTTTTATTTTGATGTTGCACGGTATTAATATGACGACGACAATCTGTTTTGTGCCAGCACATTAAATCTTGATTGCAAACATTACAAGTTATTTTGCATCCGTCATAGAATAAATCCGAAAATTCACCGATAAATTTATTCACTGTGTCCGCGTACGGTCATTTTTTACCCTTTGGCGCGTTTGACGTTATGTATAATTTATAGGTACAACCTCACGCATTAACCTTTCAAATAAGACTGCAGCGTAAATCACTTCTAAATCGGCACGTGTGACGCCAGCGCAAGACCGTGGCTGTACTCCAGCCACCTCGGCCAGCTTTAGTAATTAGTCTTTATCAAAATTGTGTGCTTAAAAAAGCTCTGTAGACTTTTTTACGTACAGAGAATTCTTTGGAAGAAAAACTATAATTTAGCTCGGGGTGCATATATAGAAGCAATTTTAGGGGTTTAAAATCCATCTGTTAGTTCAATTGGTACCATCTGCTTGTACACATTTTTCTCCACTATTACCTGTTTTCAAGTAGAATTGATTTAAATTCCGCAAGGGATGCAAAATTTGAACGAATCCAACTGAACTATGTGGCCATTATTTTATTTCCTGTCTTGTTTAAGGAAAATAATATTTTAAATTATTAATCTCTTCCATATTTTCAAATAAAACCTTTGTTTATCATTACCATTGCCATAAAATATTTAAAGTTGAAAATGTGCAGAAATAATGAAAGTTTAATGTACAATTTTTATTTAAAGTTGACCTAGTTAATGCATACCACAGGTGTCTGATATCAAACTTCTGAATCCATTTGTAATAGAGGAAATACAATGAACATGAGGAATTGCTGTAATTAAGTTAATGACACGTCTATGGGTTGCTGCTTTTGTAATTTTATACTTCTTAAGACACAAAAGACGAGCCGAGCGGCGCTAACTAGTGCCCTGTTGAGATGTCGTAGCTTCAGATCTCAAGTGATGTTTAAATATGGAGTGAATGCTTTGCGTGTCGCTTTTAGCTTTCTTGTTGTTTCTTCTTCCTTGATTTAAGATAAGCATTGAATTCTATTAACAGATATTAAAGTAGTGAAAATACAATTAGTCAAGTCAATGAAGGTTTTTACTTTTTAATCCTCAAGGACTGGTCTGATTTTGATGATTTTTTTTTAATGTTTGTTTTTTATATATTATTTGAAATCAGAAACACTTTGGTGGGGGGTTATAAATATTTACATTGTTTAAACAATAATTATGCTATTTTCGGAAAAAATTCAGTTTTTTATGGTATTTATTCCAAAGAAAATTTTTTATATTGAAACTGTAGTATAAGTAGTTGTTAAGTTAAAATTTCTAGTAAAAATTCAATTTTTATAACATAAAAATGCGGTATAATGAGAGTCGAGAAATATGTATGCGTATGTATTAGGGTGTTCCACCTAAGAGGGATTCTTCTGTAACTATGTAACTGTAAAATTTATAAAAAAATGGTTTTAATAAAAGTTGTCTGGAATCATGTGGGCCATTTAAAGAAAATGTTTTTAGCTTTACAAGGTGTTCTATTTTGCGTGGGCGCTACATAACTTTGTTATTTTAAATGGAACACTCTATAAATTATTGCATTTTTGAATTCCTTGGTTAATATTAGGTAGAGTTTATTAAATGTACATGGTGTTTAAATCTTACTGTTTTCGAGATATTCAGTTGTTTTTGAAAAAAAATCAAGATTTCAGCTCTCTGAATGAGGCTAAATAGCATCTAAACCGTAAGAGTCAGAACGTGCAGTGTTCACAGTTAGTTTTGGCATAAATTACTCTATCTTGTCATCCATGAGCAAAATGTGTACGTTTATCAGACTCGGAAATACTGAGACCTACATTTAATAATCTTACGAGTTGAAAAACTTTTTTTTTAAATGCAATGACCCATATTAATTGTCACGGGTGAATTAAAAATTGATTGCCCTTTCGACTGATATAAGGTTGTCCATACTTATCTCTAACAGTTTTCCACAAAAATCAGGTTCTTTGCTAACGTACGAAAAAGTAGCTATGAACAGCGTCAAGAAGGCCTTGCAAACAATGTTTATTGCACTGTTTGACATACAAAGCAAACTAAATGTCACTCTAGTTTTGATTAACGATGACGTTGTAGTTATTTTGCTAAGTAGAGAGTAAAAGCTTATTATAATATTTTCAAAATGTCGCTGACGCAGGAAGAAATGATTAATATGGTTTTTGTCCTCGGTGAGTGCGAAAGTAATCCGTTATTGGCATCACGAATTTATGCACGTAAAGCCTTTCAACCAGTGCTAGATAGGTTTTTAAATACTGGTAATATTCAACATACAAATCCAAATCGCCATAAAACTGTAGTTACGGAGGAAAACTAATTTTTTGTGCTGGGGTGTATTCAGGAAAACCCGCAAATAAGTGTGCGACAAATTAGTCACACAGCGGGTATTAGTACAACGTCGATACATAGGATTGTAAAAAAGCACAGTTATCATCCTTATTGCATCCAATTACACCAAGAGTTGCTAGAAGTAGAGTTTCGGCGGAGACTGGAGTTTTGTCAGTGGGCACTTAAGATGTTAAATCAAGATGATGATTTTTTTAAACTGGTCATGTTCTCCGATGAGGCTACTTTTCATAAAAATGGTTTCGTTAATCGTCATAATTGCCATTATTATGACAGTAAATCCTCACCAATTCCGGACAACTCATAGCCAACACAGATGGTCTCTGAATGTGTGGGGAGCAATTTTGGGAACCCATATCATTGGACCATTCTTTTTTGACCAGCATCTAACTGGAGCAGTTTATTTAAACTTTTTAACAAACACTCGAGAAGATTTGTTAGGCGACATTTCTTTAGCTACACTTCGAAGAATGTGGATGCAACATGATGGTGCTCCACCTCACAATGCCGCCGTGGTTCGTCAGTTTTTGTACAAAACTTTTCCCAACAGATGGATTGGGCGTGGGGATCAGTGAGTTGGCCTTCAAGGTGTCCAGATATAACAAGTTGCGACTTATTTTTATGAGGATTTATAAAAAGTAAAGTTTACGTTACACCACCAACTACCGCGGAAGATATGCGGCAGCGCATTACAGTAGTATTTCAAGAAATTGCGCCACACATGCTGACCAATGTTGAACAGTCTTTTAAAAACCGAATTCGTTTGTGAATTAATCAAAATGGCGGACACTTCGAGCAGTTGATGTAAATCAGCGGTATAAGTATTCTTCTCCTTGTTGTGTTCCGAGTTTCAGTTTGTTTCGTTTTGAGTTTTGTTTTAGTTGTTGTTAGTGATTACTTTTATTTGTCAAACCACTTTTTAAACATGCCAGTAAATATTGACATTGTCAGTTCCAAGCCTGATAAAATGTAAGGGAAAAGTTGTTTTGCAAGGCCTTCTTGACGCTGTTACATAGCTACTTTTTTGGACTTTAGAAAAGAATCTGATTTTTCTGGAAAACTGTTAGAGATAAGTATGGACAACATTATAGCAGTCGAAAGGGCATTCAATTTTGAATTCACCCATTATAATTAATATGGGTTATTCTATTTGAAAGAAAAAATTTTTTCAACTCGTAAGATTATTAAATGTAGGTCTCAATATTTCCGCGTCTGAATAATGTACACATTTTGCTCACAGATGACAAGATAGAGTAATTTATGCCAAAATGAACTGTGAAAACTGCACGTTCTAACTCTTACGGTTTAGATGCTATCTAGCCTCATTCAGAGTTGAAATCGTGATTTTTTTTTCAAAAACAACTGAATATCTCGAAAACGGTAAGATTTAAACACTATGTACATTTAATAAACTCTACCTAATATTAACCAAGGAATTCAAAAATACAATAATATACAGGATGTTCCATTTAAAATAACAAAGTTATGTAGCTCCCACGCGAAATGGAACACCCTGTAAAGCTAAAAATATTTTCTTTACATGGCCCTCTTTCATTAAAACCATTTTTTTTGTAAATTTTACAGTTACATAGTTACAGAAGAATTCCTCTTAGGTGGAACACCCTGTGTATATATATATATATATATATATACATATATATGTATATATATATATATATATATATATATATATATATATATATATATATATATATATATATATATATATATATATATATATATTATATGTGTAAACACTCACATGCAAAAAAAACGCAACAAGTTAATATTTGATAAGATTTGAGGTCTCTGATTTTTTTTTATTTTTAGTTCAATTTTCACAAATTTTTTAGCAAACTGTAGATAAGACGACTAATTTCAACTTGCATATCCAGTCTTTTGTTAAATGCTGGCGTATTAGTTTCTATACAGGGTTAATTAAAAGGTTGTTGTATAACCCTAACTTTAAAATACCCTGTGGAATTATTTCGTAGCCAAATTCTTTCAAAATATCAATTTTTGTTAAGAATCATTCCTTTCCTATATTTTGGTTTTTGGTTCATGACTTTTGGTGCACTGGTTCATTTTTAAGAGCGATATGAACTTGTCACCAACAGTTTACTTTAAGAAATGTTATTTTTTGACGAGGTGGCTTTGCTCGTTGTTGCCCTAATGTCACTTTGACAGCTTAGTTTATGAGTCTAGCAATAAAAAGACAACAATATATTGTTTAGTTTTAATAAGCAATTATTAAATTAAATTATTAAATAATGAACATGAAGAATTCTTGCAACGTATTCATAATTACGTCCATCTTTAACAAGAGCAACAGCTTTTGCGTAATTTTCCACACTTAAAACCATGGTAGGAGTATAGGTCTTGTGTAAAAAAAATCACTGTCAAACTAAGTTTTGTTCATGCTAACAAGTTACGTGCAGCAGCTGAAACTTTGATAGTTGAAAATCATAGTGAAGAAGTACTTTTCAACGAGGGTATTCTATGTATTGTCACACTGTATGGCGCTAAAACTGCCAAAAGTTTAAATGAATTGAGATATAAGCGTAAAAATAACGCAACCAGCAGCACCGGATAACGTCTTGAATATCTTATTTTACTCTTGCAAAACAGGATGCGGTGCAGCAGCGGCTGCAGAAAAAGTGGTCTGCATTGCTCACCTGTTTGCATTATTTGCAGTGGAAATGACTGCGATAACCACCTACCACTTCAAGAGGATGAAGTCTCCAATGCTCCAGATGTAAATGAAAATTAAATTAAATTAAATAAAAAAAAATCCTTTTCATAATTCATTTTTTTATAAAAATTTTTGGAAAATTTTCATATAATTTAAAGCTTTTTATAATGACGTAATGAAAAAAAAGACTTTAAATATTCCTTGCTATACAAAGTTTCAGTAAATATTGTGAAAAATATGAATTTTTTTTCATGAATAGCATGAGCTACAGTTCTTGAGGATTAAGAAGTTTCAACAATTTTTCCGCTTCATTGACTCGACTAAATATTACATGATCATATTTTCATGAGAAACATAAACGTTGCCTAATTCCTGTTAAATATACAAGAATATTTCTCTGTACTTTCTGTATTCTAGCATTCGCTATATTTTTTGAAAAAGATCTAGAAAGCCGAAACAATGAAGCAAGTAAAATGTCAATTTTTTTAAAAAACTTAGATATGTTCACTACCTCCCATAAAAGAAAATAAATCCTTTTCAAGGTTTATTAGTAAGAATTGAACTTTGGAAAATTAACTACCGTAATAATATGTTTTATTGCTTTGTATTTTGTAATAGATAAGGTCAAAAAACATATAGTTGTGTTTATTGAAATTCTATTTAAGTGAATATATCTAAGTTAAAAAAAAAAACTAACATTTCACATGCTTCATATTATGAAATTCTAGAATAAACAAATTAATTAGTTGGATATTACGTTAACAACCTTTCAAACTTAACAATAAACTACCTATTATAGTTTCCTATATTTTACACTGTCATTCTTATCTAAATGCGCTATCATAAAAGTTTTAAATAGACAATGAATTAAATACAACTCCGTAAATACGTTTTATCGCAGAAACTATTAAAACAACTAGGTAACTTGTTACGGTTGAATTCATCATTGTGAAAAATATTTATGTATATTAAGTATAAAAATCAACTAATTTAGTAACTTTATTTATAAATTACAGTTTTAACATCACATTTTCAAAATTTACTTCACAAAAATTATGATTAGTAATATTTTATCCATTTGCATTAAAAGGTCACTTCTCAAGATTATATCGTAGACGTCATGGTTTCTGTTTAACATTATATCTCTGATCTCTGATAGAGGTATAGGATGACATTTAAGCTAGAGGACAAGCGAGCATTAGTTTCTTATTAATAAATTAATAAGTTATATCCTACCTATGACTTTCCTAATGTTGCATGGTCATCGTTGTATACCTGTTTTATTGAACTGGTGAGATAAGAGACTACCTGAAATAAACTCAAACAGTGTAACTCTGTAATGTATAGTTGTAATTGTATTACTTACCATAGGTTATGTGGATTATTTTTTTGCTCGTTATGTGTTCTTTCTAGAAATATTTAATTTCTTAATTGGAGGGTAAAATTTACTTAAATTGTACCACCAGTTTTAAATGTCATTTATTCGAATATTATTGGCAGTGTTCAATTGTTGTCAGGGTTGCACACCGAGTTGATTTGGTGTCACGTGAGCTTGTCTGTTCAGTATAGACTTGTTCCGTTATAAAGATCATTACCTTGTGTGTGAAATGAGTAACTATGGAATAATTTGGACAATAGTTGGGTTGTTTGCGGAGTCATTTCAGACTGTTACTACTTAGACCGTTCAGTATGTTAGTACATTAATTACATCGATGGAACGCACTTCAGCTATTAGCACTAGGGTCGACAAGCCTTATGGATTCTGCAAATAATAGAATCTTACAGGCCTTGGTATTTTATTATTCGCCTTGCATATCTTACAGGCCTTGGTGTTTATGATTCACCTTGCATAAATATTACTTTATATAATTTTCTTATCGTCCTAATTTTTCTCATTAACGTTTTACATTTTATATTCGTTTTGATTAGTATTGATACGTGTTTAAATAATTTCACATTCATTCGATGTGTGATCGACCTTGGTATTTTCTGGGGCTAGTGACTTCTTTATATTCTGTCAATCATAGCTCCATTGGTTGATATCCCCCTCTTCTTAGTTGGTTGTCTTAGTGAAAAGACGTACATTTTGTAAGATTGTAATGGTGAGAGATTAAAATTTAAAATCCGAATATATCTTAGTCGATGTTAATCATCGTTGTTTCGGGATTATTTCTTTTATCAATTTGAAGGGTGCTACTAAGTATCTTGTCAGCTAAATGTTGGATGGATTCTACAATTAAACATGTGTATGAACTTAGAATTGTGCCCTATAGAAAGGGTAAGTTATTTAAAGTAAGACAATAATAATTAACAAGTACTTACTTGCGTTTCTTATTAAAATTTTAGGCAACTATCATTGGGCTATTATGGTTTTCCATTGGGTAAACTTAATGGGTTATACTTGGTAATGAAAAGTATTTCCTTTTTTTTTTCTTTTCATGGGGTTAAGAAGTTATGATGCCTAGTAAATTCTTTTTATTTTGTAAATATGGTTTTATACATAATTTTGTCTGTATGGTAGTGGAATGTGATTTTATCAAGTCTTACTAAGGTACAAAGTGTAGCTGGAATAGAGGGTTGATTTATGTTTTCGACAAGTGTTGGAAGTCAATAGCCAATTAATTTCATCGTCGAGTTTTTGTAATACTGCGGTTTGGTTAATGGAACAATATTAGTCTGATATTGAAGAAACCAAAAGGATTGAACACACTTTCCCACTCTCGGAGGTTAAGTTAAGTCTTATTCGTTTTTTTATTTTATGTACTTATTAAAAATTTTGACCTGGATGTACATAATTAATCACTTTTTTCTGTGCATTTTATTTCTTTCTTAATGTCACTTATTCAAATTAAAATTTAGTACTGGTATCCATGATGTCAATATGGTCCATATGATCTGTGATAGATCGATGAATTTTGAGTACGATAAATGTAATAGTAGTGTTATCTAGATATAAATATTTTTCTTATGTGGTTTTATGTAAACTACATGCAATTATTACATTTGGTGTAAATCTACCTACTGGTATTATATACGCTTGTTTGGGAATATTTAATAAATTTAAAAATTTCACATATAATTGTACATAATTTACTGTTTTTTTTTTAATCATCTCGTTATTTAAAAAACGCTACTATACATTCATACCCTAGCTAGAATTCGAACTCGGTCCTTGGTCTCAAGCCTAACGTATAAGCATTGAGCCACTGAGTCGACATTTGTTTCTATTTTTAGTTCTCGTGAGTAGAAAAATTTTAACAATTATTTAAAGATTTGTGTTGGCAATACTGGTGATGAGGACGTGCTAACGCCGCCTCAGTCTGATTTGACTAATACGAATTTTTTGTGAGAGGTAGTCATTTGGTAAGTATTAAAAATTTATTAGACAGTTTCCTAAATTAAAACAAAGAAAATTTCTTAAATTAAACACAACTTTGCCAAAATGTAGTCGTAATCGTAATCTAATCAAGTACTGTTACATATGACGATTATAAATTACTTAAAAAAATTAACCAAAAGTTTTATGTTGGTAATCCTTGTGCTGAGGGTGTGCCAACGCTGCCTCAATCTGATTTGATTAATACTATTTTTTTTGTAATAGTCAAATGGTAAGTATCAAAAATTGATTAGATACTCCTAATTTCCTAAATTAAGACTCAAGTTTGTCAAAATTCAGTCATAATCGTAATAGCCAAATTAAATATTTTTAATTACAATTGAAATGTAACCAGATTACGATTACTTCATTACATTTTTCCCCTTATAACGTAATTGAATTACAAGTAATCAAAATTACGCCCATCCTTGGCTATATCTAATAAGTTGTTATAAAACTGTTCATCTAATACGTAAAAGTTTTCACACCTCTAAGTAGACACCTTTAAAATTACCGGCAGTAAAGCAGGAGAGAGTCGACAGCACGTACAGTGTATAAACTTCCTTCCGATACTTAACTACAGATAACAGTAATTAAGAATATAGAATGTCAATGGATGAGGTTGAGAAAAAGAAACACATTTATTTTTATTGGCCATTTTACGAAAAAAAGTCATTATTAACAAAAAAGGAAACCTGCTTATCTTAAATTAATGTACACGTTTGGGGATTTGAAGATGCCATCCTGTATTTACAAACTCAAAATAATGTACATTTTTGGGAATTTGGAGTTTGTACATACATCAAATAAGTAAAGCAGGTCGTTTTTCCGGCAAAACTTAGTAAAATACTGCGCTGCTCTAGAAACGCACAAAAAACTTATTTGGTTTCAATGTTTATTATACACAGTGATCACTTGGATCAAATTAGATAGTAGTGAAAAAGAGCACATCTTTTATTAATTATTTTATAATAAATCACTTTAAATCAAACATTACTATTATTTAAAAAGATACTGGAAGAGAAAAATATTATAGCACTAATAAAATCAAATAAAACCATTATTATGTATAAAGTTCTCCAACCTCTAGCAGCTCTTCTGATGAATTCGCTATAAACTTTGATTATTACACCAAGCTCATTAATTTCTCTGATGGCGTCTCTTATTTTCTGCTTTAAACATTCAAGTAGTGCGGTAAATCATCAACGTTCAGCTTCTGTTTCAACCTTCCCCATAGAAAGAAATTCACGGGTGATAGGATGATGTGTCAGGTGACCTAGAAGGCCATCCAATTGGTCATATCTTCCAATATATCTACCAGTTGTGTTGAATGTGCAGACTTTTGTCTTTCTGCTAGTATATGTTATCTGTTAGTTTCGAATTAACGGTATTTATATCTAAGGTAATACAATGATTTCCAAAATATATAAGTGTTGGTATAATTTTGTTCTATAAAATATGAAATCGATAAATCTATCAAGAAAAGTATCACACCAAACAATGATTTTCTTATAACACTGACTTCTCTTGTGAATCCTAGGACTTGCCGCAGCCCGCCCAATATTTCGTACTCTGAATAGAAACAATTGATTTTAATAATGAGTAAATATTTGCTATAGGATATGCTAAAAATTTGTTTATAAATGCAGTGGCCTCTCTGTTTTAAGGTGAGTAAGACATTTCTCCTTTTGTCTATTATACAGTGTGATTCAGTGCGCTGAGGAAAAACTTCACTTGGTAATTTCTGATAATATTTGGTGAAAAAAGTGTCAGAAAATCAGTTTCATTGTCAGGAACAACTAGGTAGAGTTGTCTCCCATACAGTGAGTTACCCTGTATATTGATTTCCAAAATGTTGGTCCACAATTTTGTAATTACTTTCTCACCACTCAAAGTGAGGAAGTTGTGTATTCCTGAAAAAAAATGTTGAAAGTTTGTATTGCATTTCTTGACGAATGTCGACAAATTATGACGATACACAAAATATTAGACAGAAAAAATTTTCTATCTGTGTGTCTGTTTATTTGGTTGGTGATAGCAGCTATAGTTTTTGAGATAAAGCTTTCAAATTTGGTACACACATTCTAGAGGTCAAGAAAGACATTGAGATCGTTGATGAGCAAAATCGGTCCCAATTTTTGAAACGTCAAAAAATGTGACTTTTTTGAAATGTCAAAGTGATTTTTCTGAAACGTCAAAATGTGACTTTTTTGAAACGGCAGAAAATGTGACTTTTGTGCAGCGTCAAAGTGACTTTTTTGAAACGTCAAAATGTGACTTTTTTGAAACTTAAAAAAATGTGACTTTTTTGAAAAGTCGAAAATTACTTTTATTATAAACTTCACCACATGTCGAGTAAAACTACGGTGAGGAATTCTGATCCCCAAGTAATTGACAACGGTTTTTTAATACTGTGCAAAGAGTTATAACTTAGAACACTCATTACAATGACCAACAAATTTTGACCAACTTGCTTTTTCTCTACACTCTGAATAGTGTTTCTTGTAGCTCTAGACACGCAGTAAGAAAATATTCAACCCTCCATTTTTCAGAATTACAGATTTGAAATTTTAAGATTTTAGTCAAAATCTGTATTAAAACAATTAAATAAAATTATTTAATATAATGCCCTGAATCATTTGAATAGTATATTTCAATCTCTTACTCAAAAATTTATCATCTCCTAAGGTATAAAAAAATTCAATTACTAAATTCATGAAGAAGTTTTGAAAGAAATTGTGCTCGCATGTACATTGCACAATTCAATAAAATTGGGCTACAATGCATGGATTTTGGTTATAATATCAACAGTATAACAGTACAAATACTGCAGAATATGTATGTGTGGTGAGGGATGATTTTTTATCTATTATAAATATTGAGAAAAATAGATTTCATAAAAATAAAATTTCAATTTTGAAAAAACTGTGGGTGATACAACTTTTTAAAATCCATTTTTTGGACTAAGTATACAAAACTACATAAAAAACATTATTCACCATAATATGAAACTTGTAAACTGGTAAACCAGTGTTTTCTTACTTAAATTCACACATATGGTAGTATTATCGTTCTAAATTTCACGAAATCAAAATAACAGTATTACCGTTGTTCGGTGAATTTAATTTGTCATCTTTGTAACAGCAATAAGCAGCAGAGACGACATTTATAATCCAAAAAAATTAACCGTCTATTTCCTAGAAAAGTCTTCGTCCATGTAGAGATAGTCCTTGGTAATAATAGAATAGTCCTTGGCTATAATAAATTCTCTAAGCATAAAGTACTATTAACATTTATTGCCTGATTATTAACACCTATTAACATTTAATAGCATTGTTAGTTTTGTTAATTACATTATTTGTTTTGTTAATTATATTATTTGTTTTGTTAATTATATTGTTTGTTTTGTTATTTATATTGTTTGTTTTATTAATAATGTTGTGAATATAGATTTGTCAGTTATATTTATTAGGTAGTGTCTAATTGATTTGTACAGAGAATTAAAAAAATACTGAGGTAAGCGGAAGCTAAATTAAAACCAATAGATGCGAAACAGATTTTATTGGAATTTTAATTTATATGGTGATTTATTTTGATCTAGTTGTGAGCATGGATTGTTGTAAGTTCTTTAGTAATATTAATTAGCAAAACTATATGTATCAATATTATTTAGTTTATTGATTGACACTATTCAGTTCAAATCTACTTTTAGGATTTATTCTGTTCGTCAGTGTCCAATTACATTTAATTTAAGCCTGGATGACTAGCTCTCTGCTTGACGCAATTTACTCCTTAAAAATACTTTATAATCCGCGGTTTGTGGATTAATTGTAAAGGAAATTAGAGCGAAATTTAAAGATTAATTATGACCATTGATATCGAACGTGAAAAAATTATACATGTTTGACAACATTTATTTAAGTATAATTTACACTGGGAGCAGGTATTTGGAATAAATATTTTGTATTTGAGTATACATGTGAGAGGTTATGATAAAATGACAGGAAGTTATTTATCGGTTTCCGCGGAAGTGATTTAACATACAGTGTCAAGACTGTCAAGTTCCAATAGTTTAGACATAATATTGTTGAAAATTATTTATCTACTTTATCTATCAATCCACAATAACACGTTAAAATATTGTTAACTATAAAGTTGCCTTGGGGGAAGACATTATTATATCATTTGAAAGGATGGTTGTGAGCTATCTACATGAAATGGATTTGGTCTTCGACTACGTAGACCAAAAGACTAGGCAACAAAACCAGCACCCACAAAAAAAAAGATTGATAAAAATATGATCCTCTCAAACGTTTCTTTCTGGTGTCATTGGAGATATTTTAAGTGCTCCCCCTCTTCCGAGATGATGATGCTAGTCGCCATTATGAAGGAAAATTACGAAAAATCGCTTTCCGGTGATAACTCGTTTTCTCTTTTTCAGTCAATACATCCTTCATTAATTTTAATTCAATCTTTTTAGGCATTAAACCTCATTTTTGGGTAGAAGATTCCCACTGGGTCGATGTTTCAGACAGATCGATGATGCACAGTGATTTTCGCTTCTTTTCACTTATTTTGTTGGCCATCGCTATCATCGTCGATCAAGGTTAATTCAGTATCCGAATTGGCTGCTTCACGCTCAGCAACTTCACTTGGATCTGTTTCATCACAGTTAAGTCTCAATCTTCACGGTAATAGAAGCTTCTGCAAATTATTAAGCATCACAGCTCAGTCTTTCTGGGGTTAAATGCTGCTTTACAGCATTTTATACACTTGCAAAGGATATTATTCAGAAGCTCTTGTGGGACAGCCTCTTTCAAGGTAGAAGTAGTTGTTAGGATATTGACCACAATTTTACAGCCTCAGACTGCAGATTATTCCTGGTTTCGCACCATTATAGAACTTAATAGGTTTTAAAGGAAAGCTAAGCACACTGTATATACAGGGTGTCCACTATGTCATTCCTTGGACTTCAGCATTATCAAGCCCAGCTTATAAATAATTTTAGAATGATTTATTATTTATTTTTGACAGAATTTTATTTTATTTTGATCCACGATAGATAAAATATATGTGCCCTATTGATTTTTACGTTTTAGGAATAACTGTGGAGTTACATTTATGACAAGTGCTGTATGTGTGTTCAATACCTTTTAGTTGATATTTATTCTTGTGCTGTTGTATCAGAAGTTTATGGCAAATAGTTGACGTAGGTTGAATATGTGTGAGGTAAGTTCTTGGTTTTTATACATTATTTTTAATCATTTAAATAGTTTCCGCAGCACTTCCCCAGGCTACGATGCCAAGTTAAGTGAGATCCAACTAATGCGAAGTATAAGGTTTTATGCCAACCCATTTGAAATATTGTGAAGAAATGTTTGAATTTGTACAGTAAACTTTTTTATTATATAATTTATTTGAATATCCCAATTGAGGTAACTATCTATAAAAATTTTCAAATATTTAATTTTCTTTGATGCAACTATTTCTACGCCAATATTATCTGACTTGATTTCTATATTATTAAATGATGGTAGGTACTTTCTATTAAACGTGAAAGGCACACAGCAAGTCATACTATAATTTACTGTGTTATTTATTATCAAACTAACGAATTATTTTTGCAAAATTCTTTACTATAATTTGTTTCAATGTTAGCCAATTACTACTACGAGTATTACAATAGATTGCTGTGCCATCTGCAAAACTCACTGTATCACTCTTCAAATTCAATATGAAGAAATTATTATTAGGCACTCCATATTAAACAATATTCATTTGGCTCAAGACATCATCTATTTTTCTACATTGCTGCCTGTTTGTTAAATAATTTTCGAATAATGCATATGGGTACTCCTGAAGCCAGAATTAGAATATACTGTTGAAAGAAGTTGGGTATACTTGATTGTGTCAAAGGCTTTTGCTAGATCGACAAAAATGCAATGAGCAGGTATTTCTTTATCAATTGATTTGTTAATTTTTGACATTAGAAATGCAATTGCATCTTTGGTCGATTGTTTCTCCGTATGCTACCTCTCAGAAAGTATCATATGTTTTTTTAAATTGACCTTTCTTCTGTTTGATATCTTACTCATATCTAACTTGTCTCCTTTTATATAATGGCTTAATAACTGCGATTTTGAAGATAGAAAGGTATAAGTACATATGATCGAAAAGATGAGTTTATTATGTAAATTAATTGTTTTGAAATTTTATGAAAAATGTCCTTTACCTACGTAAAATGAATTTGGTATATTAATATTATTATCACAATTATTGTTACGTACGCTTTTTAATAATTAAGTAATTGGAAGATATTTTTGTACTGTTCATATATTCATTCTTTTTTATTTTTAGGTTATTGTCAAAATTGACAGATTGCAATGGAAGTTAGCGACATACCAACATTTCAAGGTTTGGTAGTTATAAATAACTATCGAAATTAAATATTAAAAGTTATGAAAATTATTTAAAATAATGCATACATAAAACTGCATAATTTGTTAATGGCTAGTAACAAACAATATTTATATGTTAGATAATAGTTTCAGTATTTTCTGAATAATCCAGTATTCAGTCCTGCTTATTTTGGTCATTATGGCTCAATATATAAGATAATCATATTAGGACATGAAAAAATGTAATTACGTTGATCGACTTTAAGTATTGTGGGTTGCATATGCCGTGACATCATAACGAATGAAGTCTATTATACATTAATATGATGAATATAAAAACATATTTTAAATATAACGATTTGTTTAATTTCAGCAACATAGATGTTCTGCAACTGCAACTTGTTCAATAACGACTGTACAATGGCTTTTTGGTTTTCGGATAGGTGAAACAAATTAAGGTATCTTTTTAGTATATCTAACGAGATCATCCGATTTTCAATTTTTGACTGTTATTATTGGATATTTTAAATCAATTATTTGCAACATCTAACCAATTGGCATGGAGGATTTAAGAAAAATTATCACTAATGGATATAAATATGGTAATGATAATAGTAATGGTGTGGGAGGCTAATGCAGGCGGGCCCTTTTTACTCACCCCCAGCTGTCCCTCAGTAATATGCCTCTCTTATTCCCTCATCAAATCTTCCTGATCTTCTAATGAAGTACCAAAGATGCTATGCCTCAGGCGCCCGGATGCTTCACACTGCGCAGGAAATGGTAAGATGTTTCTTCATCACATCCGCATCCTAGGTATGTAGGGTTTTCCTCAACACCTATCAATAATAGATATTCTAAATCTGTAGAGATATGTCAGAACTCAGATTAAAAGATTCTTTCGATTATGGTCCAGTAACCTAACCGACTTGTTCGTCCCCGTCAGAAAATTTCGAGTTTACCTACAGGTCCCGTTGTCCCTGCAATGTTTCCTTAGTGTTTCGTGGGCTCACTCATTGAAGGCCGTCGTGACCTGTCTTCTTGTAATGCCCAATATAGACTCAAGTTCGAGGTAGAGCTGGTCGGTTCCAAGTCAAGCCAATTCATCGGCCTTCTCGTTACCTAGAACCCCGGTATGTCTCGGTGTCCATACTTGTCTTACTTGTTTGTGCCTGGTAGGCTTTTCTAGGGTGTCTTCGCACTCCTGAATGAAAGCTGATCTCGTTCTGTGGAAGCATACCGTTTTTAGAGCAGCCTGACTGTCGGAGCAGATTTATAACATCTGTTTTGCGTATTTTCTATACTTCTGGATACAAATATTCTTTTCTTAATGTGAAACAAAAGTTTAAAAGTCCTATCATTGTTTGCCAATAGTTCGAATTTTTTTGTTATATGATAGTATTAGGCTTACCTGGCTGTCATTTTTCTTCAAAAGATTTTCAGAATAGGAAGTTTCAAACTGACACACTGTATATTTATTTGCTCGTGTATACGTATTTGCATAGAAATGTGCAATTAAAATGACCCATTATCGGTTATTTTAATAGATAACAACTCAAGTAAAAACAACAGAAACGTCAACACAAAAGCACGAGCCGAAATCAAACAAAACCATTGTAAAACCACCTGTAATAATATGTATGAACTGGGTTATGTTAGGTGAGGAGGCCTAGTTAAACTAATATTGACCACTTTCATTGTTGAAATGCAATCACTCTCTCCTGAGCAGTTCGTTCATAGGGTGCAGTGAGAAATTTAGAATCTAGTACGCTTCGGATATGTTAGTGCCATGAGCAATATTGTGTCGCTTAAACTACTGTTATTATTAGTAGTGCTGGCGCTCTGTGGGTCAATGTTAACTTTGGCGTATCAAGGTAAAATGCATATTATGTTTGTGATATAGTGTATTCGCTGTAACCTTGACTGACTCTTAAGGATTATTAAAGTCATGTAAGTAAAAAGTAATAGTGATGCGCAATCGTCAAAAAGGTACAGGAATAGATCTTGTGAATTAATTTATCAGTAAATCATTACTGACAAATTAAATAAGTATTTTTGAATGCTTATTAAAATCAAGAAATACGTATAGTTACATATATACACTAGTTATTATATCACCTTTTTATAATTATGGACCTAAATTTGAACTACTCGGAATAATAAAATTCATATATTATCTAAGTTTAATGCACTCTGTAAAACCCAAACTATAATTATAATTAACCAATTATAATTGGTTTTTGTCTGTCATAAATAACTATATTTACTAAAATGTGTTGCTTTCATTTTTCATTAAAAAATGTATATTCCATAAGGAATTAGTTTGTATTAGAAAAGGATAAAACTATTTTGTGGTAATAAATTTAATATGCTGATATTTTGTCGAAATGATTTGGATAAAAATGTAAGAAAACCTCAATTTTTCAATAAGTCAACGCGCGACGTTTCGATAATATTTGCTTTCTTCTTCAGGACTAATGAAGTATTTGTTCTTTTGTCAACATAATCATCATCGTCAATTTTGTAAAAAATAAAGTAATTTATGCACTATTACGATCTTAAATGGCAGTATAAGATCTAAAATACATAACGGTCCTGAGGATCCTTCTTGATGTGTGAGAGAATAAACAAATAGCCAAGAAAATTAAAATAAATAAAATTTATTACTAAATTATCAGTAAGGAAAAAACAACAAAAATTATTGCAATACAGTAGATATGTAATGTTGTCTAGGGTTTAAAATTACTAAAATTTTGTAATTACTAACAAATTTAAAGATGTATTAGAATTAAAAAAAAAAATTAAATTGATGAAAAAAATGGTACAAAATTTAGAATTAGAATTAAGCAAAAAAATATAGAACACCACTAGGGTCGCTGAGAGGTAGAACATATTTAATTAAAAACTATAGAATATCAAAATGGCAAACGATTTTCAAATAAGCAATAATTTAAAACATACCTTAAAATCAGCAGCGTAGGCAGCTCCAGAACCTAAAGTAATCTGCTTGAGCTGGCTTGACAAAAACCAACTACGGTGAAGTACGAAAACGTTTACTAGAATTTCCTCGACTGAGTATTCGAAATAAGTGTATACAAATATGTTTATAAAATTTTCCAAAACACTATAGTTTCGTAAATTCAATACTAGGGGTAGGTAGTAAAATATAATTTGATGAAGGAAATTAACTTTACTAGTTTTGCTAGACTATAGCAAGGCCTTTGATTCAATTGATCATCATATAATGGCAGCTATTTTCCATTATTTAGGTCTTAGTAGAGACTCCATAAAACTATTATGCTTCTATCTTGACAACAGAATTCAATCTGTTAAAACTGACAACACCATTTCCAAACCAATGCAGCTGACATTAGGTGTACTGCAGGGATCTATACATGGTCCGCTATTATTTTGTCTTTATACAACTAATTTTCATAAACACATTAACTATGGTAAAATGCACATGTATACTGATGATAAACAGTTATATTTGTCTTTTAAAACTAATGAGTTAAAGTTGGCTGTCGACAATTAAAATGCTGATTCAAAATCGATATTAAAAACTTCCAAAGACCACACCTTATTTCTTAACGCATCCAAAACTAAGGTTTTATTATTTAGCACAAATACTTTGTATCAGAAGTATATCAAAGATATAAAGTTAAAGCTAAACAATGTCAATATTTAAGTAGAATGAGGCAAATAATTTGGGATTATGGATGGATAATT
Source organism: Rhamnusium bicolor (assembly GCA_029963845.1). NCBI lineage: Eukaryota > Metazoa > Arthropoda > Insecta > Coleoptera > Cerambycidae > Rhamnusium > Rhamnusium bicolor. Next base: position 11,431 of record JANEYF010000523.1, on the reverse strand, counting down.
TATTTAGATTTAAATTACATGTAACCAAATATATACAGAAGATTTATAGCTCTGTGTTATTGTTGTACGAGTATCGTCATAGTTCGTATTTAAACACGAAAATAAAAAGTATCCTTTGTGTAACGATCGTCTTGTCACAATTTTCTTATTGTTCTATTGTTTACTATTTTTATTTAGATTTGGCCTATAAATATAAGATACCAAAAGTTCAGAACTCCTGCCTTCGTTTCATTTCCGGGATACGAAAATATGACCATATATCGCATAAGCTTAAAGAAATACAGTGGCTTAATATGCAAAACCGTTTACTTTATAGTCATCAACTCTGTTTCATTTAATTATTCTTAATGACAAATCTAGTTATTTATGTGGCAAAATTGTAACTCGTTCAGAAATACATAATGAGAATGCTAGAAATAAGAATGCATTGGCACAGTTCGAAAGATCCTTTACCTTCAACATTTATAAAATATATAATAGCTTAGAAGAGTCTCTAAAGAGTCTTAAAGTAGTACCTTTTAAAGAACATATGCGAGCAATCTTGCTTAGAAAACAAAATAATTAACGAAATAATTTATTTTATCTTATATTCCACCACTACAACTAATTAAAAATTAAAAAATAATAAAATATTGTGTGTCTAGTCAAGTTAACGTTAACGTTTTCAAAATATTCTAAGATTATATTTGTTCAGTAATTATATCATAAGAGGTGAATATTTTTTTGTGTAAACTTGTGACAGTTCCATACACTTTTTGTGACCATATTCGATGGCAAATTACTTTAAAAAAACACTGAGAGCGAAGCTGGGGAATTTTTTGAAAAGCAATTGTCCGAAAATTATTTTTACAAAAACTTTATGGAAATGTCAAAAGTTTATTCTACACAAATATTCATCTCAAATGTCAAGGTTATCGAATAATAATGTAAAACGTTAATTCATTTAACTGGAGTATAATTACTTTACATTACTGCGTGGGATTCAATAAAAATTCGATTTCATTTTTACTCAGAGAGAGAAAAATTGACTGATGTAAAGTTTCTGGATATTATGCGGTTTATGAATTAAAATTAAACGAGCGTTTAGATATCACCCAATCAGTGTTCGTTCGGCGAGTAAACTTTACAGTCGTGTGTCTGAACGCGTGTTAATTGAGTCCTAGTTAAGTGATTTTCAGTATTAAATTTCCGTAGATTAGTGTCAAATCTCTGGTGTATAGTGTCACAGGATGAGTGCGAAGAACGGGGGTATCCCCCCCGATAAAAACTATAAAAATATCGATATGGATATCATAATTGTTGGTGATGAGAGTGGGAGTCAACCACACATATTACAACAAAAAGAAACTCACACAGCTCTGGAATGTGAAGCGAACAAAAACGCTGAAAATAAAAAGTCAAATAGGTATCATGCACAGGATACAGGTCCGTATTTAATATTTGTAGAACATAACAGATTAAATGTCGGTAATTTGCATCCACTACGATTGGGGTATAAATTGGAATCACTTATCGAATATGATCCATACATTAAAGAAATTTCCTCTGTTGGTAAAAATAGAGTTAAAATTGAGGTGACCTCCCCGATCATCGCAAATAAACTTATTGAACATGATTTATTCCCTAATAATGATCTAATAGCGTATGTACCTCAACATTGTATAGAAAAAAAGGGAGTCATCCGTTCCGTCGACACATTTTTTACAGATGAGCAACTTACAACACAAATTAAGTCACAAAGTGAGATCGTAAATGTAAGAAGAGTAACACGCCTAGCGAATAAAAATGACAAACAATCGGAAAAAATACCTACGCAAACAGTGATCATTACCTTTAGGGGTACTGATATACCTCAACATGTGGTTATAAATAAAGTACGTTACGAGGTACATCCGTATATATCTCCTGTTGTTCGCGCCAATATCCTTTTGGCTTGATGACGGTCTCGGATGCTAGGGCCAGGCAGGACTATTGCCTTTTTACCCTAGTCATCGCTGTAGACCTGGACCGGCCTCGTGCAGGGCGGGTTAGCTTACTTTACAAACGGCCCCACTCACAAATGTGAGCGGTGCCGAAGATTTCGGCCAACCTCCCTGGGTCCTGGCTGATGAACCCTGCTGGCTAGGGCCTCTTCTGGCGCTCTTCTGTCTTCGTCTTCTTTCTTCGCCAGCTTGTCACCCCCGGGGGTTGTCATCTGTCTGTCAGGGACTGTGCGGATATTTTTTGACTTGGGATTGACTGCCAGTACACAAAGTGTCAGTTGACACATTGTCGTCTGGATCATCGGACAAGGTGAGGATGAGCTCTGTAGCTCTAGGAGGTGAAGGCCTAAGTGCTTTCTTAGCACTTTCGTCCTTCACGGAGCCAGGGGGACAACGGACACTGGTCGGCTTACTGACCGGCGCCCGCAAGGTCTGTGGGAAGGGGGTTGGTTATGTCGTGTCTTTTCCGTGGTTTGGTCCATCTGTAAGGAAAGGATTAGTTATACTCACCCGTTATCCAGTAACTGTACTTTCGGCCTCTTGTGCCTTGGTGCGTCGGCCGGATCATAGGAGGTGGCCTCCCTGATCAGCGGGTTCCTGTGCTCCTCGGCCAAGGTGTACAGTTTCTTCGCTCTATCCCGGATGATTTCCGTGACTGGTGTGTACTCCAGGTCCCTGAAGATGTCAGCGTTTCTAACGTACCATGGTGCGCTCACCGCCGTCCTGATGGCCACGTTTTCCACGGCTTGGATCTTCTTCAGATAGGTCTTCGCTTGGTATCCCCATGCTACGGAGGCGTAGGTCAGCTGTGGTCTGATGAGGGCTTTGACTAGCAGAAGCTTGTTCCTCAGACTGAGCCTGCTCTGGTTCCCTACCATTGGGTAGATCAGAGCTCTCGTCCGCTTGGCCTTTACCACGATGGCTTCGGTGTTCTGTCTCCATGTCAGGCCTTTGTCCATGATTACGCCAAGGTATTTGACGGAATCGTGCCATTGGATGTCTTCACCAAACATGGAAACATATCCTGTGGGGGTTTCCTTGCGTCCTTTCCTGAAGAGAATCGTCTGGCTTTTCTCCGCGTTGACTGCGACTTTCCACTTGATGCACCATTCTTCTAGAAGAGAAGCTGCCTCTTGGAGTCTTCTGGTGGCTGTTCTCGCTCTCCAGGATCTGGCCGTGAGGGCCGTGTCGTCCGCATAGAGTGCCATAGCGGTGCCTTCGGCCCTTGGGAGATCAGAGGTGAAGACAGCGAACAGATGGGGTGACAGCACAGAGCCTTGGGGAACTCCGGCTTCCATCGGTCGATAAGTGGACACACAGTCCCTGATCTTCACTCGCATCTGTCTCCCGTGCAGGTATGATCTAACTAGTTTGACGAGTGCAATGGGATAACCCATACTCATCATTTTAGCTAGTAGACCATCGTGCCAGACCCTGTCGAAAGCCTTCGCAACGTCCAGGAGTAGTGCTGCCGTGACCTGTCTTTGGTTGAAACCCTTGGTGACTTCTTCCGTGATCCTGAGTACTTGGAGTTCCGTACTGTGTCCTGTCCTGTACGCAAACTGTTCATCCGGGATGATTTGGAGCTCTTCGGTTTCCTCTTCTATTCTTCTCAAGATGACGCGCTCGGCTACCTTGCTCACAGCAGAGAGTAGGCTGATGGGCCTGTAAGAGGAAGGAAAGATTAGATCCTTACCTGGCTTCGGGATGACTATGACGTCGGCCTTCTTCCACCTGTCCGGAAAGTATCTGAGCCTCAAGATCCCGTTGATGATATTCACCAGGGCTGCTACGCCTTTCCTGGGTAGCTTCTTGAGGGCGATGTTTCCGATCTTGTCACATCCGGGAGCTTTCCTTGGCTTTAAGCTCCTTAGAATCCCCTTAACCTCCTCTGGAGTGGTCGGGCGAATGTGATCCTCGTCTGGCAGGCGGAGCATCCGACGCACTCTGCGTTCCACGCCGTCAACCCAGTCCTCGTCCTCATCATCGAGTTGGTTTTCCCTACACTGCAGTTCCAAGCTGTCCGCAAATGCTTCGGCTTTTTCTTGGCGAGTGTAGACAATCCCGTTCTCTCCGTGGATCGGGGGCATCGGCTTCGGCCTGTTCCGCAGAGCGCGCTGAGTTTTCCAGATGCTCCTGTCCTGTGGGTCCAGCGATTCCAGGTGACGCTGCCATCCTTCTTGACGGTGTTCCTGGAGGGCAGCTTTGACTCTCCTGTTCAGCGTATTATACGCGTTTCTATCCACTGGGAGTCTAGTCCTCTGGGCCCTTTTCTTCGTCCTTCGTCTATCCCGAATCAGCTGCCTGAGGTCCTCAGTGAGGTTTGCCATCGGCGCTGGTACCCTTCTGGTTTCCATCTCTGTGGTGCTTTCCTCCATCGCTTCCTGGATCTGATTTTCCAGGGAGGTGATGGCCCTCTCCACATCTTCTTCGGATTCGATCCTGGGAATATGTGCAATGTTCCTTTGCAGTGCTGCGCGGAACAATTCCCAGTCAGTCCTCCTTTTGACGAAGGTTCCAGTGTCCACATCCTCCTTCTCTCCTAGGTCCAAGAAGATCGGGTTATGCTCGGTGGAACCTTCCGTCCTGGTGAAGATTTCCGCATTGAGGGGCATCTCCTTCATTACAGCGATGTCCAGCACGTCAGGTCGGTGGATCCCGTTGTCGTGAGTCGGCTCATCCGGTCCTAGTACCTGCATGTCGCCAGCGTGTCGTCCCAGGAATCTCAGCAGATCTCGTCCTTGAGTGTTGGTGACTCTGCTGTTCCATTCCTGTGACTTGGCGTTCAGATCCCCTATGGCAAGCACCTGAGTCCGGTTCTGGAATATTGCATCCAGGTCCGTGTCCAGGATCCTGCGTCCGGGAGGCTGGTAACAGGATACCACTTGGATGTCGCCGTTTCGTGCCGTTGACACTACTACGGCGGTGGCTTCCAGGTCTACCGTGTCCGGCAGCACGATTGGGTGGTGATCGATCGTCTTCTTCACCAGCAGGGCTACTCCTCTCATCGGCCTTGGTCCAGCGTAGTCCTTCCTGTAGACATGGTAGCCAGGAAAGTTGGCTGGTTTCAGGGGCGTCATCTTCGTTTCTTGTAGTGCCAACACGTCAATGTCGAACCTGGCTAGGAGTTCCTCCACTTCAAGTTTTCGTCCTTGTAGCCCGTTGACATTCCATGAGGCAATCTGCAAGAAGTTCGGCTTCATCTGAAAAGACATTACACATTAGAAAAAGATGGCATTTGTGCAAAAAATGCGCTCATTGCTGAGCACATTTGTTGCATTTGACGTAGCACCGCAGTGAGGTTTTGGGCCTCAGCGGGTGCCTGTTGTTTTTTGGCAGGGCCGATACCTTTCCCTGCCTTGTTACCTTGAGCTACTTTTGCGTAGCTTGGTCCTCCAGTGGTGGGTTTTCTGGTCTCCGGTTGTGTCCTTGGTGCCTGCTTCTGTGGAGAGGGGCCGGCTGGCTTCTTGGGGTACTTTGGGCACCCCTTGTAACTGGCAGGGTGCGCACCCTCGCAGTTAGCGCACTTCGCCGGCGTCTCTCTTGCCTTCTTGCAATCTTTGGAGTGGTGAGATCCTCCACACTTGACACACTTGGCCTGGGCAGTGCACCTTCCTTGGGCGTGTCCAAACCTCTGACAGCGGTGGCATTGTGATACCTCCTGTTGTGCCCGCTGACGTTCCATCCGCACCACCAGTGAGCAGCAACGGTTGACGTTAAGGATGGCCTCTTGATCCTTAGGTACTAATATTAGCACCAGCGGCATCTGGGACTTGGTCCTCCTACTTGTCATCCGCTGCACCGAAGTTGGAGCGAAGCCTTGTTCGATGAGATCAGTCTTGATATCATCGTTACCTACACCATTTGGAATTCCTCGCATTACCACTCTAAGCTGACGCTCCTCGGGCAGCGAGTACGTGTGGTACTCATGCTTCTCAGTCGTCAGCAGTCGTGTGAGCTTGCGGAAGTCCTCGGCGCTGCTTGGCTCAATGGAGATTCCTTGGCCCGTCAACTTCGCCTTGGTGTAGTTGATCCTTGCGTCCTTGAGCCGCGAGCTTACGTGGCTCCATGTCTCCTTATTTCTCAGAATGACCGGAGGTATTCTGGGAACCTTGGAGGCCTGAGCTCCTTCAGCTGTTGGCTCCTTCTCCAGTTCTGCGCTCCCTTGCGGCGTTGTCTCTGGCGTGGCTGGAGTCGTTGTCGTTGTCGCTCTCCTGGAGTCCTTCTCGGAGTCCGACTCGCTGCTGCTACGCGCCGTCTTCTTCCTCTTTGGTGCAGGTCCAGTCTTCCTGGCCTCGGTCCTGCTCTCACCATGGTCCTCCTCCATTGGTACGCTGGCTCTTTTTAACGCCTCTTCGTTATCACGCTTTGCGAGGGCTGCTAGCAGACTGTTGATCTGCTCCGAAGCCTCCTCCCGCTGCTGTCTCGCTTCCTCTCTAAATGCCTTGAATTCATTCAAGAGTCCATCTAGTCGTTCTTTGAGCCTCCTATTTTCCTCTCGTAGGCTCTGCATTTTATTCGCTTTCCTACATGACTTGGACTGCGTAGAGCTGGCTTCAGAGGACGTGGAATTTTCCTCGCTGTCCGACATTCTGTCCTCCACAGAATGAGTCACCTGGCTGGTTATTTTTTGTTTTCTGAAAGAAATTTTAATTAACCTGGAAAAAGAAATTAACCTGGAAAAGAAAAATATTAATTAGTATTAGACCTGTGTTCTGAAAAGAACACGAATTCTTTTCGTGTTTGTTCTAAAAAGAACAGTTTTCGAATTCTTTATAAGTTGCCCTGAAAAGAGCACGTGGCTTGCTGTTCGTTTCGCTTTCTCAATGCTGCGCTCTCACAAGTAGACCGTACACTTCGACCGCTCGTTGAACTATGATATTACCTTTTTTTTTTATGTTATCGATGCCTTTTATATGGACACACCTCAAATCAGTGCCGCTCCAAGGAAAGTAAATGTCACAAATGTGGAACAGCCCATCAGGGCAGTTGCGCAGAATTAGTTAATGCATTTTGCATTCATTGTAAGTCACCGGATCATATCTCCACAAGTAAAAATTGTCCAATGTTTGAAAAGCAGTATAATATAAAAAAAACTATGGCTAAATATAACCTCTCTTTTAAGGAGGCCGAAAAAGTTTATGAAAATCCTAGTTATGCAAACACGGTAAAATCAAATAGATTCGCACCTCTCATAGATAACTATACCGAATTTCCACCTCTAAGTAATAATTCTGGACGTGATAAAAATGTACCTTCTACCTCTACATCAAAAAGTAATTATACAAATTATACTAACAAAAAAAGAAAAATGGCAACATCTCCACCAATTCAGACCCCGCAGAGAGAATTTCCATTTTCTTTCTGTGGGAATCCGGTAACAGAAAGTTCTCACTTTTCGAAAGAGACTGTAGATTCGACTGAAGATTTAAAATCTATAATAATAAATGGTGTAGTAAGCTTAGTTAAGCACATTTGCTCTATTTCTGGGGTTAGGAATTGTGAACTTGAGAAATTTGAATTTGATATAGAAAATTCTATTCATTGTTTGTTTCAAAACTTTAATCACTCTTAATGGACAACATTAATATCCAAATTCTACAATGGAACGCAAGATCTGCGATTTCCAATTCCAAATTCTTAAACCAACTAAAATGTGATACTAATTTTGATATAGCCCTTTTATCTGAAACTTGGTATAAACCTAGTTCATCTGTCTCTATGAAGGGATTTGACATAATACGTTTAGACAGGCCAGGAGGTAAAGGTGGTGTTGCCATCTTTATAAAAAAAAAATACAAATATGATGTAATAAACTTTGTTGGTATGAATAATAATTTAGAACTCTGTGGAATTAATCTCGAGCTTAACAAAAAAATTATATCAATAGTGTCAGTATATAGACCACCAAATTTTCACATTTCCCAGAATGATTGGAACCTTTTATTTACACAAATATCGCCCAATTGTGTTATAGGCGGGGATTTTAACGCCCAACATGGCCTGTGGGGGTCATCTCTGGAAAATCAAGCTGGTAAAATCCTTTGTGACGCCATCGGTGCAAGTAACAATTTAACTATATTAAATAATGGCTCAAAAACTAGATTAACACCTCCCGGTAATTTAAACTCCTGTGTAGATATTTCTATCAGCTCTGCTAATATAGCAACATACATAGAATGGGGAGTTTTAAACAATACATATGGCTCTGACCATTTCCCGATCATGTTAAAATGGGGACAAGTTACAGAATCTCTTATTTACCCTTCGGTTAGGTGGCGTGAAAAAGACGCGGACTGGGATGCTTATCAAGCAGCATTAAAAGATTTATTCCTGAATGTACAGAACTTCAGTACAACAAATGAGAAAATAGACTTTTTATTGGATTCGATCAGCACTGCTGCCAGCGCAAGTATGCCAGTAAATAAACCATTTGTTGCAAAAGCAAAAAAACGCCCTGGTGGGATAACGACTGCACTCAACTCAATAATGAGCGTAAACAAACCTTTACAAATTATAAGGCTAATGGTCTAATAAGAAACTTTATTGCTTGCAAAAAAATAACAGCCAGATGTAAACTTTTGTATAAAAGAAAAGCTAGAGAAAGCTGGCAACAATTCTGCTCAGAACTTTCCTCAACAACCCCATCTAGTATTGTATGGGCACGAGCACGAAGTATTCAGAGTAGCAAGAGTACACCATTCTGTCAGCTACCCCCAGAAAAAATAGAAGAAATGTTAGATAAAATTGCCCCTCTCTCGGCTGATAACGACATAATAACACAACCATATACTAATGAGAACTGGCTGACAAAATCAATAGACATAGTGGAACTTAATTATCACATTAAAAAAAATAGGAATACTGCCCCAGGGCTGGACTCCATTACTTATAATATGATTAGCAACCTTCCCGATGTAGCAAAGCATTTTATATGCGAAATATTCAACGATATCTGGTTATATGGGGCCAACTGCTCCTCCATTAAAAAATGTAGCATAATATTAATTCACAAAGTAGGCAAAGACCCTAGTAATATTAATTCGTACAGACCTATATCACTAATGTCCTGTATACTAAAAACCCTTGAAAGAATTATTAAATATAGACTAGAATGGTGGATTGAAAATAATAACTTTTTTACCAAATACTCAATACGGATTTCGCAGAGGTAAGGGTACTATAAATTGCCTCACCCATCTGGTTACAGATATTCAAAGCTGCTTCTCAGAAAATAAATACCTCTCGGCAATGTTTGTAGACATTCATAGTGCATATGATAACGTAAATTTACATATTCTTATTGACAAACTAATTTACATAAGAGTTCCAAAATTTCTGGCAATAAATCTAATCAAACTCTATATAGACAGAGATATTTTTATCAAATCCCATAATACATTGTATGGGCCAAGGAAACTATCTTTTGGATTACCCCAAGGGTCAGTACTAGCTCCAATCTTATTTAATATATATACGGCAGATTTTCATCAACTTTGGGGCGGGACCATTACCACATTACAATACGCTGATGATTTTGTTATATATAGCACCAACCAAAATTTGGCTCACTGTCACAGGGATTTGAGACATATCATGTATATATGTCAGGGATATTTTACTTCAAATGGGCTCTCCATCTCAACCGAAAAAACGGCCGTAGTATATTATACCAGGCACAGACTCCCTCGCTTATCCGAGATTATACTTGCGGACTATAAAATTACAGTACTGCCTTCAGTTAAATATCTTGGCTTAATTATTGACACAAAATTGACATGGAAAGAGCACATCACTGCGTATAAAGTGAGATGTGAGAAAAGTATAAATATTTTAAAAGTGATAACAAATAAAAAAATGGGGCGCTGATCCAGAAACATGCTTATTATTTTATAAAGCCTACACGAGATCCATCCTAGATTACGGGTGCACACTGTACGGCTCTGCCTGTAAAACTAGCTTAAGTATACTTGATCGTATACAATACAAATCGATAAGAATTTCATTAGGCGCGTTTAGGACAACCCCTGTGGAAGCACTATTAGCAGCAGCGGGGGAACCTCCACTCTATATCAGAAGGAATTTTTTAGCTAATAAGTTCATTATAAGAATGCGTGCATTGGAAGATGACATAATTACAAAATGCACAAAGCTAAACGTAGTCAATCTGACAAATAAATACTGGACCCATAAAATGTCACCTCCTTTGACCGAGGCAATAATCAATACAGCCGTATACGATAACTCACTAAGAAAAACAACAAAACTTCCAATTTTTATATTTCCATGTGAAATAGTATACACAAATATGGATATAACTTTTCCTAAGTACTCGGACCACCCTATAGAAAATGAAAAAAATCTTAAGGAGTTTCTTATCTAAAATAGGTGAGTCCCTACATCTCTACACTGATGGTTCCAAAAGTCTTACGGGCGTCGGTTGTGCCGTATATACATCTAAAAACACAGCTCTGACAAAATCTCTCCCAAAAGAAACAAGTATATTCACCGCTGAAGCGGAAGCTATTCGAATGGCGCTAATACATAGTTTGGCAGATAATACCTATCAGACTTATGTAATTCTCTCCGATTCCAAATCTGTTCTAGAAGCACTTAAAAATAAAAATCCCAAAAGCTTAAATAATAAAACCATCTGTGAGATTTTGCACCAATATACACAAGCAACTTCACACAACAAAAGAATTGACTTTGTTTGGGTACATGCGCACAATGGAATTACAGGTAATGAGACAGTGGATCAACTAGCAAAAATGGCGGCAAGAGGAACACCAAGTAGTTATGAAACTCTTAATTATGCAGATCTCATCCCTGTTTATAAAAAGATGATGAAAGAAAATTGGCAAACGCACTGCTCAAATATTATAACTTCTAAAACACCTTCATTGGGCAATATACTCCCACACGTGGGTAATACACTATTAATAAAGGAAATCCGATCGCCTAGACCAATGTTCATACAACTCATCCGCCTATTATTTAACCATGGTAATTTTAAAGCACACATGTACAGAATTAATTTAGCTGATAATCCGTATTGCGATTGTGATAACATGTCACATTGTGACTTAGAACACATCCTATTTGCATGTAAAAAATATGAAAACGAAAGAAATGTATTCTTAAATAAACTGCTAAGCTACAACTTCCATCTCCCTACTTGTAGAAATAACCTTATGTACGAGGCAATCAACAACAAGGAAATCATGTACTGTGTAATGCAATATTTGAAAAACATAAAACTTAATATTTAGAAATTTCACTACATGTTTAAAATGTTTAAAATCAATCCTTTGTGTCTATCCTCTGTAAGTCCTCCTGTAATCCGTGGTCTATGTCCTGTGCGATATAGTGTAAAGCCGTCTAGACGGACCCCTAGACGTGAAATGAGTGTCCCTGTCTAATTCCTAATAATAACTTTATAACTTTAA
>JANEYF010000522.1:0-97838 GCA_029963845.1 Rhamnusium bicolor | reverse complement strand
TTTCCGGTTGTCTTGTCATCTGTCACTGTCAGTTGTTTGATGCCTGGAAATATTTTTTTGGGGACATAAATGTCGGATCCAGTCCAATTCCATTAAATTAATTAATTACATATATGAACTGGCGATTGCTGTGTGATACATATTTTATGGTGTAGTATGAGTAGAACTAGATTAAATAGAACGCAAAAGAGTAAAAGAAAAGATAAATGTTTCAAATACCTGCAGAAAAATTGCCCGATTTGTTAAAAGATGAACAAAGAATTAATGTTTTATTTGCACCACTTAGAAATCGTAGTGTCAATCCGAAGGACTGGGAAAATAAAATATCTTCATGGAAAACTATTATAAAACTTTACTGTGAAAGCAATGAGATATATTCCTTTACACTGTCATCATTAAAAAATGTGTTCATCAGGAATGGAAGGCCTCCAAGTTGTTTAAATGAAGTAATAGAAGAAATGGCAAAAAGTAGAGAAATACAAATTATTGATATATTTCTCAAAAAAAGTTCTGATTCTTGGAGTGGATGGGCAACAGATATATTAATAAAGAGGCCATTGTCCTGGTCTTATAATAAAATAAAAAATTCTATTTTTACAACAGTAAATACCGATCAGAGTTATGTTCATTCAGAAGTAATAAATTCAAAATGTGATGCCTTAATATCGTCAATACCAGATAAATTTAAAAACAAGTTGATAAGTTTACACGATCTGTTAACAGTTTTGGAGAAATGTTCTAGTCAAGCAGATAATATTAAATTATTGTTACATAATTTATTAAATCATCGCAAGATTGATATTACAAAATTAAATAATAACAAAAATAAGGATGAGCTGGAAACTTTGCTTATAAAATTTGGAGATGGAAATAAAGTAACACCAATATCTGAAATTGATATTGGTATATACACACTTGAGAAAAATGAAAAATTAATTTCTAGAAATATAGAATCATTAGAAGATGAAATACAGCAATGCATTAATGAGGCCAAAATACATCTCTCGAAGAATCACCGGCAAATGGTAAGTCTTTTTTATGCATAGTACATTTTTTATTTTGTAATTGTATCTTTTCATAATAAAAAACTATGATAATGTGTATCTGCTTTGGATTAATCATATATTATGCTCGGTATTATATTATCATGATATCAAGTTACACAAAATGATAAATTTTTTGACACATTTTATTTATCAGTTTTCACTACCACCTTTATGACACTAGATAATTAATAAAAATGTAAACTTATTTTCTTTCCTAAATAACACAATGAGAAATCCTACTGTAACTTATGTCCTAAATATAGGGTGTTTAGAAAAGACCAGGGTGAATCCAGAGTACCTACCTACTAAATAATATTAGGTATATGCTTTTAGGCTAAAAGTTCACTCAGGAAAAAACATGAATTAGAAAAAAGAGTACAGAAAAAAGTGAATGCATTACACAATATTCAAACTTTACTAGAACAAATTCACGAGACACATACTGATGCTCATGTTTGGGATGCCTATAAAAATGCTCTCTCTGCTTTCAATACGACGTTCAAGGATACTGGATTGTCTGAGGATGCTATAGAGGACACAATGCTTAAATTAGGGGATGTAAGTAATATTTTAACATTGTTTTCAATGAGCTTGAAAATTTGGAAATAGGAATCGTCACTTGTTTTTAAACCAATTTTCCAATTAATTAATCAGTTCATTTAAATGTATGTAACATTTGATCCTTATATAAATATTAGGTATTTAAATAAAAGTTTCCTACACCTGTCCTGTCCTTTTAAACATATAAAACAAGATAATAAATAATATTACTAGGTCATTTAGAGGTACTGTTCATATATGCCCATTGCATACAGGATTATCTTACTATTAAAGGCTCGGGTTTATTTTAGATGCTAGAAATGCATAAGGATATACAAGATGCTTTGGCCAGACCTGCAATGGATACAAATGATTTGGACTTAGAAGAAGAATTGGCAGACCTAATAAAAGCTGATTCAAATGATCAACCACCGGACGATAGCGGAATTACCAGTGACTTGGAAAAACAGATGGAAAAACTATCTTTAAATTTACCAGATATACCCAGTGAAAGTCCTGATGTGTCTGTTCAAGAATTAAAATTAAATATTTAGTGCCTATATTAATTTTAAATATATATTAATGTTGTAATGCTATTAAAAAGTCTTTAATGCAAAATTAGATTTTGATGCATTGCTTTTTATACTTATTTTGGAGAGTTTAATATATGTATATTTATTCTTATGGCATTTTTATTGTTATGATACTGCAAAACAAACTGGTGATGGCGAGCGGTGGGAATGCGCCGTTGACCAAATTTCAAAGTTATCCCACACTTCGGTTAGAGCAGAATAACAAATGTGTCATTCAGAGGCGTTACTTATGTCACCTCTGTTTTTGTGAATATTTGTTATATCTTGTGTTGTTGTTTTTATATGTAAATATCAAATACTTACTCGGATTAACCGATTTTAATCTATGAAAACAATGTAGTAATGTAGTAATATATATTATTTCTTTATGCAAGTATTTTTTTTGCATTCACATTAATTTATTATAATTTACATGCCACTGCTATTATACTTTGGTTTGTTGCACCAAATATATGTAAGTAGGGTGCGATCTATTCCCCCCACCGCTCGTCTTCACCTGTCTGTTTTGCAGTATCTATCTAATGAGAACCTGGATTCTTTATTAAAAATGTTATGTTCAACTAGACAAGTTACAAAGCATTTTTGTGAACCCATAGTTGGGCATTAACATCACTTTTTAATATAATGGAATCAAATTTTTTTCATCACATTTTCACAAATGTTTTGATTTTGGGGGCTCTAAGCAATCATTTATAACACAATACGCCACTGCCTACCTATATTAAAAAATAAGAAAGGTTTACCTGAAGATCACTAGCTGTAAATAGAAACATTTTCATGAATGTTATTTGTTTTGTGCTCAAGGTTGTGTTACGATTAACTCGTTATGGAACACTCGTAGACCTGACTGCTTTATTTAAAAAAAAATCAGTTGTGGTTAGATACACTTCAACGGTACTTTCTCATAATACCCTATTTGAAATAAACAATTAAAGATATTAAGTCCATTTACACTTGAATTTCTTGATTGGATGCAAAATTGAAGCTAAGACCATTTTTCTCGGTGATGATTAATTTGCCAAGACATTTTCAAAGGGAATTTTTCTTCAATATTCATAATCCTAAACAATTTTTTTATTTCCTATAAAAATCCTTTTTAGTTGATCAAATAAACTGCCTTCTGGTACACTCTACATAAGTTTCGCTAGTACTGTTTCTCATAGACATACGACTTGTAATTGTCTGCCGACGCCCGGGTTCACGTCCCGACCTCGACCCTAAGATGGTCCAAGATGGTGATTGTGTTTACCTTTTTTCAACAAAGTAACCCCCACCCATGCTGCTATGGCTTTGGATTTGGGGGTTGTCTAATTTGTGTTAGGGTTCTCAGTGACTTAGAAAACCTGGAGAATCTAGAAGTCAGGGAATGTCAAGTTTTGGAAAAAAAATCAATGAATTCAGGAAATTTACAAATTTTTAGTAAATACCTATCAGGGAATTTTAATAATTTTAGGAAGGCGGCAAATTTATATGCCACACCCCCTATGAAATTGTACATTCATAACTGACTTGTTATAAAATATGGCTTGTTTTAAAGACTGGTTATGTAAGTCTGTGATTTAATAGATACTATGGTCAGGGACTCTGTAAGATTGCATCTTTCGTCTCAAAGGGAAAGCCATAATGTTGTTCGGTTCATTAGTCAGCAGCACTCAAACAATGTGATACAATTTATAATCATCAGCTGTTCGCTGTTGTACTGCTCATTACTTAACAAGGGTCCACCATTTCCTTTTTCATGGGTGAAATAATTTTGCATCTTTAATACAAACTGATGTTTATCTCGAGTTAAATGTTTTCTATTGGATTGATTTATGATTGTTTTAATATGAATATTTTTAAATAAACAAATTCACGTGGGCATCTTACCACTTCAGCCACACTAAGTAAACGTAAACGTAAGAACATATTATTTTTTTAGAACTTTTGTCTTTTCCAGTTTTCATAAATAAATTATTTATATAAGGTACACAAAATATTTTGTAGTTAAAAACAAGTCATTTTAATAATGTCATTACATGATTCTAATTTGTAATGTTAATTTTAAGAATAATAGAATACAAAACAAGTACTTGAATGAAGTTCAAAATAAAAGCACGAATGTATCATTTACTGTTTGAGATTCACAGTTCACCAATCCTGTGCTACGATCATCCAAAAAAGTCAGTTATGTGTATATCTAAGTACAATTGGTCTGCTGACTAATTTGGTTTAAGGACTTGCCAAACGAGTTAAATACCTGGAAGTCGGGGAATTTCATTTTGAGATTTTGCCAAGAATCCTGTTTTTTTTATATATTTGTCGTTCTTACCTTCGACTTGCCATTATTATATGTTGTTGTTATATCTGCTTTCTTTAGAATTCTACTGTACCACATACTCACTAGTTACACAACTTAATTCAGTTCAATTTATTTGATTAAAACAAGCTGTTATATGTAAAATTTTTTATTTTCATCCATTCTTACAATAACCATCATTCGATTAATGAATAAACTGATCTGATAGATATCTGTAATTTTATAAAATGATACGTTATATAAAAAACCTTCGTACTTAAAGAAATGGTTAACAAAAATACATTCTGCAGCATATTCATTATATAATTTAAAATACTGTTGTACTAAATCCTAAACTTTAATATGTTTTTTACCAATTATTTGACAAGAGTTTATACACAAATTGAAAATCGGCCAAATCTGATAAAAGCTTTCGTAGAAGTAGTTGCCATACCGTATATATGGGAATGTAAAACTATAATATAAAAATTATCTACAGTCAATTCAATATGTTTGCATTGTTTGCAGTAATATCATGGTAGGCCTTAGTCTTGATAGCGATGTGTTGGCAACTAAAGTGAACTTCTTTAACGATATTTCTTCAACAGTCTTATACTTAATAAATAAATTAATTTTAGATATATTTACGATCACAATTGGACATAGTTAAAGAACTATGTTAAAGAAAGGGTAGGTTTTGAAAAGCTATCTTATGAAGACTTGATGGCATATATAGGTAAGGAACTTCTAGGAGGATCGAGTCCAACTTGTTCAAAGTAAAAAATGGTGTATTTACACAATTCCACTTTGTAATACATATATATAGAGAACATTTGACTTAATATATCAGATTAAATACATACAACTTACATTCATTTCTTTATAAATATATAATGTGTAAAAATTGACCAAGAAATATATTTTACATAATTGAAAAGAATTTAACATAACGTTCACATCCTCAACTATAAACAACTCTTATTAGCAATGTACAAAAAAATTAACAATTAAATAAGATAAAGAGTGGTACAAGTTTAGTTAAGAAAAGATATTTGTCTAAGAAATATTAACCTTTTATTTGTGCAAAATACATGATACCAATATATAGTCACCTAATTAAAAATATTGTCATCATGTGTTTGCAATTTTATGAGCAATTAAGAGATACTGCACATTTTTAACGACACCACTCCTACAAACGCTGTTAGTTTTAATTTTTCAAATAAAAAAATTTAATAATCATCTAGATCGAAATCTTCCCCATTGTCCAAATCTTCTAGCTGCAGACTTTGGAAGTCCACTTTGTATCTCAACAATCCTAAAAAGAAAAAGACATTTAAAATACTAAAACATGATTTATCATATACCAGCTCATTCTGGTTGATAATCGCTCCCTTATAACTTCTGTATTTTGAAAAAGTAAAAAATGATTTTTGGTAGTTAACAATAGTTTAAGCTTATACTTTAACAAGTGGGACTTGCACTTCCAATTTGAGCAGAAGCAATATCAACTTTTTCAAATGGAATGTAGCCTACTTTGCAAGTTTCTTTTTTCCCTCTCCAACAATATAATAAAAATGACTACTTGCACAAGAAAAAAATAGACAAATTGACATTTGAATCAACAAAACTTTGAATTAAATTTGAAATTGATTTTCTTATGGAAATAAATAAAAAATCAATTGAAATGTTCCCTTTGTAAGGCAATATATACTTTGAAATTAATGAATTGATTTTTATGTAAGGATTATACTGTTAGAAGGGAGCAAAGATGCTTTCAAAATAAGACAAAAAACTACACACAAATGGGCAACAATCAACCATTATTGACAACCAAAAATTTTTTTTTATTTTTCAAAATACAGTAGTTATGAAGATGTGAACAGCATCCTAAATGACTTACTATGTGATACTATCTAAAATTAAAAGTTAAAAGTTCATTATTGTTTGGATTTAATAACGTTAAACATAGAAACTTGGAAAAGTTATATACATATATACATTACTAAATATTATTTATTCAAGAGAAGTAACGAAAAGTCGTTATATGTATATTTGTGTGACAAAGTTGATAAGAGTACAATTCCAAGTCAAATTGGAGAAAAGACACTATTTATTGTGGATTGTCACTAATTGTTATGACCACTGTAGTGTTTAGAATTTAGTTGCTTCAGATTTAACCTGTTTTTAACATGTATTTTCTTTAACATGAAACTAAATACGAGGAAATAGAAGTTAACACATCTATATAGGGTGTCCCAGTTTTAAAAACTGACAAACTATAACCATTGATAGAAAATTTTACTTCGAGACAAAAAGTTCCTATGAAGTTCCTACCCGCAAAAGCTTTATAACCGAGATACAGGGTGTTAAAGTTAATTTTTTTTAAGGTTTTCCATACCACTGACATGTTTTAATTAAGTAGTTGCCATTAATTTAGTGAAAGATGATAAAAAATAAGATATTTAAGCTTTGTTGTTTGATAGCTTTTTCTAATAAAACATTTTGTTTATCAAGAATTTCCTTCGGCAGCTTGTAGATGCATCCACATAATAATGAATTTTTTTTCTCAAAATCTAGCAAACTTATGAAAATTGACTAGGGAATTGAAAAATATGGGAGAATTTAACGAAAATACATTGGCGTTGAAGTTCTAGTTAAAAAAGGAGTCTCTGTTTACCCTCTGTATGCCGCTGATGAATAGAATTATGATTTTATTCACTATTTTAACTTTAACACCCTGTATCTCGGTTATGAAGCTTTTGCAGGCATAGATTCATAGGAATTTATATTGTTCCATAATATCTTTGCAGTAATCAGAAATCGGATACAATCAAATTGCTTGGTTATTAGGCTGGTTCTCCAAACAAGCGTATATGCGGATTGGCATACAAAAATCCTCCCAACTGTCAATCAAATTTGCCTGTCTGCCAGTCCCCTTAAAGCTCATATGGCAAACAGGCCTTATTGGTTAAAAACATGTATTGTTGTCAACTTCAAATAAAACAAAAATTTAAAGAATATATAAGGTTATGCAATAGTTTGGTTACGTTGTAAAAATAATGAAGTTAAGTCATATTTTCATAGTCGTGAAGGTAGCGACATTCAGGTAAAATGTTGTTGAGTCAGCCAGGGTTGCGATAATTTCTTTTATTCTATGGTTGCGGTAGATTTACTCCCCAAAAAGAGTAATATTGTATAAGAAAAACGTTATAAGTTGTTCTGTGAATTGCACATAAATTGCACATTGCAGTATTTGAGTTGTAATGTTAAGTTTCATGAACGAAATTCAACATTTTTGCGACATTGCGAAAGCATTGTGCGAATGCCGTGCATAAAATTGAAAATATATGAAAAAGCGAAATTCGCTAAAACTTTTTTTGTGATTATGAAAATGAACCGTAAGACAAAAAAAAAATTTTGTGATATGTTGTAAAAGTGCAGTTTACATTAAAGTTAGCGATACCTACCTACATTTTTAAATTTTGTTAGAAAAAAAAAAGGCAAAAATGGCGTGCCCATCCAGATTATTTTTTAGACAACTAGTAAAATAGTTTTTTTTTTTTTTCATTATTCGGAGGGATGTCTTCGGCAGATTTTAAATTTCAGATAGAAATTTAAAATAATTTTTCATTGTGTAAATTTCAAAATTCCTGTTACCAATATTTTTTATCAAATTTCAAGTGCATTGTTTTTCTCAAGTATTACCTTAAAGTACCACCCAGATTTCATGCTCTAATATTAAGATTAAGAATTTTCACCAGCCGCCAGTGACCACTGCAGTTATTATGGAACAATGTATAACACATTTTATTTTATGAAGTAAAACATAATCCATTTTATATGTATTTGTATGTATATGAACTATATTGAAAACTCATATCTAAAATGTTAGATCATGCATTTAAAAACAAAACAGGAATGTATTTGCATATTTCGATTTTACTTTTTTACATCGAGTTAATAATGTTTATACCGAAATAACTTTTTTCAATTTATGATAGGAATAAATAATATACATGTTTTAAAATCATCTAAATTAATAATACTACCAATTAAGCTTACATCAGCTAAAAACAACCGACATTGTTGAATAATTTTAATAGTAAATTACATAAAATAAGTGAGAAAGTAAGTTTTGCACTTTATGATAAATATTTCAGAGTATAAACTAAAAAAGTCGAAAATCAAAAGTATATTAGTGAATTCTATTGAAAATATATTAACTTAATAAGTGACAGCACACAGAACTAAAAATATATCAATTTTAATTACATCTCTTGAATGGCTCGTTTTTCTTTATATTCTTATGATTTAAATAAAATAATAGGCATAATTAATATTTCTGTAATAGTGTACTTTATATGGTAAGTAAATTGTTAATAAAAAAACCTGAGTACCCATTTCCAAACAGCAAAATCTACTGAAAAATGATACTATATCTACTATACACACAATTTTTATATAAATATGGCAGAATAATAAATATACTATTTTTCCATGGGAAATGTCTAAGTAACACAAAAGACAACTACAACGAAAATTGTGCACAACTAACACATAAAACACTGGACTATACCTTGATTTGCAGAGTCCAAGGATAAAATAGACCTTTAATAATCATCAAGGTCTACATCATCCAAAGGCTCATCAGCTTGTAACGATTGAAAATCCACTTTGTACCGGAGAATGCCTAATAAATCCAAGCAGCATAAAAACAAAAAGTTTTTTAAGGTTAGTGTGGGGTTGGGAAATAATGTAGCTCGCATATAAGTAGCAATTAAGAAAGGTTCTACTGTTCTCAAAAGAAATTAAGATTATTAAAGGAGAATGGTTTTAAAATATTATAACAGTGTGATCATCTGTTAGGGTTTATGGATGATTTTCTTTTATAAGGAAATGCTTAGGGTCAGTTTTTCAGTGGTTGGTTGCACCAAAAGTAACCTAACATTTAGACACCGTATAATTCAATAATTTTGGTAAGAGTTTTAGTACCACGCTGTGGTGTTTAGAAATATACATTAGATATAATTTATCATACAAAAAAATATATGATATTAGTCAGTAATAACATTTTATATGGTATTCTTTTATAGTAGTTTAAGGCAAAAGTTTGTGCCATTTTAGTTATTTTTCTATAATTCGAACAAATCTTAACAAACCCAAATGCTGTGAAAGGTATCATCAGAGGGATCAATTAAAATACTTTTTGGGTTTTTTCCATGATTTTCATGAAAACGAGTTTTTTTTTATTGTATTTTTTGCTTTGAAAAATAACACAAAATGACTATTTTTGGATGTGAGTTCTGTTCAGCTAATTTTTAATTAAATCTACTTATAAACACTTCCTATATGTCTATACTTATAAACAACTCGACAGTTGAAATTGCCAATATCTATTAATATACATAAAGCCTACTTACATTCACTATTATAAATTTTCCTATATTCCACCGACACTGGCAATGTCAGTGGGAATGGTTGCATGTCTACGTTTTTCTAAGTGTAACTCCCTTCTAGACAGCCTCAGCATTGGATAAAAAAACGGTAATTATTAAACAAAAAATTTCTCATTTTTTCAATTTTTTTTCATGAAAATCACTAAAACAGCTCAAAGTAGTTATTTATGACACGAGGATGAAAAATTCAGTTTTTCGTACGATTACGGAAAATGAGTAAGAAAAACATTTTCAGTCCGTGTCATACATTATTTTTAATTCGGAAAATAATAAATTTTTATCTTATATTTACTTTAATTGAACATTTTATAGTAATCGACATCACGTTACTTTGGCAGAATCTAATAAGAATATCCTGACAGTTTGTTTCATTTGTTTATGGTGTCCCTTATTTTGTTCATAATTGTTTACCTTCCAAAAAGTACTTTTTATTCGATTGTATTGAAAACTGATTGGTTCGAACATATGGACGAAAACCTCACCTTTTTATAACATGTATTATTTTTTGTTGTACTTGCTAGGGGACTACTATTCCCGGCCGATAAGTACTTTTCGGATGGTAAACAAATGTGAACAAAATAGTAGATACCATAAACAAATTAAACAAACTGTCAAGAAATTTTTATGGATTGTGTCAAGACCTTATTTTAAAAAAAAATAAAAAAAAAATTATTTTATTCTCACAATTGAAGATAAAATAGTGTGACACACGGACGAAAATGTTTTTTCATACTCATACCGTAATCATACGAAAAACTGCATTTTTCGTTCTTGTGCCATAAATAACTATTTCAGGGGAAATGAAGTTGCCCCTGCAACCACAACAAAAAATAATACCTGTTATAAAAACGCGATCTTTTCGTCCAGATACTCAAACAAAAAAACATCACCTTTCAATACGAATAAAAAATATTTTAATTGAGCTTTCTAATACCTCTTACGGAATTCAACTTGGTTAAGATTACAAAAAAGACTAAAACAGCATACAATTATTAATCTTCATAAAAAAAATTTTGTATTCAATTAAGAGCTAAATTCAACAGAAATAAATGCTTTAATATACAATATGCTTTCTTGATTTCTCTTGAGATGTTTGTCAAGTCAAGCTTAGCAACATAAGTATAAAGTTAGTTTCTTTTTACATAACCTAAACAAAAATTTAAGAAAAGACTGTACTATGGATTCATAACTGTGACTGAATTATACTGTGACAATATTCGATGCAAATGTCAAAATAGTACCCCTGGAAAAAAGCAGTTACTTTGTAACAACTCCATGTTTATTACATGAAAAACTGAATTGGACCTCTTACAAATTATAATCATATTTTCTTCACTTAAACTAACAGCCATTTTAGAAATATGTAACCTCTTCTAAATAAATTTACTAGCAGCTCAAATATTACTTTACCAGAGATTGGAAGGTAGCGATAAATTTCTAAGACGACTTGCATACATAAAATTCTATATCGTAAACATCTAATGAAACATTCCCAAATAATATGAAACGATATAATATTCTTATGCACTATGCAACAAATCTGTTTTTCTTTATGAAAATAGGCACAAAAAATTAAGGGTATTTAACTGATAATTGCAACAATAAAAAACAATTACTTACTGACCGTCATCTTGATGGAGATGCTCGTTATTGTCGAGTGTCCAATAGCAATGCGAATGTACAGATAGATACAGACAGATCCGCCTTGTCTATGATGTCTACTCCCACTACCCAATGTTGAATACACTCTAAATACACATTATTTATAAAACGTCTATATGAATAACACTTAAGATATGTAAAAAGTGCGAAATTAAAAACAATGTAGGTTAACTTTTTTAAAATGTGTTGTTCAATTCTATTCCTTCTGATGCTAAAATGACCTCGTGGATTAGTGATTTTCCGAAGTTGCAATTTAACGGCACAGAAATTGCACAAGCTGTAAAAAGTGCTTTTGTGCAACATCAAAGCAAACATTAAGAGACACATTTCCTCAGTCATAAAAAGTATGTGTGGTAATATTACAGATAATCCACTATTTAGACAACTTTTGCAAAAGTGTATTAGTGGACAGTATGGCAATGTTCAGGTGCCATTAGAAACGATAATAAGAAAAAAATATGTATCACATAGATGCGACAGTATTAAACAGAAAATTTACTCCGAAATGAATGACACATACGTCTGGATTAGCATGGATGAACCCACCAATGCTTCTGGCTGGAAGATGACAAATATTTTAGTGGGTGCATTAATATTGGTAATATACTTATACTCCTGTGACTGTTAGTTAAAAATATGTACGTGCGCACGTGCGTGCGTGGGGGGGTGCGTATGTCTGTTAGTGTTGCATTCCCCAATACTTTCAGCTCTCTTTGTATTAACTTTGGATGTTACCGACCTCACCAAAATAACCACAGGGTAAGATATTTTGTCATTTATGCATAAATATATTTACGCGATGACACACCCCACCTAGCATCAACTCTGGAATTGACGTCATTTATCGCTACCACCCAATCTCCATACATTACAGTAATAGATATAAATACCTCAAAAGTAGGAAATATTATACGTGATGAAATGATTTATGTAAATTTAACATTAAAAAAATTAAGGCTGATCATAATTATCTTTACCAAAATCAGAGCCAAAATCCATGCACGTTAATATTAAAGAACAAAATATCTTCAATGAAATAAACACGTTATTACAAAAAAAATACCAAGTTAAATCAATTTTCATTTACCGTTCTATATAGGTTGTCTAAAACATGTAATTATATCAAAATATATGATGCTGCTTATTCAAATATGTTCCGCTATAGTACACAAATACAAACAGTAAATTTCGAAACAAAAACACAATTAGCTTGTGTAAAAACAATTATAGGTTTTATGAACACCAAAGGTGTCTTTATTCCTAATCAACAAGGGTTAAAATTTTATTAGGTATGAAGATGAATTAAAATGATTAAAATATAAGACAAACTGTACTGACCTCCAATTCCACCAAACCCCCTGACAAACTGTGAGCCTTCTTGTGACTTATCTGTAATAATTTCTAGAGTAGCACCAAAGTTTTTATAGTTATTAGCAAGCCATTCAAGAAGGGGCTGACATTCTACTAATTCAAGTTCTACACCAGTCTGAAAAAAAAAAAAAAAATAGGGCCAATTATAATAGTTCTAAGGGTATTCTTGTTTTTACACATTAGAAAAAAAATATTTTTCTATATTAATAATAAAGCATTTTTTAAAACGAATAATTATTGTTTTAAATGATTATAAAGAACTGACCTCTTTGTCTGTAAAATGAGATTTATCTTTTTCTTGCTCGGGGGTTAGGTGAAGTATATTCTCTGTTCCCGTTGTGTGATTCTTTAATACATATCTTTGGATATCGAGATTTTCCCAGCAAATAAGAGTTTCAACAGCACCTAGTTCAAGACCTCTAAGGGTGTCCTCAACGCCAAAACAATATTTGCCAGTGTCCTGACTAATTTCATCAAAATATCTACCAATCAGTTTCTTTTCTTGGATGAATTTTACATTTTGTAAGGATTCTGCGGCCAATTCAATGGCTTGATTGAAACCGTTTTCTCCACCATAGGAAACATCCACTAATTTTATAACTTTAGCTTGCAACCTCTGGAAAAAATGTATGTGTGTACATTATTGTAATTATATTTAACAAAAATGGCAACAAAATTATAAACCAACTAATGTAAGTAAAAACATTAAAACCATAAAATGTGGCCTGAACAATAAGATTTGGCATCATTTTAATTGATTTATTGATTGATTGTTTATCTCCTCTAACCAAGTTTGAATTCAATTGTACGCTTTTACTTTTTCAGATTATTTCAGGTCCCTAACATGAATAGAACACTTTTGGCAATTAAGTTATGTTTTCATTTATTAAAAACAAATGTAACATACTTACAGGGTCAAACATATCAGATTGACTAAGTTCAGTCTTAAAATCTGCACTACCAGCTAAAATCAATCCAGCGATATTAGGCTTGTCGTTAGTGATAAAAAGCTGTGTTGCAACCTCAGCGACTTTCCTAACATAATTGTGTCTTTTTCCATTCTTAAACGGGCAAAACGTAAGGCAGATTGACCTCCTCTTCCATGTTTTTTGGGTAAATCAACAGTGAACTTGTGTAATACTTCACGGGTATTTCCCTGAAGGGTACCAAACAACGCTCCATTACCATCCATTACAATGAAACCGAATTTGTTGTCATCTGCTAATAAAGCCGTTAGTGCTTCTGTGTGGAACTTATTGTCGCATAAGTACAAAGAGGTATTTATTGGCTTGAAAGGTTCAAAATCGATGTTTACTTTTTTTTCCTTTCCTTCATCGGTAACTATAGTTCCACAGTATATAACTAAGCCATTTGGAGGTACTAAAAAACAAAGATTACTGTTTTAGCACTACAATCATATGCATCTAGACATGCATATAAATTTGGAAATTCTCCAGTATCAGACCGGTCCTCAAAAAACATAAATTAAATTAAAAATTATTTTATTAATGCAAGTAAAATACTAATCATCTTATTTTTTAATAGGTATCGGTACGTCACGACCACTTTTTCATTTAAAATGTATCCTTAATATTTTATATTAAAACTTCATTAACACGATTTGTTTTTATTCTGGCTACAATTATTTTCAAGATCTTTAGGTACAATAATTTCAATTCATTAGAACTAGAATCAACTGTGAGTTTGAACAGACCAGCCTCTTACGGAGACAGTTCTACTGGAAATTTTAACTTTAGTTGCACTGTTAGAAATAACCTATTAAATTAATTTGGATCTTAAGGCTCCCTCCCTGTTAATTATTAACAGTTCATATACCGTAATTTTAACGTTTCTATCATCAGTAATTTTTTTTAAATTATAAATTCACTACTTAATTTTATATTTATAAATATTCCAATAATTATCTTTATTTTAAAGTATACATTAAAAAAAATGTATACATTTCTATCATATGAGCTTAATTTTTTATTTCTTCATCACTTATTATTTTCACAAAGTATTTTAATTTCTGGAGCCAAATTATCTAATGGTTTTTCATTACAATAACAATATAATTAGAAGCAACCTTCACCAGTAAACTGTTAATAACTTTATTAGAGATTCTCATAAAATAACGCTATGATATTCGAAATGAAGAATATCGTCTTACGATTAGTAATTTTTAATCTTAAAAACCATGTATATTTCCTTCAATAACAAAATAATAAATGTCAAATTTATGAAGGTTTAACAGGGTTAGAATCAGTTATGATCTGGTTTCTAATCTGTGTTAATAAAATCTAAGTTACTTAATATGGAAATTTACTTAACAATATTTCAAGGATCTTTCCTTTGATACAAAGTTTTACGACTCATTGTAACATAAAATAGAAAAAAGAATGTATGTTTAAACTTAAATAGCTAATTAGCCTAACCCTAAGTAGAAGAGTGTTAATTATAATAATAAGACATTAAAGAAATATAATTACCTTTGGTGTATAATTTTAAACGGTGTTGGACAGATGTAATTGCTCCTAGCACAGATAATCTATTTACTCGAGACTTAATATTAGAAGCAGTACCAAATTCATCGGCTAACATTTTGCTTACTCTTGATATCTGATCCTTGGGAGGAATAATCAGGGAAATCATACTTGTTCCATTTCTACAAACAATTTGAATAATATGTATACATGTTTCAAACACATAGCTAAAAACTGCTTCTATTTTACAGAAGCAATATGTTTTGTGCATATTTATGATACATTTGACTTACCCTCTCGCCAGTTCTAAACTTTTAATAAGTTTCTTAATTTTCCATATTTCCACATTACGATCGGCTGAAGTTTCTTCTCCTGACATTTTTTAATGAATTTTAACAAACGAAAAACCAAGAAAACGTGTATGTTAAGCAAAATGGCGCGGTTCGAAAGGCGATGAACTATTCAAGGGACAGAGGAAGAGAGTCACTTTTCACTGGTTATTCAGGTAACTCAATTCAACTGGTTCTAACTAGAAATTTACAGAAAGAACATGTGTAACTGGCTGTAAAAAAAGAATTCTAATTAATGCATACCTAATAAATTGAATTTTCTGCATAATACAGTTTTATGAAATGAAAATTTAAAAAGGGTTAGGCGATTTTTGTTATTTTTCTTAGTAAATTTTTACCCCATGAAAATTTAGTTCCATAGTTTTGGCAGTGTTGGCCATATTTATTCGTTTGTGTGTCATTTGACGTTGACGTATCTCAGTGCTTCTGCGCATTCTTTTGTTTTACACGTGTGCTTTTGACATTTGATTGTTTATGTAATGTATTGAGTTAATTCTAAAGGTATCTAAATGAGACATAAGAAATTTTCAAATTTGCTAAAGTATTTAAGTGTAACATTCATTGGGACGAGGTAAAATTAAAGTTTATTTAAAATACAAATTATATTAATTCACGCTGTAGCGCAGGATGGGCTTATTATCAAATAAAAAAAACACAATGTGTACTGGAGACTGCTGTAGACACTTCAGTTTTAAAAGTAAAAGGCACTACATTGCAGCAAGAAGAAAGTCATGTGGAGGAATTTGTTCAAATGCAACCATTTTATCCATACGAGAAAAGCAATTTGTTTCGTAATACTTTAGACTCCTTAAAATTTGCCTATGCCCGTAGATTGGTTAGATTAGCTAATAGTGACAACAAATCGTTTAGGATAAAAGCAGTAAGGCAATTAGGAAAGGTGCAACATTTAGATAAATGGCATTGTGCCCTCCTTGCAAATATGATTGACCCTCGAACTGCTGTTGGATTGGCAAGATCTGGGGATGTAGATAAAAGATTATTTATGGAACCTCCACTACGATATCATAATTATAATCGTGATATGATTGTAAATGCAATGAGAGAATTTTTAATCAGTTTGTATGAAAAATCCCGGCATCCTTGTATGGGTTACTTTTTGTCAAGAGTTTTTGTTTATGAGCACGTAAGTATCTCGAGTATTTACGAAAAGTTTCTCAGAGTAATCTGTCCTTTTTCTACTTTTATCCTCATTCTTCTAAACAGAAAAAAATGAAACTATTATTGGAGCATTCAGAACTGTTTGCAAATGGCCATTGTTTAATGTTTCATTTTTGTATATTTATCTGATATACATATTGAATATCTCGATATTTACTGTTTTATACAAAATAACAAAACAGGGTTCTTCTCTGTATAAATAATTTTTAAATTTTAAATACAGTCTTACTAGGTATATTTGCATCTGTTACCCAATAAGTTAAATATAAATTAGAAAATTCATTTCTATAGGATTTGCATGTTAATTCCTCACACCATTTTTTAAAGAAGTAGTTATTGATGTTTCGCAATAAAGTCAAGATAGTTATTTTAAGTTGGCAAAAAACACTTCTTTGTTTTGACTTCTGCTATAGTTAAAACTGGTTTTAACCCGTTAAAATCATGATAGGAACCTTGCTGTATATCATTATGAAGCTCGGATGCCTTAGCCTTCACACTTTAAACTTCTAAAACAAATTACAAAGTACCAAATAAAAGTGGTCCTTATTCATCCACACCACAACGGTGTTTAATTAAATCAATTCCAAGTAGTAACTTCTTTGTTCAGGTCTTAACTTGTAAACCATATTAGAATTCTACATTATTTGGTAGGTAATAACAATAATAATTATGGTGTAGACTTTTACCACATAGTGTGTAAACTTATTTACACTACTTGTGGTTAGTCATGTGTTCATTTGACACAGTGTACAGAGTATTTCAGATTTGTAGGTATTAGGTGTTCTACTGCACTAAATAGAGAAAGGCTAAGTGTTTAATATTTTCAAAAAAAAAATAAAAAATAGTCAAAAGTTCATTTCGATATCGTACCACTTTCGATATAGGCAAACATTTTATTTTTCAAATTCAAAAAGTTAGTCATATTCAGTTAAAACTAGTTGTCTAGGTAATACTAATTGTCGAATCAAAAAAATGTGTTATAGAATTTTGCAGTTCCACTTGATTGTCATGACCGACAATGGTTATATATATATTATTTGTTTACATATCTACAGATAAAACCACGAAGGGGTGAACACGGCCATTAGTATGCGCGATTTACATTTGACCATTACTAGTGGAGGGGATCCACAGTTGTGAATCGGTGTGCGCGGTTCAGCACAGCTGATGTTGTACTGCAACTAGCCACATATCTTCTCTGGGTATGTGTATGGTCTAGCTGGTTATTGTAGTCCAGTGGTTTGGATATTTTCGGGTGTGTAATACACCGTCGGCCAATATTCAACTGATAAAAATAAATTGCTCATACTAATGATCATGTTTGCACCTTCGTGGTTTTATTTGTATACTTTTTCATTATATTTGTAAACTGTTGAGATGCTGATCTTTTTTGAATTAATGTCACCAATCTCCTTGAATCTGAGATACTTTTGTCACTATTTTTTATATTAATAGTTATTTTAATACTAAAATTAAACTTTAATGGTCATTAAACTGTTTAATAAATCCAAATTTATTTAATTTTTTTTTGTTGCACTCTAAGCCCACGGAATATCAGGTAAGAGAAAATTTGTCATTTATCTGAATGCAACTGGTTAGTTAAGTATGTAGATATACATGCATAATAAATATATGTATTTTAGGACAATTCACACATAGTTGATCATGATTCTTCATCTTTAGAATTAAGCAAATTCATCCTGTCTGAAAGTGATGTTCTACCAAAGTGCTTGGAATCATTATTACATCATTCAAGTCTTGAGAAATATACAAAAGACATTGTAGATCTAAACGGTTTGCCCTTATTAATGGAAATTCACCATCGGTATAAAAATGATATCAATATTACAATTAAACTATGTCAAATTTTATCATTCATGTCCTTCAATAGAAGCCTTCTTCAGCCTATCCATAAATCAGGTTGGTTGTAGAGTACATTTTATTACAAGTTTATTCACTCATTAAATTTTTTGGTTACTTTTTTTAAATCTTATGTACTTACAATGAATTGTTATTGAATAAACCAATTATTAGTAAATAGATTGTTATTAGTGACACTGTTAAATACAGTTTCATTCTGTAACATGGCATCTTAGTTTGGGCTGCTACTACAGAAAGTATCAATTTTTTTAAGTTACAAAAAAATGCGGCATGCTTTATATTTAGACCTAATACACTGAGACAAAGAATTTGTTACTAATACAAATTTTAGTTGTAAATGTCTTAAATAATAAATTTGTTTTTAAAACAATTAAAATTTCGAGTTTTATAACATTTTTTTCTCTGATTTTATTTTATTTATGGTGATTTAATCTATTACTAAATAATTGTTGCATCATTCGAGTATAATAATGTATATTATTATATTATTATATATTGTAGGATGGATAGGTGTTCTGTCTGAGTGGGTAAATCATAAAGATATTAGAATATCGGTACCTGCAGCTAGAGCACTTGCTAATTTAGATGTAGATAATGATTTGACATACTCTCGCCGATTATACCCATTACATCCATTATTGAGAACCTCCAGAGATCAGGAGGTGGATGTTATTTTTGTTCATGGTTTACTGGGTGGTGTATTTTATACTTGGAGACAGAGAAGCCAAGCCCCGAATGTTATGAGTATCATCGGTAAAAATAAGAAAAAAGGTAAAAGCTCTTTTTGTCCCAATAAATTTTAATTTTTTTTTCATAAAGTAAATATTTTTTTTTTCTACTGTAACATTTTTTAAAAGCAATTCTGCATCAATCTCAGAACCACATTGGCCATTATGCTGGATTTTATCATTCAGTCTTTCTTGTGAATTTTCAGATATTTTTGAGTATTTTTGATATTTTTTTTGGAAATATATGTTTTTTTTTTATAAAGGACATAATTCATTTGAATAAAACAACAATCTCTACCCACAAATTTGTTGCAATTATGAATGTTTTAGTTTAAAATGCAACTGAATTTTACAGTTTTATTTTTATTTTTGAATGGGTAATAAATTTTGATATATTATACCAGGGGCGGTCGGTCTATGGAAGCAAGGAAAGCAGTGCTTCCCTTGGGATTATTAAAAAAAAACACATAATTAGAACCTAATTATTATTTCACATATATTAATCATTAAAATTTACTCCAGTTTCAATAGACACGGCCCTGCATTTTAACAGCTAGATAATGCACGCTAAAACCGAAACAATGACGCATTCGATTAATCGAGCCAACACGACTCGCGCGACTTCGATATAAGCAACTTTTGAAATGCATCCCATCCCCACTTCATAATCTTGATATCTGAGCCGTATAGCACAATAATGCTTCTTGTTTTAAGATTTTAATCTCGATTTTAATATCGATTTTAATATTATACTTAATATTAAGCTTTTGTACTATATTTGTAAAAACTTTTTGGTGTTTCTAAACCTGTGGTGCGGCGACAAGTGATTTTTAAAACGTTGAACATTAGTGCGAGTATAAGCAGTTTTAGAATTGCTTATTCAATATGGAAGCTGGTCCTAGCACTGTGGAAAATACTATTTGCGTTTGTGTGATGTGCAATTTGTTGTGTAACCCTCGCCCGTGCAGCTTCGGCTTTGGAATTGGGGTTTGTCTAATTTTTGTGGTGTTTTTATGTTTTATGTTTATTGAGGAGTGGCGGCTCTACAAGTGTACTTTTTTCTAGATATCATAACTTTGAGGCTTCGACATTTGTTTTAAAATGAGTATACGGAAGCCACGCCCTTTTCTTAAAAAAAATGTTGCCCGCGGGCTCAACCCATCACCCTAACATAGCTTCCCGTCAAAACTCACCGCACGCCCCTGTATTATACTATATAATAATAGATAAACATTATAGTTATTTCACATAAATCTGCTGTCTATAGATATTATCACTTCCTCATTTTTTTCTTTAATCATAAAAGCCTGTTTCTAATGCCAAAAATCTTTTCTATATAATTTGATGCAATTTTTTTATGTAAAAAAACAGCATTGATGTATATTAACAGTATAAAGATGTATGTACTTATTTGTATTATATATGTATATATTTTCAGAAATAATTCTTTCTGGGATAGAGGATACTAATCCACCTGAAAGAAAAACCACAAAAGAATTTTTTAGGGAATTAAAGGATCAGATAGACTTCGAAGATATCTGTAGAGAATTTGAGATAGTGTGGGATGATATTCCGCTCAAGACAAATATAAATGCAGAAGGCCCTTACACTTGTCCTGGAACAACCTATGATTCTAAAAAAAATGATGGCAGTTTGTATACTCATTGTTGGCCCAAAGACTGGTTGGCAGTAGACTGTCATAACTTGAGAATCATAGGCATAAACTATGAGACCAGTTTGTCTATGTGGGCACCCATCTGTCCTTCTGAAAAAGTTAAATTTACTTTAGAAGAACGAAGTGATGAATTATTAGGAAAATTATTAGGCACCGGGCTTGGCAACAAACCCATCGTTTGGGTTACTCATTCAATGGGAGGATTAATAGTTAAAAATATACTGTGCAAAGGCTAGTATTTTACTGTTCAGTTATTAAAAAAGAAATATATTAACACAACTACTTTGTTGATTACATATCCTTTTTTTCTCTGTCTTAAAGCAAAATAATTATTGTACATTTTCCATTTTGCTCTTTTCAATTCATTAATGAATTAATTTACAAAAGAAATATTGTTTGGAAATTTTTGTTGTTGATGGGTATCTAAAAAGTACTTATAGTAGAATAGTATCAACATAACAACACATGTCTGTAAGTGATTCAATAATTTTTAGTCAGTTGCAAGATGCTAAAAAAAAGGATCATTAGGAATGTTTATTTTTACCCTGTATTGCTCAACAATACATTATATGTCTCTATATCCTATGATTAAAATATACGTCGGTATTTACAAATCACTGTTTTTAATTATTAGAACAAAAAATTATTAAAACTTGTGTAAAGTATAAGGATGGTAAAAAAAAATTAATATGAAATAAAAAACATGATGGGGGAAATTTACATAAATGACACATACTTATTTTGGTTCTCTATGCATTAGTAAAGCAGGTAGGTATATTTGTGTTGCAACTAACTTCTTGCTTTTGTGTAGGTGAAACGTTCTAGTTATTCCATAAACCTTAATATTATATAATTAATATTACATTATATTTCACATTCATATGCATTTTTATATATAAAAATTTGTTTGCTTCTTCTGTCTTTTATTACTCATCTTACTATAAAGAAAGCTAATAATTCATTTTTACAATAATAATTAGATAATTTTCAACTGCAAATTAGGAGATTTTGTACAGAGTTATCAGCAATATGGATAAAAAAAATATGGGGTAAATAAATTAACCAATTAGAATTTAACACAAAAATAAATAATCATTAGGTTATATTCCATTCCATTAAACTAATTAACTAGCCTTAAATCGTATTCTATGGATTGTTAAAAAGGATGATGCCAGTTTAATAGAAAAACTTTAATTCTGATTATTTTGCAGCTTTCAAAAGTGATAACCCCTCGATAAAGAATGTCTGTTTAAATACCAAAGGTATCGTTTTCTATAGTACACCTCATAAAGGATCTAGACTAGCAAATTTAAGTCAAGCTACGACATTATTATTGTGGCCATCAGTTGAGGTTCAGGAGTTGCGTGAAAGTAAGTATAGTATAACAATATCTTTATTATTATTTTTTTAATGGTCTGACACAGGTATAGAAATACAGGATCTTTTAAAAATGTAGTGCCAAATTGATATGAGTGTTTCTCCAGGGGTATATAATGAAGAAAAGTCAAATAAAATCTCTTCTTAACATTAACTGTTAAAAAGATACAGAGTGTTTACCTCTTGCTACTTCTATGCTGTTTTTCCATTGTAAATGACTTTTTTAAAAATTGTATTGTATATCAAATTTGCTATGCGAGTTACACTGGTTAACAGTGAGGGTTAACCAGTGTAACTCGCATAGCAAATTTGATATATTCAGTGTGGAAGTTAATTACAAATAAAACATTAAACATAGTACTGTTGGACAAAAACTAAGAATATGTATTTGAACTAGATTTAATATAGAATTCAGAAACGGTAGGTATATATTTAAATTTTTATCAATGGTGTACTATATTTTTTTCATCATAATTAGGGAGCCTCCCCATCACTACGGCACTGGTTATAATATTTACTAAAAAAAAATTGAAATTGAAATTTTTTAAAGGCCACCAGCGAAACTGTCAACAAATAACATCGCAATATCGTGGTGCAGAAATTGTGATGTCCAATGATATTTAGAAAATAAACATTGTTAAATTTCAATACCTTGTGTCTTTTTAACAATTGAATTCAAGAAAAAATTATTGAACTGTTTGACATTAATTGTCCAGGAGAATCCATAGTCTGCCACAATATTTACGAAACACCCTGTATAGTCAAGTAACAAAGTATTCCCCTTTTAACTAAAATAATGTTTGGGTCGTTTCTCCAATTCTAACTCCCAGAAACTTTGCCCCTCTACGTGAAATTTTCGGTTTTATTTGGGAAATCTTGTACGAAGCATATTATATCTAATATAAACCAAATCGACTTATTTTTATATGTTTTTACGAAACACCCTGTTCAGTCAAGTAACAAAGTATTCCCCTTTTAACTAGAATAGTGTTTGTGTCGATTCCCCAATTCTAGCTCCCAGGAACTTTGTCCCTCTACGTGAAGTATTCGGTTTCATTTGGGAAATCTTGTACGAAGCATATTATATTTAATATAAACCAAATTGACTTATTTTTATATGTTTCTATAAATACCAAATAACTCAAATATTCGTTTGACGATTCATATTCTCTAAAATGGTGTTTCGTTAAAAACATAAGTGCTTTTTAATTTTTTTTTATTGTAGATTCTCCCAAATTGAATATGATTCATAAAGAATTCCTTGAAATAGTTAAATCGGTCCCCATGCGAATAGTCACATTTGTTGAGACTAAATCAACAGTTGTAACTGCCATGAAGCTCAATTTTTTATTAGTTTCCCCAGAATCAGGAAATCCAGGGGTTGGCGAGTATTTTGAGGTACCACAAGACCATCTAGGGATATGCAAACCTTTAACGAAGTAAAAATATAGTTTTAATTTTGAAAATATTTTCTACATTTTTTTTTTAGGTATTCATTTCTCTATCAAAAAGTGCTTTGTATGATAAAGGAAATTGTAAATGAAATTGAAGAACAGAAAAATGCTGTTTAATATTAATAATTAATAAAGTTTGAGTATAAATTGGTAGTTTAAATTTCCCACACATTTTGTAGTATGTCAAAATATTAGTTAGTTGTTGGTTAAGATTTTGACAGTTTAAATATTTGTAATGTAAATTAAGTAAAAAATGGTAAAAACTGTTACATTTTGTTAAAAAAATTACTAATTTATAATTATTTCAGGATATTAGTTCTTTCTCAAGTGAAGATTTTGATACGAAAACCTGGATAAATGACATTCTTAAAAATGCTGAAAATCAGAAAGAGGTATTGTAAATATGGTTTATATTAAATTTAAATGGAGTTTTAGTGATGTTAAAGCTGCCTACTTATTTACAGAGTAATTATACGATGTCTTTAGTGATGAAACTTCAGCTTTATGTTCAACAAGTTAACAACGCTCTTGAGGAAACTAGTCAACAGGTTTTAGCCTCGTTGCCAAAAATTATGCGAGATACAAAAAATTTGCAACAAGAAGCTCTTGTCTTAAAGGAAAAAATGGCGATAGTCAGAGATGAAATAGAAAAAATTGAGCACGATACAGGAAAATCCATTAATACTATTGAGAGATTGGATTCCTTGAAAAACAAGTTGTATTTAGCTAAACAAGGCCTCCATGAAAGTGATAATTGGACATTATTAGGTAAATATTTTATTTATAGGTATTAGAGCACTGCAAAGGTTTCAACATCATTATCCTTCCTTTTTTATCGCGAACAGATATAAAAAAAATCTTTTTCTTTCTTGGTAATTACTACTACATGAATAATTATTTTTTTCTTGCTTGACATATTCTACAAAAAGAAAAATACATAACTTTGAAAGAAGAAACATATTCGTTTCCGAAATGTTAGGGAATATATTTATTTCTTTGCCTTATATTATTTGTCAAAAAAAACACTCTTTGACGTGAAGTCAGAAGTACAGAGACTTATTTTTCCAGTAGCATACTGGGTAACTAACTGTATTTTTTTAGATAAGCAAGAATTATTCATGTGGTAGTAAGCCCCAAGAAAGAAAAAGAGAAATTTAGAGAATGCCACAATGTTCATACAACATATAAAAAAAAATGTACAACTTCTGTGTATTTTCCAGTCAATGATTTAGAAGAAGTTTTTGATTCAAAGAATATTGAAAATATATCGAGTAAAATTTTGGGTATGCAAAATTCATTGAAACTGTTGATTAATGTGTCCGACTATGAAGATAGGAAGCTTCAATTAGAAGGTTTAAAGAACAGGTTGGAAGCTATTGCAAGCCCAGCTATTGTTCAGGCATTTAATTCAAATAATACAGGTAATTATATTTCCATTTAAACATACCTACTCTTATTTTCAATGCATTCTATTTTTATTTTAGAACTGTCCCAAACATATGTAAGAATATTTACTTCCATTGGTCGTTTACCACAATTAATGAAGTACTATCATAAATGCCAAAAAGATATTTTACTTAAGAAGTGGCGAAACCAGCTAGAAATTGAACAAGACGAATCAGCTATTCAGTGGATTCACAACTATTACAACATATTGTTGTCTAACTGGCATACCCAATACCGATGGTTTAATCAAGTTTTTGCAAATGAATCTGCACCATATGTATTAATTGACATATACACTGATGTTTTAACATCACTAGATCCAAGCTTGAACGAATGTATTGATGCAGCTTTAAAGCAAGTTTCAGAAAAGCTGCCTTTTTTATATGATGTTAAACAAACCACAAAACAATTTTGCGATAGCTTAGTAAATGTCATAGAGCAGACCATCCAAGGTAAACTTTTATTTTCCAAATCATTGTTAATGCCTTACGTCTTACTTTTTTCTCATTATATTGACAAGACAACGCTAGAGATTTCAATTACAAAACAAAAATAAAAATTCTATCGTTATTGTTATTCCAGATATTCCAAACAAAAAAACGGCAAGTTTACTGGATGTCTAAGAATTGATTATATTCTCCGTTTTAAATGGTTTCTTTTAATCAAGATCAAAAATCATGTTATTTTGATTGGACTTTTCCTTTTTACCAATATCTAAAAGGGTGTCACCCATTGTATTAAATAACTATAGAGTTCCAAGGTTGAGTAGCTATCCAGCAATACGTGGATTATTTAGAGCCAAAAGTATACGGTGTCATAACTGTATCATTGAAAATTGAAATCTATTTAATAAAAAAAGCCATTGAAGAGATAAAATGTAAATAGGGACTTTAAAGATATGTATATAAATTTGTTTTACGTTATACAATAAAACCGCAAAAATTAATACTGAAAGCATTTTTATAAACTTCCATAATTCGGTAAATTGAATAAATTTTAAATGTCGCAGATTAAATTGCATAGGATTAACGATGTCCTTATATTTGTTATTGCTTATACCGTAATATTATTAGTTTATATTAGTATAGTTAAAGACCCTTTTAAATTAGTGAGAATATTGCAGAATTATTGGCTTTTTGTAGGCAAGACAGATTTAGATAGAATGGTGAAATTATTAAAGGCTATATTTAATCACTTGATTAGTTATGTTGATAAATATGCTGCCTATGAACAAGCAGCCTTAACGAAGCAATTATCGGCATTAAACTGTATGAAGGAAGAGCTGCCCGATACTATTCAAGCCTTAGGCCTCACGATTCCTTCAGTCATCGATATTGCTAGAGAGGCGAAAAAACGATGTCAACAAATAACTGAAAATTGTGGCTACTGTGGTTTGCTGACTGCTTTGAGAACTTTTCTGTTGGGTTATGCTGATTTATATAGGGTAGCGTTAAGGCAAATTGACAGAAGTAAAAAGCCCGAGGAGGACTGGAATACATTTCAGTTGTGTCTTTCACTTCTGCAAAATACTGGAGAAGTTCTGCTAAAACTTCAGCAATTAGAAAAGGATTTAACAAATTCGGTTTTAGAATTGAATCAAAAAGAAACCCTTGTTGAATATAAATATTTGCTACTAAATCCGACAGAGTTAAAAGAATTTGAATCCCTAGTTAAGTGTGTAACGGAGGGTACTCAATTGTCACTGCTTGATCATGTAACTACGGAATTTAATAAGCTATGTGCTGACATACATCATACTACATATCAGGTTGTGTTCGCTCCTATTTCGATACATTTGGATGTTGTTCAATCTCCACAGACCTGGGCACAATATGCTAATTCCAGTTTGCATAATTCTGATTTACCAGACTATAGCTTTACTCCTCAGGAATATATTACACAGGTTAGTTTTATAAAAGAATCATCTGTATTTTAAATTTGTCTGTCGGTAATGTTATTATGGACCAAATCAAATTTAAATTGTTGGTCAATAATGAAATTTAAATTTGGCACCTTAAAATGTCAGCCAAATGTTCCTGTTTTAACCGTCAAACAGTTTGCTTTATAACCAGTCACAGAACACAAAATTTGTATTCAACCAATCAGCATTAATTTTTAAAAAACATATTGCAAGGTGTTCCTATATCAAAAATATGCTTATTGTTTAATTATCTAATTAAATTTTATAGGTTATGGAGACCAATCTTAATTAACACAAGTTTAATAAAACATTATTGACCATTGAACGAGTTAGTCAATTGACAATAAGTAATTGACCGGTCATTTTATCAACACTAATTGAAATATTTAACAGTTAGAACGATAATGTATTTAATAAACCATTAATAAAAAACTGCTTTTGAATACTATCTCTGATGCATTTACAGTTTCCAGTAAAACACAAATGGACTTTATATTCGTGCCTAATTGATAATTGTTTTTTAGATTGGTCAGTATCTGATGACATTACCTCAGCATTTAGAGCCATTTTTATTTAGGGAAAACCCATCTCTAGCTTGTGCTCTTAAAGCAGTCGATCAAGACTATAGTAATGCACCTGATGGAGAAGGGGCTTTGGCTAGCATATTTTTAAAAGTTGTTGCAAGGGGTACATGCCAAGGATTTTGTGACAGAATTTTATCTATTTGTGCATTAAGTCAGCCTGCAAGCAGACAACTAGCCCATGACATTAGTAAGTATTGATATTAACAATAATTTTTCATTCCATTACTATTTTTAAAAACTGATTTTCAAAATATTTGAATTTGCCACAGATTAAAAAAACTATTTAATATTACAATTCAAATTGACTAATACCTCTGCATGTTGTGTATCTGTTAGTTAAACCAGTGAAAAAACATATTTCTTTTACAGATTATTTAAATAATATTTTGGAGGAATTAGGAATGTCGTTAACCGAAAACTTACAGCAACTGTCACTCCTCCTTAAAATCCCTTCTGATCAGTATCAAACCCAAAGTAGTGGTTGTTCGGCCAGGTATGTTGCTGCTGTTAGACAAATGAGGAATATTAAATCTTCAAACTAATAAATGGATACATATATGAAAAAATGAAACATGTTTATTTTGTACAAATTATACAAAAACAAATTAATCAATAAAACATTAATTCTTAATAACTATATTTGTTCAGGAGTCCAAAACTTAAATGTCCTATCATATGAACTAGTAGCTATGTACTGGTTATCAGGTGAAATATCCACAGACATAATTTTTCCATCATGTCCTGACAATGTTTTCAATGGCTGCCACGTTCTAGTAGTCCAAAGTTTTACAGTGTTATCATAGGAAGCTGTGACTAAATAATTCCCATTGTCTCTCTGGAACTTGACGTCAGAAATTAAGTTTGTGTGTGCAGGTATTGTATAAAGAATTGACCTTTTCCTTAAGTCCCATATTTTGCAGCTGTGGTCTTCACTAGCAGTTGCTATGTGGTAACCGTTTGCAGAAAAGTCAATGCCTAGGATAGCTTTCAAGTGTCCTTCCATAAACATTATGCATCTACCTGTACGAAGGTCCCAAACTCTTCCAAAAGAATCTAACCCTCTGAAAATCAGAATAGTATTGGTTGTTAAGGAGCTATTAATTTCTTGATAAATTATAAATAATAGATAATTAAAGACTGAAGTTTAACAAAAAATTATGAAATAAAAATAAATTTTCTTTGTAGGTATTATTAATCCACAGCTTTTTTTAGAACATATATTTTTTGCTTATTTCTTACAAACAGGCTAAATTGGTTTAAAAAACTTGTTAAGCCATATGTAAGTTTCATGCATGCCTATGAATTTGCAAACTAAAAATAATCACTTGATCTCGTAAAAAATAATGAGTTTATATACAAGTGTGATGTGTACAAGTGATCCACATTTAAAAAAATATATCATATACAGGGTGTCACAAAATGAATGATACGTAGAAACAGTAGAAAAAATATGAGGATGTTCTTAACAAATGGTTATATTTTAAAATATAAGAAGTACAATGGTTTTATTTATTTAATTTGCTGTTTGTAGAGGACACTTCTACCTCCTGATAAGCTTTAAATGCTTTATAATAAAGGATTTTTTAACAAATTAATGTGTTACGATTCTAACAAGATTATCATTTTTATGTGTAGAATTGATTTCTTAATCGGAATTTTCATTCAGTATATATCAATTATATTGAAAAGCAGGTGTACAGAACTGCAAACATACAATTTTGTACATACATTGCTACACAGATAGTTATCAATATTTGATAAATATCAATTATCTTACAAATAATATTTGTTAAATATGGATCCTATAAGCTGCAATAAACTACCAGGTTGAATAAATTACCGTTAAATTTTGTTTTATTGTCGATTTTAGTTGTTTTTTTCTTTGAGAAAAATGATATTTATTGATTTTAAATATGGTTATATACCATGATTTTTATAAAAACCACGAAATATGTGTATTATTTAATGGAGATACTAATATAGAAGCAAATAATGTGAATCAGACTCTCACTCTGAGTCATGTATATTTATCCATATGACCATATCTTTTAATATAAAAATAACTTACACCAGTTTATCCGTATGCCATTTTTAAAATGCTAAAGAGTGATTAGTAAATCTGCTAAAAAATAAATTTTTTGTCTAATAGAAGTTTGTATATCAAGACGTTAACATTAATAATTACAGATATAATTTTGGTGAGTATTTTTTCATTCTGATAATTGCTTGTAATATTATGTTCTACAACAGAAAAAAACCTCTAAATTATCCAATGTTTCATTCCTAAGTTTCATTTAAGCCAATGCGGACAGTGCCAATCTTGGCATAATGAAGAATTAGATCTTACTAATGTATATTAATATTACATATTCATCTATCCTACCATATTTATGTCAAATTGTTTTCCAAATGACAACTGTTAACATACCCGGTTGCACAAACTGACCCATCGATTTGAAATGATATACAGTAAACTGGTTTAACATGCCCCTCCTGATGAAGTACTTCAGTGCACTGATGAAGATCCCACAATCTCCAAGAGTTATCGAAACAGCAGGTACCTAAAAATCGTCCTGAAGGATGGAACCCCAGTCTTGATACCCTATGAGGCATATGTCCTTCAATATCAGCAATTGGTTCTTCGCTAAAATTAAATACACAAATATTTGGGACCGAATTTTTTCGATAGATATGAACATTTGCTAATAAAACTGCTGATTATTTAAAATATAACAAAGTTCATGTTTAGCACACGTTTACAAAATTGTCATCAAAACTGTCCCTGCAGTTTAAGTCGATCATTAATTTGTTGTATAAACGTTACCTTTTAAAATCCCAAAGCTTTACTGATCCATCTGCTGCACATGAGGCCATATTGCATATATTTTCTTCCTGACTAACTGTAGCTTTTGGATGGAAAATAATTGCTCCTACATTACAAGTATGCCCTTTTAACGTTTGTTTTAATTCACAATCTGGTACTGACCATACTTTGCACAAACCACTCCTAAATAAATTTCATTATTTATGGTGATTTATGATAAATAAATATTATATAACTTAATTTTTTGCACTGAAATTTTGTAATACTATTCAATTGTTATAATCAACTTTTACATACCATGAAGCTGTAGCTAATAATTTTGAGTTAGGACTAAA
This sequence comes from Rhamnusium bicolor, assembly GCA_029963845.1. Taxonomy (NCBI): domain Eukaryota; kingdom Metazoa; phylum Arthropoda; class Insecta; order Coleoptera; family Cerambycidae; genus Rhamnusium; species Rhamnusium bicolor. The sequence continues at coordinate 66,652 of JANEYF010000522.1, read as the reverse complement.
TTGGCAATACGAGATTGGTCTAGTATCACCAATTTGACTTGAATAAATAGACATAGCTTGCAACCGTTTTTGAAGCTCTTGTGTTTTTGCAGTCTTGGTTGCTGCAGGTATGTCAATTAACCGTTGAGCTTCTTCCAAACGAGCTTTGGCTCTTGGTAGTGAGTATTCTGCTATCCACAATCTTGCTATTCTTAAAGATTCTGGACCTTCATGATACCATGTTGTCTCCTGGTCTTTTTCAAATAGTTTCCTTTCTTCTTCAGCTTCTCTTCTTATAACAGCATCTTCTCCAATTCTGTAAGAACAGTTTCCATTAATATTATATTTAATAACTGTTCTAATAAGATACATAAAATCATCCTTTGATACAAACCTCAGTAATTTTTCAACTTACCGACTTAATATATCACGTAACCTACATCTTCTATCAGCTGGTCCCTCTCCAAATAAACAAATAGGCTCCCCTAATTGTCTTAGATTTCTTTTCACCTCTGCATCATCTGTAGATACATTTATTGATCTGGCTTTTCTCCTACGTTCAAACTCCTCTAGCAATGCCTGTTTATCTCTTGACATAGCATCTTCCAGTTCCATATATTCTGTAAGATAAATAATTTAGTAGATATTTTGTGTACAGATTTAAAAACATACCAGATGATTCTTGAACTTGAGTTGTAGCAGTTGGCGGAGGCTCAGAATCATTACTTTCTTCACCTTGTGCCTCTAATCTGGCTCTTTCGGCATCTTCCAAAGATCCATAATGAATGGTTTTTGGTTTCTTAACGTATTGAATTTCATCCTCATCAGACATCTTTACTACGATTATGTTTTCCAAGACTGATATTTATCAATAAAATAAAAATAAATATTTACTCTATCAATAGAGACATAACCTTACTTTCCATGTTTATATTTTTAGTTTTGACGGATAACAGTGGGAGCGTCGCGTGTATCGTGCTTGTTGTGTGCTATACAGCTAAGGCGTTTACGGAAAAGTGTGTAGATAAACTAACGTGAACTGTGTACGTTCCTCTGCAATTTTATAAAAATTTTGAAATATCTGCCATTCATCAAAAATATTCTATTGTTTATCTTGTCAAGATAAGATTGATGAAAAATACAAATTTTAATGTAAACGTTTTTAGTAATTTCTAACAGTAATGGCCAGTTGTAAGACCTTGGTTCATACAAAGTTCAGATGAACTTGGTTTTAAATCTCTGGAGTATAAACATAAACAATTTGCATGCAAATTGTCAAACCGAAAAGTTTTAAATAGTGAATGTTTGTGGCATTTTATAAATTAAAACCAGCTAAAACTAAACAAGTCTTCCACATTACAGAATCACGTTTTATAATAAATTTTGTTCAATTAAAATATCTTTTCTCAGTATATTTGCATGCAAATTGTCAAACTGACATCAAGTATTAAATCTTGCATATATGTATAGGTACAATACTTTTGTTCAAAAAACTCTAATATGTGAATTTTTTATCTTTTAATAACTGTTCATATTAAATTATGTTGTTGTTTTGTTTATTAGGTGCATTCTTTCTAGCCGAGATCTCAGCTAATTTAAGTTGCTTTACGGCTATACTGAATAAATAAAAGCATAATTTCATTTGAAGTAGCCTCCTTAACTATAAAACTACTTAGATTGACTGAGATCTCACTTAGAAAGAACAAATCTATTGTTTATATTTTAAATTGAATATATGACGTCAGACGCAGATGTTCTGTACGTTCGCTTATACCGATATGCAATCTGCAGGCTACTTTTCGTATTTGCCTTTCGATAGTTTCGATAGACAGGCTTCAATTCCAGTGAAACCAACATAACCGGCTAAGATTTTCATCCGGTTTTTGGTGTTTTTTTATCCTATCCCTATGTTTTCCTTACAACGTATTCTACCTTCTCTTTCTATTGTTTTTTTTCAAAAAAATTCCATGAGAGAGAAGGAGTGTACGATTTAAATACTTGTTTGTATTTCATTATAGCTTAGGGGGAGATGTCAAAACAATCGTAAAAAAGGTACAAATTTTGGGAATATCTATACCATGGCTTGGAAAATTAAGTAGATTGGTTTTGTTGTTATGATTTTGTAATCTGTCTACTTAAGCGACGCGATCGTTGAACTTGGCTAGTATATAGATTTTCTCTTTCTTTTCCCAGGTTCTGAAAAATCTCAAGTTTATAAAAATAAATATGAAAGGCCTAATTATCGTCGGTACAGTCAGCGTAGTCAGTATAATTTTTGACCCCGTTTTGAGTTTACGTTACTGTCTATTCGATGCCGTTAGTTTAGCCTAAAAAGATAGTTGTTTCTTTGAAGTTGAAGCTATCTTTCGCGTCCGCCGTGTGTTAGATTAAAGTTGGGAGAAATCTAGAAAATATTAGGCATTTTTGTACGTGTATTTTTTAAGACGAACGGGTATTGATTTGCCTTAAAGGCTTGGCCCGGCGAATATACAGACTATACATGGTTTATAGGGGTCTTACGTGGTTTCTATTGGCTCACTGACTCATAAAAAACTAAGGGACACATTTTTTGTTGGAATTTTCCAAATGACTGAACATTTACATACGCGTCTCCAAATTTTGAGAAAAGGTCGTGTGAACTTTGAATTGGTTCAATTAAAAAAACTAATGAGTTGTAGGTGTGTTGTGTTACTGTAATGTTTTTGTGTTTTAAAAACGCGAACTATGGAGTTTAAAAAAGAATTAAAAAAAGAGTGCAAGTATTGATTATTTTTAATGTTTTGAAGTTCTTTAAAAGGTGACGCACAATTATTTAATAAGAAATAGACAATTTGCGTTGTAAATAAATTATTAAATCAAGTGTAATTATAACATTTTTGTAACATAACCAACAAAAATTTTACAAAATGCTGCCTCAACAGTATTGTTTAAGATGGAGGTACCATCATTCAAATTTGCAGACAATGTTTTCACAACTTTTGGAACGTGAAGCCTTTTGTGATGTTACATTGGCATGTGAAGGAAGAACAATAAAAGCACATAAAATTGTCTTATCGGCATGTAGTACGTACTTTGAAACTATTCTTTCGCAGTATGAAGAAAAGGATCCAATATTAATTATGAAAGATGTAAAATACGTAGATATAAAATGTTTAGTAGAGTTTATGTACAAAGGAGAAATTAATGTAGAACATGTAAGTACAAATTCTCATTACACTTTTCGAAACCATACTCAGCGTTTATGTTTTGTTGTCATTCATGTACATGCCGATATGCATATATACAATTTTGCCGTGTGGCTTCACAATTTTCACTAAACATGAGTGTAATTGATAAAATAGGTATTCTGTATTTAAAAGTCACCAAAACATTTGAAAACATAAGGTAGCTAGAGCCATTTCGATTGGGTGAAATATTACAGAAGGGTACCTTAATTTCTGTTTGTTTTGCTATAATCAAATGAAAAAAATAATGATCTGATCAAGGCCATTTATATTATGATATGACAATCAATATGCCAGTAATTTTTTTATACTTTGTCCACCTTATAGCCTGTGGATGACAATCAAACAAATTGCCCAAATTTAAAGAACAAAACCACACAATCCATAATATCTAGAATATTGTTTACAATACCTATAATGTGTAAAGGGTATTTAGTATATTTATAAAACAAAAACATTACATGTAATGTTTAGTATGGTGTACTTTCAGTGCAAGTACAAATTACCTACCTTAATATAATAGAAATTAAGAAAATAAAGAAGGTAACTAGTTTCCTGAAACTGGATACTGAAACTAATCAACTTCCCTGTTTTCATAATACCTATACCTACTACCTTAAGATACCTAAAGTACCTACCACCTATGGTTGTATTTTTATGAGTAATTTTTGTTGTACTTTCAGGAGGATACCTATAGGTACTGTTTTCAGTTTTAAATCGCCCTTGTATGATTCTGACTCCTGTGATAATTTTGCAAGTTTGCATGTTTTTATAAATATAACCCATTTCCATTTTTTATTTTATTTTGAACCTTAGGTTTTATAACATTATTATTTCATTACCCCAAATATTACTCTGACTGATAAATAAATAAAATATATACCTACCAATCATAGATATACCTTTTGTAATAAGTACCTAGATTATAAAATATTTTATACCATTCAAAAAGAATCCTATTTTAAAAGGCATTATTTACTAAATATTTTTTACATGACTCACAGTGAATTTGAATACTCCAATGATCTAATAAAAGCAAACTTTTTTATATTATTTAATTAAACCATTGAAATTGAGACTGAAATTTTATATGAGAAATAAATTTTGTCATGACTCAACATTTTGTAATGTTTTGTAGTTTTTGTGAGATTTAAATTTAAATTTAATAATACACTGTTTGGTTATTATACATTTTGTACATATTTGTTTTTTATTACGTAATAGCTTAAAATGTTCCAATTCCTGAAATAGTTTTTTTTTTAGAATTTTAAATGACTTGTAGATATTTTATCAATTTATTATTATTGATCTTAATTTATAAGTAGTTAAGATTAAAATTTAAAAATTGATAAAAATAAAATTTTACTTATACCAAGGACTTAATTTTTATTTTCTTATATACCTATGCAGTCTTGATGCAATCTGTTCTATATAGATAGATATTACGTTGATCAAAAATTGAAAAGGGTATTTCAAAGAGTGATAAATAGGATGTGCCATGCCATCTGCTCATATGTGTCAGACCCAGATCTGTTTTTTTCTTTTAATTTTTTTTGTTCTCTCGCTACTACTAAGTATATATAACGTTTTTCGAGACGTTTCTTCATGTACAGGGTCATCCATCAATTTTCATGTCATCAGTCTTCCTTTTTGAAATAACATAGTTATTTCTGAAATGATCAAAACGGTATAAAACCTTCATTAACTAATTCTTTTTGCAGAATCCAAATTTTGAATAATAAAAACAATTGCACACCACATTTAAGAAACATGACAACATGCTTTATTTTTTATTTATAATACCCCCTCGCCTGTATGGTTTAAAATAATTCCTTTTCCTCATATTTTTCAGATTTCGAAAATACCAACATACATATGTCATCTTAAAAAGTTTTTGCGGTATTTGATTTTTGTTATTAAAATATCGTGATTGATTATTTTGTTAAACGTAATTTCCTTTGAAAAGAAGAAGAAGAATTAACCATGACAGATATTAATTTTTGAGAAACATTACTTTGACGCGCGCGATGACAAGTGTGACTAAAAATCTCTCTATCGTGGCTGCGGCAGTCAATTCAAAAAATTCCACATGACAAAATGTTTCTTAATTTTATAATATAAACAAACAAGTCCAACATAAACAAAAGAAAACAAACATATTTTGTTTATTAGAAGAAAGCAAATAAACATTTCAAATCACGAAAAACGTCAGAATAATATTTTTTTAGGTGAGACATTTTTGGATAGGAAAAAATATTTTTTTCAAAAAACCAACCTCTGACATCCTTCTGACGCGGAGGTTTATTTTAAATAATTTATGGGACAGTGGTTTAATGCCTAAAAAAAGATGAGAAACATATATACTGGGTGTCTCACCAGAAACTCCATCGATCGATATAGGGAAAAGTATGCACCAGAAAATTTTAAAAATGTAGGGAGCTACTAACGGCAGTGTGGCCAATCCAACTAAAATAATTACAAGCATCTGGTTATACCGGAAGTCGATACCAACTTGCTTATTTTAAATGGAACACCCTATATATTTTAGAGTTTTCGAAAAGAGCATAAAACTCTGAGTCAAAAACATGTATGATACCCTATGCCTAAACCCAGCCGTTTCAGAGATATTTGACATTTTAAAAAAAATTTGACAGGTATAATGGTTTACAATAACCTTTATAACTTTCTTCGTGTAAAAGATACTCATTTGCTTTTTGGCAAGCAGAAAGACTATAAGGTGAGCTACACTCTACAGTTAAAGAAATTCAACAATAGTATACCAAGTGTTCCATTTTTGACGTTATATTTTGTAAAATTCAAACCGCGCAAACATGCTTAAGTCAAGGAACACGCTGTATTCTTTTACATCAATTTATGTAAAATTAAATTCCTTTTTTGTTTTGATATAAGCATTGTGGGGCTTTAAGTTACAACTTTTTGAAATATTTGCGATTTTCTTAGAAATTCAAGAATTTTTAGTAAAAATTTTATCAAATTAGCCATGATTAGAAAAATCAGTAATCAGTCATTCTCTTATGTCAAAAAATGCCACCGCGTTTAAGTTACACTCACGAAGAGTTTTTTAATTTGTTTATTATTTATGGAGAATGTAATAAAAGTAATATCAAGAACTTGTAGTACATTTGTTACTAGATATCCACAAAAACGGAAAATAACACCAAACACTGTAACCTATTAATTGGATTGAAGACACTTTGCATCAACTAACATTTAATAATTGTTCAAAATTCCACCGTCGAACCTCCACACATTTTTCGCACCTTCGAATTAATTCTTCAGGGGTAGCTCTTCTAATTGAATCCTGTGATAAGATTTGAATGCATTTATCTCTGCATACAATCTTTAATAGTTGTTAATGGGCTCTCATAAACTTTATATTTTTAATAGTTCCCCAAACAAAATAATCTAAAACTGATAAATAGGGCGAGCGAGGAGGCCGTAGGAAAGGTCCATTATTGGCGATCCATTGATCGTAAAAAAGTTTCTTGTAAAAAATTATTTATCAACTACGCGTTATTTGGTGAGCACCTTCGTGCTGATAAAAAATGTTTCTATGTTCGGCGAGAGGTAAATTTTCTAAATAGTTATTTTATAAAATATTTATATTCACCTAAAAAAAAAAAAAAAAAAAATTAACTATACATATTAGCAAAAGAAGAAATCATTATATTATAACTTACTGTTTAAATTTTCCTGATAAAATTCTAATGCCATCATCACTCTATCGTTTCTTATGGCACAGTAAGCATTAAACTGCCAACTTTCTTGAAAATTTCGCTCCCTGAACACATGAGGATTCGAGTCATTCCAATAATGCGAATTGTGTCGATTAAATAGTCCATTTTTGGTAAATTTAGCTTCATCTGATCATATAATATTTCCCAAATAATAATTGTCGCCTACAGATCTTATTAGAATAAATTCACAAACATTTTTTCTTAGGAAATCTGTTTCTTTTAATCGTTGAACCATTTGGAACGAAAACGGGTGAAATTTATGTTTAATTAAGATTCTGTGAACTGAATTCTTGCGTAGTCCCAATTCCAGAGCAGCTTGTCTTAATGACATCATTAGAAATGCATGAAAATATCCCAGAATTGCTATTTCTACGTTTTCGTCATCAACAATAGGCTTCCGCTTTTGAATTCATGCCTTGACAGAGCCATAGTTTTTAAAATTATCCAGTATGCGTTTTACAGTGTTTGGTGACGGTTTTCGTTTTTGTGGATATGTAGTAGCAAATGTACTACAAGTTCTTGATATTACTTTATCACATTCTCCATAAATAATAAATACATTCAAAAAGTCTTCATGGGTGTAATTTAAACGTGGTGGAATTTTTTGACATAAGAGAATGACTGACATTACTGATTGTTTCTAATCGTGGCTAATTTGATAAAATTTTTACTAAAAATTCTTGAATTTCTAAGCAAATCGCAAATATTTCAGAAAGTTGTAACTTAAACCCCACAATGCTTTTAATTTTACATAACTGGATGTAAAAAAATACAGGGTGTTCCATTTGACTTGTGCAAGTTTTCGCGGTTTGAAGTTTATAAAATGTAACGTCAAAAATGGAACACTTGGTATACTATTATTGAATTTCTTTAAACTGTAGAGTGTAGCTCACCTTAAGGTCTTTCTGTATATCAAAAAGCAAATGAGTATCTTTTACACGAAGAAAGTTATAAAGGCTATTGTAAACCATTACATCTGTCAAAATTTTTTTTAAAATGTCAAATATCAGAAACGGCTGGGTTTAGGCATAGGGTATCCTACATGTTTTTGACTCAGAATTTTATGCTTTTTTTCGAAAACCCTAAAATATATAGGATATTCCATTTAAAATAAGCAAGTTGATATCGACTTCCAGTATAACCGGAAGTGCCAGATGCTTGTAATTATTTTAATTGGATTGACCACACTGCCATTAGTAATTCCCTAAATTTTCAAAATTTTCTGGTGCGTACTTTTCCCTATATCGATCGATGCAGTTCCTGGTGAGACACCCTGTATAAGTGATACATAAATAACAATTCGCAAAAAAATCCCGTCTACAAGTAACTTAAAAATAAGCACCTACTCACATTCACCTAGATCTAGAACTACATCAACAAATTAATCTTTTTCCTCTAGATTTGTTCTTAAATAATAAGCTGGACTATCCTTATATTTTTACCGAAGTAGTCAGTAACACTGTTTATAAAACTGTTTAGGGTGGGAATTTTAAATTTGAAACCTTATGCTGTTAACTAAATTTGGATATTTTAGGTATACCTACATGAATAAAAACAAACATTTGAAATTTCCAGGTGAGGGTCGAATGACCAGTTTGATTCCCCCTGTAGACGCCCATGGCTGCGGGTTCAAATCCCGCCATCGGCACTGTCAGTGTCGATGGAACTGGTTGTATGTCTACGTTTTTCTAAGTTTAACTTTTCCTTTTAAGTAGCTCTGGTTTTGGGGGTTGTCCAATATCTGTGGTGTTTATTATTATTATTTTTTTTTTCGGTTTCCCGATGCCGGTCAGTCCTCCCGTGGCCTCCGACGCCTCACGGGAGTCGCGCCGGCGCATCAACTACAGCCACTCCCCACATCCCGCAGGGTTAGTGACTGTAGATACCAGAATCATGTGCCCTAAGCAGACGGAGAGAACCAAGAATGACCGCCTTCTGCATTTGGCCTGCCAGCCACTCGGCTGATTTTTGGCAGGCCGGTATGATCTTCAGTTTCGAGAGCAGCGTAGGCTTTATCCCTCCGAGTACGCCGATTATTAGGACGACCATTTTGACCGAGTAGCCTGGGTACAGCACTTGGAGCTCGTACCGGATATCGCGATATTTGGTCCGTTTCTCCTCCTCCTTCAAGGTGATGTTTTTCTCCGCAGGTGCCGAGAACTCGATGACATACATCACCTTGAGTTGATGGTCGAGGAGGACTATGTCAGGCTTGTTGGCTTGGATTAGCCTGACAGTCGGGAACGAGTAGTTCCAGTAAATCCGGCATTTCTCGTTCTCGACAACGGACTCAATATCTCCGGGGACGTAAGGCAGCACTGGTGTCTGGTCTACCCCGTACGAGTGCCTTAGATGGTAGTATAGCACTCGTAAAGCCGCGTTATGTCAGTGGATGTAGGCCGAAATCGCGTATACGGGGCATGCAGATAGTAAGTGCATGAGCGATTCCGGCGCCTGATGGCAGGTCCTGCAGTTGATATCAGGAACCTCTACACGCCACACGCGGCTACGGTAGACCAAGGTGTTGATAACACCATCTTGGCAGGCCATAATGAATCCCTCGGTCTCTGACTTAAGCCTGGCCGACCTTAGAAAGGCGAATGTCAGCCTGGTCGATACACCCAGCGTTTCTATGTTCTTATAGAAGACACCATGCTGGGGTTTATCGACGTGCTGCCGAAACAGATTTTCCTGTTCGGCAGCTCTAATTCGGGCTTTCAGACGATTTGGCTGAAGTTCGGTGACTGACTCAACATCAGCACGTCGCCGGCCTCCTCGCCTGATGTCAAATGCGAGACCGAGTTCATCTGCGGCTCTTTTTGCTGCCTTGAACAATCCTGCTCCCACTCCTACAGTTTCGTGATGTTTTACGAACCGCAAGAGGGGATCTGAGCTCCTGAGGATGTCACATGCCATACTCAGTACTACTCTGCCATGCGTACACTCCAGGCTCAAGAGTCCTCGGCCCCCCCGTTGACGTGGGAGGTACACACGAGGAACGGACGATCTAGGATGAATACTTCTGTGAATATTCATCATCTTGCGGGTATCTCTGTCTAATTAGCGCAGCTCATCTACCCTCCACTTTACTACTCCGAAGGAGTAGAGCAGAATCGGAACGGCAAGCATATTAGTTGCAGACACCTTGTTCTTCCCCGAAAGTTCGGAAGACCAAATCTTTCGGAGGCGGTGTCTGTACTTGCCGCGGAGAGAATCCTTTATTTGTGTTACATCTTGGATGTGCCTTTGTTGCACACCCAGATATGTATAGGTCTCTCCGGCATCCAGATGTCTTAGGATGCTTCCGTCTGCGAGCTGCGCATCTTCAGGGAATTCCCCGCATCGTCCTCTCTTGAGGTGGACGACTGCACATTTGTCCAACCCGAACTCCATACCAATTGCCCGCGTATATTCTTCGACCACCCTAAGAGCGTTTTGTAGTTCACGCTCTCCGGAGGCATAAAGTTTAAGGTCATCCATATAAAATATATGGGTGACCTTATGCCTCCGGTCGCTGGGTGGCCCACATTGATATCCGCGGGTTTGGCGGAGCCCAACAGACAACGGCAGCAGTGAGATGCAGAAGAGGAAAGGACTCAGGGAGTCACCCTGGAAAACTCCTCTCCTAAATGCCACCTGCTCTGTCGTAACCCGCTGTGCACCTGATGTTATGGTGAAGCGGGTCTTCCAGAGCGGCAGCAGCTGTTCTATGCATCTCACTAGTGGTGCTGGTACCGCAAGACATTCGAGCAAGTACAACAATAGCTCATGTGATGTTGTATCAAATGCCTTGCGGTAATCAATCCAGGCCATCGATAGATTCCGCTTGTATTGCACAGAATCCTGTGTAATACAGCGGTCTATCAGCAGGCTGTCCTTGCAACCTGCCATGCCCTTCTTGGCACCACGCTGTTCGTGTATCTGCTGGAAGACCGGATCACGGACCTCAGTGTCATAGCATACAAGATACGTGTAAATATCTTGTAGCAGAAGTTGAGGCAAGTGATCGGCCTATAATTCCTCGGGTCGGAAAGATCCCCCTTTTTGGGGATAAGCACAGTACGTCCCTCGACGAACCAGTCCGGAATCTGCTGCCCCATGAGTTGAAAACTCGCGCCAGACGGCGGTGAGTGGAAGGAAATTTCTTCCACCATCAGTTGTTAATGCCGTCTGGGCCCGGGGCAGCGAAGTTCTTGGTACTAACAAGAGCTTGTTGGACTTCCTCTGTACTGATTGCCGGGCACACTTCTTCTGGCTCTTCAAGATGTCTGTGACACAGAGCCTCGAAGTGTGCAATTGATGGAGTGTCGCTATTGAATGGACGCGTCGTTTCGTAGATTCCCTTCCAGAAGGTTTCGACATCTTCTACAGTCGGCGGATTCTGGACAACACGCTGTGGCTCTTGAAAGAGGCGAGAAGGATTCGTACGGAACAAATTATTTTGTTCCATACTCCTCACCCGCCTCTTCAATGTTTTCTTTATCGCCATGAGCGCTCGGATCCTATCTAGACAGGTCTGCTTGATGGTAAGCATCACTGTCAGATTTAGAGTATGGTGTTGACGTCTTAGTCCGGCTGCTATGCGCCGGACTCTGGGAGTAAAAACTCTACCAGTCGTCTTATATTCCACCACACTCTGGATCCGAGAAGCGTGTTGTCTGGCCGACTGTATTTTGCCCTCGATTTTTTGTACACGCCGCTTGGCTTTCTCGACCCCGTTATTGGTTGACCTCTCACGGGGGACGAGTTGCTTCGCGGCGTTGTACACGGCACAGTTGATTTGCCAGATGTCTGCATCTTCCGGAATTTCCTCATCGATGACGGCGTCCATTCTAGCCAGGTCTTGTGGCTTTAGGTTAGCCTTGGTGTTAAGGCTAACCCTTGTCCTTAAGTCTATCTCTGTGAACGCTAATGGATGATCCCCATCAGCTGGTAATTGCCGCGGTGGAACTGCGGCTGGCGGTTCTTCCAGCTGACGGGGTGCCCTTACGTAACCTGTCCTGAGCAAGAAGGATACTTGATCTCTCAGGTGTTGTTGAGAGAAGGCGCGATGCTCTGGATGCATTTCGCACCAAAGTGCATGCAATCGCGCCATGTATCCCCTTCGCTCAGGTTCGCTACTCTCGCGGCAGGTCAGCAAGTCATCCTATAGTTCCCTCGTCCACTTAAAGCGTCCATGTACAATTGCGGTGTCGTCATCGTTTGGACCGTCCGGTAAGGCCCCTCCCATCTGTCCTTGACCTCCATCCGACTGAGGTCGATTGTGAGGGGCCCTTCTTAGGTTGTAAGGAACCCATAGCAGTAAGAGTACCAGGGTGGTTAGCCCTGGTACTCCCGGCCGGCATTTGTCAGGCAGAGTTACCTCTACCTGTCCAGGATGCACCAACGTGGAGGTTGCCGGTCCTTAGCACCCCTCTGTGGTGTTTATTATTATTATTATTATTTCCGGAACCGATACCGCACAGTCCTCCCGTGGCCTCCGACGCCTCATGGGATACGCGTCGGCGCATTAACTACAGCCACTCCCTACATCCCGCAAGGTTAATGATTGTATATACCAGAATCATGTGCCCTAGCAGACGGAGAGAATCCAGAATGACCGCCTTCTGCATTTGGCTTGCCAGCCACTCGGCTGATTTTTGGCAGGCCGATATGGTCTTCAGTTCCGAGAGCAACGTGGGTTTTATCCCTACGAGTACACCGATTATTAGGACAACCATTTTTACCGAGTAGCCTGGGTACAGCACTTGGAGCTCGTACCGGAGTTCGCAATATTTGGTCCGATTCTCGTGCTATATTATTATTACTATTATTATTTTTATTATTATTCAACTGCATTTTTATTACAGAAATGCATCTATTTTGTTTTCAAAGATAACTACCTACGATTAACAAATTCTTGTCAAATTCATTAACGATATTTTCATACCAAAACCAAATATCTCAAAAAATGTTTTGACATAACCATGACAGAATATGAGGAAAATCGAATTATTTGAAAATATACAGGGTATTCCATTTAAGAAACAAAGTAAGATGTCATATTTTATAAACGTGATGTGCAATTGTTTTTTGATCAAACTTTGGATTCTGCGAAAAAAATTAGTCAATGAGAGCACACCTTTTTGATAACTTTAAAAGTAAAAGTTATTTCAAATAGGGACATTTTCGCGTGATGACCCTGTATAGTTACTTTCACAAATAACCATTTACCTATTTGAATTAATTATTAAGTAAGGGATTTATAATTTGAAAAACATGATTTTTAGCAAAATTAAAAGTAATTATGAATATTTATTTTTTATGATCCTTATGTTTTTGTCACAAAGTAAATTAATCACACATTGAACAATAAAATAATTCACAGTAAAAAAATGGTAGGTACTTAATTATTTATTAATCATACATATTTTATTAATATACCTAGGTGTCTGTAGGTATTTTGGTTTTGAATTTTAACAGTCTAATCTGGAAATATTCATTCTATGGAACCTCAAGGAGTGTTATTTTTCCCATTGTTTGTATATATTTAGAATAATCATAAAAACTATTCCAAATAGAAATTAAAAAATGACCTTCAATTAACTTTCATATAAGATCTGTTCGAGTTTCTGTGAACATGTTAGCTAGCAAAATTATTTGAAATTTTGTATGACCTTGTGAATTGTACATGAAAAACAATTTCATTTATCAGAAAAATAAATAAGTATTGATATTATATGCATATTCCAACCAAAATAAAATATTTTTATACAATTACATACATATGTAGGTATATAAATTATCCAGTCATTGCCCTTTTACTATTTTATTATTACATATCCGAATGTACGCACTATTCAGTAGGTATAAGATAGTGATATTTTATAAATTACTGCAATTTTGCTGAACATTTTGTTTAGCTTTCTATGAATTGTAATAAAAATAAAATTACATGGTTGAGTTTCAAAGTAATGTTTATTTTAGGAATTTATGTTATGAACTTGTTTTTCTAAGTATATTTATATGGGAATAAAGAAACAGACAATCTAACCTAAAGGTTTTACAATTTCTGGCGTACATACATGTAATGGAATTTATTATTTGAGGTAAAATACTGATTTTTACTCAATACAAATATTATGTTTTCTAATTTAAAGTTATGATGAAGATAATAAAGAGAAGAATCGAGTTTAAAATAAATATTTATCCCATTTTTACCAAAATCAGATGTTCTCACAGATTTAAAATTTTAAGTACTTAGGTAGGTACTTAAATCCTTATTTCCAATAAATTTCAATTTTAGCAAATACCGCATATTTGGAAAAAGTAGGTAAATTATTCTAGATCATTTGCCTTCTAAAAACTGGCAATAGAAACAACATATGTGTAACATTTTATGTGCAAACATACTTATAAAAGACGAAAATTGTAAAATCCTGCACCGTTTTTATTGTTTTAATCAAAATTACCTTGACGTGAAACTAGGCAGTGTACTTCTTAATGACCGAGTTGAAAACTTGATTACCAAAACTACCTACTACTTTTTTTTTAATAATAATAAGTCAAGACTACTAAAAGGCCATGATATAAAAAAGTGTTTTTGAGTTCTTAATACATATAATTTACAGAGCGAGACAGATACATGTTCAAATTACAGAAATATCTATTTTTGTGTATGTTTTTGAGTAACAATGATTTAAATTATGTAGATGATAGTCTGTTTTCAATAATTAATTTGCTGATTGTACTTAAAAATTATATTTTTATTAATATTGTTATTACTGTGTACAGGGTTGTTCGATATTTACCTTTTAAACTTAAGAATTCATAGAATCGATGAAAATATTAATTAGCATAAAAACATTTTGAAACCCAGATCTCTAAGTAATAAAATGTATTTTGAACTGGTAATCTTTTTAATTCTTATTGCTAAACACCGGAAATTTCCAGCGTCACCCACCATGGGCTAAGAGACAACTATAATTTGTACAGTTGAAATACATCTTCTTACATCAACCTTCTGTAGTGTGTTCTAGGCATTAGTATAGATTTATATTATCAGAATTTGCATCGACAGCATTCTAGTTGGAACGATTTGGTCGATACATCACTTTGTATAGAGAAAAGGAGCGTTCTACGTCTACAGCGGTGCAAATTTAAAATGATTCCTCCACGGCAAATTTCGATACACGCATAAAATTTTAAAATCAAAATTTTTAGTTAACTTGGTGTAATTTATCTTTAACAGCAACACTACGACGCGACGGTCCGATAAGTCGCTCAATGAATTCTGGATATTATGGATCATATTTACAGATTCCTCTACAGGTAGTGTAGTATATTCTAGTTTCGTAAATGCATGAATTTGTATAGTACGTAATTGCGCTTGAACGTCTGGTACTTAAAATGCTGCCTGACTTCATCTTCATGCGTTGGATTCTCTGGAATTTATTTCCATTATAAACTATTTTACCCTTTAAAAATGGTCTAAATAGTAGACTGCAGCTTATAACCATGTGCATCATCGCGTACATACTACTCGTGGTGGCAAAGATAATCCTTAGAGGTGATCCATAAATTGTTGTTGGCACATACTGGCAACGTACTTCGTCGGCTACGCGATGCAAAGCATGTACCAGACAAGTTATACCGATCATATTGTGATACGTGGCAGTTTGGCTGTCATGATGTCACAAGATTATTACATGTCAGGTCGATAG
Source organism: Rhamnusium bicolor (assembly GCA_029963845.1). Taxonomy (NCBI): domain Eukaryota; kingdom Metazoa; phylum Arthropoda; class Insecta; order Coleoptera; family Cerambycidae; genus Rhamnusium; species Rhamnusium bicolor. The sequence goes on along the minus strand of JANEYF010000522.1, from coordinate 50,989 downwards.
GAGACAGACGAGAGTTAGTGGACATGGAGCCATTACACGATAGAACAAGGTGTCCTGATTGTTAAACATTATTATCAAAATGGTGAAAGTTTGATTGCCACGATTCGTAAAGTGCGTCCAATTTTCGGTTCAAATAATGTTCCTCCTTCATCTACTGTGAAAAGAATAATCGAAATATTCGAAAGTACTGGTTCGGTTAATGATGTGAAACACACGACACGAGCTCGTAGAGGTCGTTCAGAACAATACATCAAAGCAGTTCGCGAGATCGTAGCCGAGAGTCCAGGGACGTCGATTAGTCATCGTGCACAAGAATTGGACGTTACAACAGCCACTCTTCATCGTATTCTCGCTGAAGATTTGCATCTCCATGCCTACAAAATCCAGTTGACTCAATAACTTCTGCCAACAGACCATGCACAGCAAAGAACGTTCACCAATTGGATCCTTGAACAACAAGAAGTGAATGCCGATTTTGCGGACAAAATCATTTTCAGTGATGAGGCCCATTGTCACCTCGATGGTTTCGTTAATAGGCAAAACTGCCGCATTTTGGGCTCAGAAAATCCACGAATGATTCATGAGAAAGGAATGCATCCAAAACGTGTCACTGTTTGGTGTGCATTGTGGTCTGGAGGAACCATTGGGCTGTTTTTCTTCGAAGACGAGGCAAATAATGCAGTAACGGTGAATGGCGAACGTTATCGTGCTATGATAACCCAGTTTTTTGTGCCTCAATTGGAAGATATTGCTCTCGACGACATGTGGTTTCAGCAGGACGGTGCCAATTGCCATACCGCCCATGAAACATTGACGGTCTTTCACGAGTCTTCCTGGTCGTGTCATCTCTCGGTTTGGTGACCAGATTTGGCCGCCACGCTCTTGCGATTTAACACCTTTGGACTTTTGGCTGTGGGGTTATCTGAAGTCACAGGTTTATGCCAACAAGCCCGCGACCACCGAAGCATTGAAGGCCGACATTAGACGCTATGTCAACGAAATTTCGCCACATGTATGCAACACCGTTATTCAAAATTTCGCCAAAAGAGTACGCATGTGCCAGCAAAGCCGTGGAGGCCATTTACCAGACGGTTAGTTCGGTTTTTTGGCGTAAAATCGCTTCCTTAGCTAAATTGCTGCTGTAAACTTTGTTATAAACACTGAATTTGTATATGTGTATGGACAGGGTGATCATTAGAGATCGGGAGGCAGCGATAAATGATGTTAATTTCAAAGTTGCCTCCAGGTGATTTATTACCGCGTAAAATGTTTATGCATACATGACATAATTATCTTACCTTGTGGTTATTTTGGCGAGGTCGGTAACGTACAAAGTTAATACGAAGAGGGCTGCAGGTTTTGGTGAATGTAACACTAACACACGTCTTTTTAACTAGCGATCACAAATGTAAAAGTTTATTACTATTGTTTGTTGTAAATGTTCCGGAGGTAATCTCCGACGCCTCTAATTAAAAATCCATTTGTATTGTGTGAAGGACCGTCTGTAAATTTTCATCGACTTACAAAAGTTTCAGGGGCAGAATCGACGCATTAAACATTTAATAAATTTTGTAACCTCCCAACCCGTTATTTATCCATAATTTCGTTTTGATGGAAGGAAAACTAACTCGTTAGTAATGTATCTAAATTTTCATCGACTTGCAAAGGGTCCCAAAGGTTGAAACCGAGGTTGAAACAACCTACTAAATATTTAATAAATTTGGTAATTTCCCAACCAGTTATTTGTCCATAATTTCTTTTTGATGGATGGAGTAAACTAACTCGTTAGTAATGTACCTGTAAATTTTCATCGACTTGCAAAGAGTTCCAGGAGTTGAAATAACCCATTAAACATTTAAAAAATGTTGTAACTTCCCAACCCATTATTTGTCCATAATTTCGTTTTGATGGAGAGAATATTAACTCGTTAGTAATGTACCTGCAAATTTTCATCGACTTGCAAATGGTCCCAAGAGTCGAAACAACCCATTATTCATTTAAAAAATGTTGTAACTTCCCAACCCGTTATTTGTCGATAATTGCGTTTTGATGGAGGGGTAAACTAACTCGTTAGTAATGTACGTGTAACTTTTCATCAACTTGCAAAGGGTCTCATGAGTAGAAACAACCCATTGATCATTTAAAAAATGTTATAACTTCCCAACCCGTTATTTGTCCATAATTTCGTTTTGTTGGAGGGTAAACTAACTCGTTAGTAATGTACCTGTAAATTTTCATCGACTTGCAAATGGTCCCAAGAGTCGAAACAACCCATTAACATTTAAAAAGTGTTGTAACTTCCCAACCCATTATTTGTCCATAATTGCGTTTTGATGGAGGGTAAACTAACTCGTTAGTAATGTACGTGTAAATTTTCATCAACTTGCAAAGAGTCCCAGGGGTAGAAACAGCCCATTGAACATTTAAAAAATGTTCTAACTTCCCAACCCGTTATTTGTCCATAATTTCGGTTTGATGAAGGGTAAACTAACTCGTTAGTAATGTACCTGTAAATTTTCATCGATTTGCAAAGGGTCCCTCCCAGTGGTTTAAACAGCCCATTAAACATTTAAAAATGTTTGTAATTTCCCAACCTGTTGTCCATTTTGTACTTGGGGCAAAGTTTACGGAATAATATATTTTGGTAGTCATTATTTGGGGTAGATAATAATTTATCGTTTCACGTGTTATCAGTTGTACCAGCGACGGTTGTAGGGGCCGGCGTGGCGGCGTGGAGCTTATGGGACAAAGACCGGAGTACGGCACGTGTTATTGTTGTTAATTCGCTTGCGGTTACTAATTTATAATTTAAAAAAATCTCTATTAATTTTTAATTATTCACATAAAGTGACTCTCAGAAAATTTTCTTTTTGATATTTATTTTATCGAAGTTACTTAACTGCTACTAAGGTCCTTTCTTTTCCTGTGTTTGTTTCAGAAATCACTTGTTGCTGTTGATATGGTTTATTTATTTTTATGTTTTGAGTTACCTATCATTTATAACTTTAGTAGTGGCTGAATGGACCTAGCATCCGAAGTAAAAAAAAAAAGTTACCTGTCTGCTCGGAGAGTTTCTTTATTTTTTATTTTGTATGCTGTTTCATTATTTGTTATATATATTTGACATTTTACCGAAATAAAGGTATTATTTGAATGCCTGTTTTTAAATTTATTATTATTAGGTAAGCTGTCTAAGCAGTAGGTCATCCCTATCATTTTTTTTATACAAAATTTGGATCTTTTCACACCTATTGATCTGGCCAAATTTTAAAAATATTTACCAATTATTAATTTTTTCAATAAAATTATAGATACCTAACCCCCCTCCTCTGCCCCCCTTACTTTGCCATCCACGACCACCCCTCCCCCTATTTTTTTGTAAAGATAATTCTTGGCGGTTGACGGCCATTGATTGGTGCCGATTTTACATGCAAAATATTAATTAATATATAAGTACACTGTCAAAAATTACAATTTAATTTCTTACTATTATATCACGCGTTTTTCGAAATTATGGTGTTAGGTTTAAAAATCCGTCTCTGGGATGACATCCAAACTTCCCAAAAATACTCATCATATGACTCATAACAAAATAAAAACAAATATATTATGCATATTGAATAACGAATACAAAATATGAAGAAAATTGCTAGGTACTAAATATGTTCAATACAATAATTAGTGCCTATTACCTGAATAAATGCGGAATAAATTAAAAGAAAGTATGAGAGATAAAATATTAATTTCGATATTAATTAATGAAAATAAAATATAATTGACTGCATTAGGTTAATCGATTAATCTGAAACAGAGTTCTATAGGAACTGATAATTTTTTGTTTGGTATACACTGGCACACAAATTTATGCACCACTGAAAATACAGGGATGTACCTATCAATGGTCATAACTCCGTTATTATTGGGCCCATTTCATTAGACTTTCTCTGACAGCCCAATGATGTGGCTATTATAGCATAACATAGCGACTGCGGCTGTTCGGAATCCTTGCAGTACAAGGTGTGTGCAAAAATATGTCGATGTGATTTTTTCATCAAAATTTCATCATTCTTATTTAAGTTGAAGAGTCTGCTTGAAAATGCAGAGCCAGTTGAAATCGTTTAAGAGTTACTAATTTTTGTTTAAAACGTTACTCTTGTTGAGGATTACTGTCGTACACTTATACTTTCGTAGTAAGGGGGGATTAAAAATCGATCAAAAAACATAAATTGCTTTAACAACTAACATTTATTTCTTCCCCGGTATTATCAACGTTTTACAGAGATCATTAACTTAAAAGTTTGACACCGTCCGGGGATGGTGTCGTGGAGGAGGGTTCGAAGCTCGAGGAAAATTAGAGGTATGGTTGCAGTACAGGTTTATTGAGGTAACAAAGAATACAGAAATAGACAGGAGTGTATTGTACATATACAGTAGTGTCAAAACTTGTGTTTATAAGTGTCTAAACACACGGGATCGCGGGCGTTGAGGCGCACGCTCACGCACTTGCACGGTCCACGCGCAGGACGCATGCGATAGATATTGCCAAGGGGTGACGGCAATGTCTAATCTCACGACAGCGCGTGTCGCGGTGCACGGTCCCACTGTCCACACTCGGGACGCGTGCACCGGTGTGTCCAACGTAACGTTACTTGTCTTCGTAGCGTCCCGCGGCACTACTTTACGAGAGTCGCGAACCACGCTCCACAACCAGGACGCGTGAAGAGACAGAAAGGCAATAGCGAGTCCCACGCTCCAACCCGGATGCAGAGGAGGCGGCGGGAACGGCGCAACCGTAAATAGATATACACGTAATACAGGGCGACTGTTCCTAGTGATCCAATCCCCAGGATGAGAACGTCATGAATTCTATCTGCCCTATATCTCTCTTCCTCCAAGATAGGAGTAGTGTCCTTTTTGAAAATCATGTCCATCCGACCTGTATGTATGACGTCCGGCGCAGAAGGCCCGTACTCCAGTGACCCAATGCAAGGGTGCATCGAGCAGGTAAAAGGCTCCGCCCAGCTCCAATGATCCAATTCCCAAGGATGGGCGGAGGCAGGTAGTAAAGCTTAGAGAGCGTACCGCCAGTGAGTGACCTCTTTTAGAGTCTACCAGAGCTCCAGTGATCAAACCAGGATGCGAGGAGGCAAGTAGTAAAACTGGGAAGAGAACTGCCGTTCCGGCCTGAGGGGGGGGGGGGGGGCCGGGGGGGGGGGGGGGGGGGGGGGGGGGGGGGGGGGGGCGCCGGGGGGGGGGGGGGGGGGGGGGGGGGGGGGGGGGGGGGGGGGGGGGGGGGGGCCGGGGGGGGGGGGGGGGGGGGGGGGGGGGGGGGGGGGGGGGGGGGGGGGGGGGGGGGGGGGAAGAAGAAAAAAAAAAAAAAAAAGTGGTTTTAAATTTCTATATTTTAAAAAAAAATTTTGATTTGGAAGGGGGGGGGGGAAAAAATGTTTCCCCGCCCAAAAACCCCCTGGGGGGGGAAGGGGGGGGGAAAAGGGGGAATAAAACCGGGGGGGAAAAAAAAAAAAAAAAAAAAAAAAAAAAAATTAAAAAAAAAAAAAGAAAAAAAAAAAAATTGTGACGGGTATTTACAGTCTTACACTAATGACTCATGCTTAAAAATTAATTGGTCATAGTTTTTTCCATGTTTCTACCAAACGTTGTTCAACCTCATTGAGGTTGGCGGATGGGGGTTGAAAATTGTTTAGTTGTCAACTAAGAACATCCTACAAATGTTTACTTGGATTAAGGACTGGCGTATTGACTACTCGAGATCATCAGTTGCAACCTCATTTAAATACTCCCGAACTATACAAGCTGTGTGGGGTCTAGCGTTGTTGAAGAAGAAAATAGCCATCCCAGGCTATACTGAACCTACACCAGACAGTGTGGTTTGTTGAATATTACATGAGCGTAACGTTCATGTACTCGGGGAATACCCGTGGACGGCGATAGAAATTATATACATAAAACCTTGAGTCGTAAAGAAAACACGTCTCCAATCATTAAAAATCTAATTAACTTGCTTCCTGGTAAATTTCTGTCTTACCCTACAATGTCTCTGATTGAAGCAAAATGCGACTGAAATAGAGAAATATGAAGAATACAAAGAACTAAGCTAAAATTATCTCAAATTTTATTTTTGTACTTTTAGTTACTTTAAAAATTGCACAAAATTACTCCTTGGAAGAAGGTTTATGCCGGCAGTTCTAAAATTTGCTCGGGGTGACTTTGAGTACATGTTTACATTCATTATTTAACCGAGGTGTGGCTTCAATTAGGTACAGAAAATAAAGCTGTTATAAGCGTAACGAGTAAAATGAATAAATACAAACTATATTATATTTGCTCAATACAAAGGTGTATGTTTACTATATACGAGGGGTCGTTTTTATATCCTCGGACTGGCAGGAATACGAAGTACTAGAGCAGCAACAAAAATTTATTATTCAATGTAGTTCCCTTGCTTTGAAATACAGGCATTACACCGTGTCAATAACATCTCTAATTTGTTGTAAAATATTCATTTGGTTTCTCCACAAAATGGCCCTCAACAGCTGTTGTAAGTTTGTCATTATTCCGGAATTTTGTGTCCCTAAGTGTTTTATTGATTCGAAAACAAAGTAGTCACTGGCCACTAAATCTGAACTATAAGGCGGGTGTTAAATTTCTTAGCAGCCACATTCAGCAACAACAACTTTTGCAATCGATTTGTGCACTACTGCATTGTCACGTAGCAGCAAAACTCGTCGCGTCAGTTTTCAGCATCTTTTTATTCTAATAGAATTTCTGAGGCGATGCATTAAGCTTATATAATACTCTTCCGTTACTGTACTACCCTTTCCAGATAATCAATATAGAAAATTCCCTGATGGTTCCAAAGAATGGTTGCCATTATTTTTCCTGTAGAAGGGGCTACCTTGGGAGAGCTGGAGCCCTTGACATGCCACTGCATCGATTCTTGTTTCAATTCAGGATCATAATAATGAACCCACGTTTCATATCCAGTGAAAAGTCGGTTGACAATTAAATCTGGGTCGTCTCTACCCGAACAGGCATTTGGAATGGCGTAATCATTCACGGAACCCATCTTGCACTAACCTTTGTCATTCCAAGGTAGTCGTGTAGATTTCTGAAACACCTAATAAAGCTGCTAATGAGGGTTAACGCGCTTGTATTCACCACGAGAGGTGCTAGTGTACGGAAAGGTCAATATCACTGAACGTTAATGTTTACTATGGCTTTTTGACGCTAGTTTTTATTAATTTTTTTTAAAAATTAGCTGAAAAACATTTATCACAACGATGGCAGAATGAGAAAGTAGTAATTTACTTGCTCAGTAGGGAATTATTGTACTTATCAGAAGTGTCTTATGTCATTAAAGTTAGGTTATATCAAGAATGAGTGTGATGAAAACAACGAATGTACATGATTATTATTCACGATTTTCTGTAGTAGACTCCTTTGGTAACGCATAATCGTCAGGATTAAAACGTTTCTTATAAACACACGAATGTTTCGAAGGAGTAAAGTTATCTCTGTCAACCACTGTTTTAGGCGAGTTTTGTCTCTCGGAAGCATATGTCCGCCTTTTGTTTCCGAACAAAATGGAACTGCACAACACTTAGGCACAATTAACAACGTTTTTTATTTGTTGGTGTACGAAATAATTATAATAAAACACTATGAACTTTTCACGCGCCTAACAATAACTTTTGACACGACCTTACTCGACCAGTGGTGCCAACTGGTGAGCCTGAAAACGTTAGCCCCCATTGCCGCTTCCGCAATCTTGCATCCTCCAGTACCAGACACTTGGTTTTTTCAAGAACATCTGAAGTGATCACGTCAACAGCGACCTATACGAGGATCATCATCCAATGCTTCTCGACTACATTTAAACGGTGTTGACCACTCGTAAATTGTTGATTTGGAAGGACAATCTCTCAACATTTCATCAAGAATAATTTTTCGGGATTTTCCATTTTGTAAGGAATTTTATAACAGCACGGTATTCGATTTTATTAATTTTGAATAAAATTAATAATGTTGCAGTTGTTCTGTAAATGGACATACAAGTTTCCAAGGCATATGTGATTTAAAAAAACTTAGTGGAAAATTGTATCAAAATTTAAAACTGCCCAGTCCGAGAATATAAAAACAACCCCTTGTAATCCACTCCCGCGACCATTCCAATTTTGTAGACTAAGTTTCCGCCATTTTTTAAATGTCTTAGGCAAATTAATTTAAAAAGCATTCTTTAAAATCAAGGGCAGTGTGGATGACTAGTGGCATAATTTCAAAAAAATGTGTTTATTATGTTATCAATTTTGATTTCAAGAATTTACTCTTGATTGATTTGTAGTATGCTATTTTTTTATCGCCACTCATCGATATCTCTCTTTCGACTTAAGTGATCCGAGAAATTTTCATTATTTTAATATTTTTTAAACGGTAAACATATTTATGAAAGGAACAAGTTATTACAAAAATTTTATATTCTTCCAAATGTTTGCTTTATGATTAAATCCTTGTTTTTAAAAATAGCACGATGATTAACATTTATTACAAAAATGGTCAGCAAATTTATGGTTAAAAGTTTTATCTTTTCAAAGCAAATCAAATTTTGGATTAAGGTATCATTTCTATGTATTCTTTCCGAAATTTTTTCATATTCCTCAGTCCTCAGTCTTTCTTAATTTATGCAAGACTTTAGACTTACGGGTTAACGAAAAAATATTTTCGTTAACCCGAAGGTACGAGGTCATGGAACATGCATCACGGTGTATAAAAAAATACTGTACAATAACGAAGAAAGACATTTTTGGAAAAACAAAATTATCGCATTTTGTAAAGCGAACAAATACAACAGTGTAATAATTCAGTGATTTTTCACCTTCTTAGTAACATATGGGGATATTTTGAGCTACACGTACTTTGGGGAACAACTTTTGGAGGACCAATAATCACTTGAGCGATGTTAAGGCGGATACACATCTAAGTACGTATTCGCACGTATACAAAATTCTAATAAAATACTTGAGAATAAAGAATAAATAAGTATAGTTTATTACAGAAATACTGTGTACATAAAAAAGGCTACAAAAATTGTAATAATTAGCGGTATACAGAGCCGTACTACAAATTTCTGTGTATTACAATGAACACAATAATACAACAGATTTAAAAGTAGTCTTAGATAATAGACATTTGATACCGCTTCTGCTAAATTAAAAAATCTTCGTCTGTTTTACTTTAGAGTAAAACAGACTAATCTAAATCTAAATTAAAATTAGCAAGTTATTCTCTCATTGATCAGTTTCGCCACTAATTAACATATTAAATTATTATTGTTGCGTAGCTTTTCGTTCATATTGCCCTTCCTGAATTAATTAATAAACAGTTCGTTCTGGAACTTCTGTTAAGTAGACTGTTTTTTCCACAGCTCCTGTTTCCATTTCATTTTCTTTCATATTTCTGTAAACATTTAAATCTATTTTTTGTTACTGTCATGCTGTTTTGAAACTTTCTTTGTAATTTGTGAAACATTACCATCTTCCTGACAACAACATTCTTTGCTGGTGGTGGTGGGTTGAGGATCTTCCCAAGGCCTGATTTTTTCGGTATTATTTTACCACAGCCACTAGTGGACCCCGCCCGCCAAAATGTTTATAAAAACACAACTATATAAAATACACTTAAACAGAGAGGAAAATTTCACCCACACACGTACTTGTCAAACACTTTAAGTTGTCACAATCTGCTAAAATATAATATAATGTAAACACAAACTGTATAAAACATACTTCTAGCACTGACACACCGATGAAAATTTCTAATACGGGGTGCCTCTAAAACCTTCTAACCGTATTTGAATCAACCGCCTACAGTTCGAAAGAGGAAGTGGCCAAGTTTCGTTTGGTTGCCATAATATGTCACTAGAGTGTGCGGAACGACTGGCTTCTGTCAATGTTTTTCAAGAAATGCGAGTCAGGCGCAGAAAGCGTTTTGTGTTCTCCGGTTTTACAAGTAGTGCGAATAAGTGTGTAGCATGATTTTCGTACAAAATTCGGCACTGCAGCTGCTACTGCCCAGAGCATTAGAAGGTGGTATCACACTTTTCAAGAAAAGATATGCTTATGTGCCGCAAGACGCTTGGTTCGTCCCCGCACATCAGAGCGTATTCGACAGTCGTTCACTCGCAGAGATTCCCCTAAAGTTAATGTATTTTGTACGGTTTCGTGCAAAAAAGTGTAGGGCTCATTTTTTTTCGCAAGACGGTGCACGGCCGCACTGGCACCTCACAGTGAGAGAATTTTTTTAACACAATCCTCAAAGATGGATAGGGCCTCGAGATTCAGCACTTTACCATTGGCCACCTCATTCCTCCGACCTCACACTATGCGATTTCTTTTTATATACCTGTATACATCATATTTATTATTTAATATGGTGTAAAAAAAGTAAAGTATGCACCACTCTCCCTTCAAATGACTGTCTGGAACTGTGTCGGTAGCCTTTGAACTTTTTTATGTGCACAGTATTTCTGTAATAAAATACATATATTCCAATATATGTTATTTAAAATCGTGCTCAAATATAATTATTTTCTAACATACGCGAATTTACGTAATTTTTTATTTGGTGTGGATGTGTGTATTAAAAAGTATCTTTTATTTCAGATATTTTCCAACTTTCTAACTGGATACCCATATTTTAAAGCATCCTCGGTGTAATAATAACAACAAATGATGTATATATTTTTTTTGACCTAATAATACACGAAAGTGCGAAACAATGGTTGGAATAGCGGAATCTTGTATTTTTGTACATATATGCAGGTGTAGAATAAAGTACAATTTTTTAAAAAATAGAACAAACTTCACAAGATGTTGCCTCGATGATTGCTTATATGCCAGTCTGAGAAAAAATTACTCAGGAAGTTGTAACCGGAAATGTCTTGTTATCGTGAAATTACATTAAATAATAGTTGAAACATTGTTTTCTTCTATAATGTGGATTTCGAAAATTAATTTAGATGCAGAAATGAAAAACAATTAGTTAAAATAATGGTAAGATTTAGGATATTTGCTTTTAAACATAACAAAAAACTATCCTGTTTGTAGAAAATAGGATGGTGCTGTTTTTTCCGAGGTTTTTCCAGAACGTAATATTGATTTGAGACATTTAAAAAATGGGTGCTTTTAATGTTTAAAAACAAGCATTACAATATAATCGCCTGTTATTTTGCTAAAAAAAATGAGCGTTGTCCACATTTTTTTTAAAACTGGTAAAAAACATGTTTTTTGCCTTTTGCAGATGCAAATAAAAAAATATATATTAGGATTATACTCATTAGTAATAAAAACACTATAAAACTACAGATTGGAAACTGCATCTTCTAACAGTTGTTGTCAAGGGCGTAATCAAAAATGTTTCCATAGGAGGCAACCTAAAAAACAGAAACTGATTTGAAACTTATTAATTTTATTTGCAGTAATATGTGACTAGAAAAACAAATAAAACTCTGGACTTTAATATTTTGTTGTTAATAATGTGTAAATCTTTCATTTTCGGAAATTTACAGTTATATAATATACCTACTCTTACTAATTTTTAGTTCTCAGGCAATTTAGAAGCCAATTACTTAATAACAATAACGCTTTAAGTGGACGAGGGAACTTCGAGATGACTTGCTGACCTGCTGCGAGAGTAGCGAACCTGAGCGAAGGGGATACATGGTGCGACTGCATGCACTTTGATGCGAAATGCATCCAGAGCATCGCGCCTTCTCTCAACAACATCCGAGAGATCAAGTATCCTTCTTACGCAGGACAGGTTACGTAAGGGCACCCCGTCAGCTGGTAGAACTACCCGACGCAGTCTCACCGCAGCAGTTAGCAGCTGATGGGAAACACCCTCCAGAGGTCACCAATGTAGACTTAAGGACGAGGGTTAGCCTTAACACCAGGGCTAACCTAAAGCCACAAGACCTGGCTAGAATGGACGCGATCATTGATGAGGAACTTCCAGAAGATGCATATATCAGGCAAATCAACTGTGCCGTGTACAACACCGCGAAGCAACTCGTTCCCCGTGAGAGGTCAACCAATCACGGGGTCGAGAAAGCCAAGCGGTGTGTACAAAAAATCAAGGACAAGATACAATCGGCCAGACAACACGCTTCTCGAATCCAGAGTGTGGTGGAATACAAAACGAGTGGTAGAGTATTTACTCCAAGAATTCGGTGCATAGTCGCCGCATTAAGACGTCACCACCATACTGACAGTGATGCTTACCATCAAGCAGCACTGTCTAGATGGGATTCGAACGCTTATGGCTATAAAGAAAACGTTGAAAAGGCGATTGGGGAGTATGGAGCAAAACAGTTTGTTCCGTATGAATCCTTCCCGCCTCTTTCAAGAGCCACAGCGTGTTGTGGATAATCCACCTACTGTAGAAGATGTCGAAACCTTCTGGAAAGGATTCTACGAAACGACGCGAGGCTCTGTGCCACGGACATCTTGAAGATCCAGAAGAAGTGTGCCCGGCAATCAGTATGAAAGACGTCCAACAAGCACTTGTTGGTACCAAAGAACTTTGCTGCCCCGGGTCCAGACGGCAGTAATAACTAGTGGTGGAAGAAATTTCCTTCCACTCTGGTGCAAGTTTTAAACTTATGATTGAACGAGGGGCAGCAGACTGGTTCATCAAGGGACGTACTGTGCGTATCTCTAAAAAGGGGAAACTTTCCGACCCGAGGAATTATAGGCCGATCACTTGCCTCAACTCCTGCTACAAGATATTTATACGTATCGTGTAGCACACTGAAGTATGTTGAACCGGTCTTCCAGCAGATACACGAACAGCATGGTGCCAAGAAGGGCATGGCAGGTTGTAAGGACGGCCTGTTGATAGACCGCCGTATTACACAGGGTTCTGTGCAATACAAGCGGAATCTATCGATGGCCTGGATTGCTTACCGCAAGGCATTTGATACAACATCGCATGAGCTATTGTTGCACTTGCTCGAATGTCTTGCGGTACTAGCACCGCTAAAAGATGCATAGAACAGCTGCTGCCTCTCTGGAACACTCGCTTCACCATAACATCTAGTGCGCAGCGGGTCACGACAAGAGCAGGTGGCCACATATCAATGTGGACCACTTAGCGACCGGAGGCATAAGGTCACCCATCTATTTTATATGGATGACCTTAAACTTGTCTCCGGAGAGCGTGAACTACAAAACGCTCTTAGGGTGGTTGAATAATACACGCGGGAAATTGGTATGGAGTTCAGGTTGGACAAATGTGCAGTCGTCCACCTCAAGAGAGGACGATGCGGGGAATTCTCTGAAGATGCGCAGCTCGCAGACGGAAGCATTCTAAGACATCTGTATGCCGGAGCGACATATACATATCTGGGAGTGCAACAAAGGCACATCCATTCTCATCCAATTTTCTAAGAAATATTACAATATTTCAAAAAGTCTATTCGCGAATAAATATGGATGGGCTTACCTTCGAAATGAAGCAGTATAGTTAGATGTTCTTTCTGGTTTGCTTGAACTACACGCTTTTTTTCTACTAAAACTGGAGGTATTATTCACCTTTCGGTAAATATTTTTGAACGTATTTTCTGATGGTGTTGGACGATTTGGATACAACTCCCTATATGCTCTTTTTGCTGCACGTTTATTTTAGTTATTTTGTATATAACAAGTAAATATTTGGTCTTTTTCTTCCTCACTGTAAACCATTTTGATTATTTCATTAAAGAAATGGCACTTATCAAAGATAATAGTTGTCATTTTCATAGCTCATTTTAATAAATGTCAACTTTTCCATATTTACAGTAACTAGTTTAACTAAGATATTCGACGTTTAATAACTCAAAAACGGTATATGTTAGGGGTAACATATGGTATATTTTTGAAATCGGGAACAAACGATCATTCAAAAAATTTAATAATATACAGGGTATCCCATTTAAAAAAATATATTATTTTTGTATCCCTGAAATCTGCACGCTACTGTACTTTTGATAACATTTTAACAAAATTCAGTCATACCCACATAACTTTTATTTAAAACTTTTTTTCTATAGGCAATAATAACGATAATAAGGCGTGGGTAATTTCTAATGAATAACCCTGTACGTAATGAATTTAATAATCGTGTGTAAAATAATTTATTTCTGGTTTTTTTACTTTCTTATATGTAACTAATATAAGGAAGTACAGTAATTTTATTGGCATTGGGTCCTAGTCCATACAGCTAGTCACTATAGAACTAAGGTAAATATGTACCTAATTTTTAATCTATTTAAAATAAACCTAATATCATGAGAATTATAGTAGGAAACAATGAAGGGAATTTTACTCCTTAGTTTAATCATGATTACAGCGAAACTGCAGAATATCTACAACTTTCTTAAATTTGTTTGTTTCGTTATTACAGGAATATAATTTAAATTCGTTTATCATATCCCACACCGCGAAACAATGCCAGAACATCTCTATAAAATGAAAAATCAGCAGCGGATTTACATATACGCTTAAAGGCCGGTCTTTTCACCTCAAACAGTGGGCCAAAATCGAATTTCACTGGCCAAAACCCAACTTTGTCGAATTTATACTTTGTTAAACGGTAGAGAACATACCAACCCTTCCTGGAATATGTATAATAGCACCTACAGGGCAATATACTTTACGGTGAAAACACAACACAGCGGTGCGACGTCGCATCGCAGAAATCAACGACGTCGTAGAAATTTGCAATGCGACGTCGCTTAGTACAAATCCTGGGCGAACCCACAACACTGCGGTGCGACGACGCATCGCAAATTTCCACGACGTCGTTGATTTCTGCGATACGACGTCGCACCGCAGTGTTGTGTTTTCACTTGAGATCGGGAATGATTCTCTCAAGCAACGCACGCGCAAATCATGGAAGTCTGGTTGTCTTTTATACGCGACTTAGTCTGCTGTGCCAACAGGTTGCGTGTGTACAAGATGTCCACTAGAAAACTGATCAGCGTCTTCTCGTGTCTCGTACAATGCCATGCCACAGAAAACCTAATAGTCCGGGAGCTGGCAACACTAAATTTTGTAAGATTTCATAACGATTAGTTTTACTTTATTTGTATCATATCGAAGCTATAAAAACCTAAAATCGATTCCTGCAGGAGTACCAACGGCACACTGATTGACCGTGATATGGTAATTATGTTAAAAAAAAGTTTAATTGTTGAAAATAATAAAAGTTGAAACTTCATCAATTTTTTAATAACATTTAAATAAGACATAAAACGACCTCCTGCCACTTTTTCGGTAGACCGATCTACTCCTGCCATAATTTTATTTATGTAAAAAAAAATTATCAATTGATATAAATCATAAAAGATCAAAATTTTTTTATCATTTCATCAATAATTAAGATAACTAAAAAACATATCCTGCCAGTCATTTGATGGGACTTGGCTTCGGCAGGAGCTAGTAAAGTAGTAGGATCTACTAGTTTAGATTTGTGACATAAAAACAGAATAGAAAAAAAATATCAATTAATATGAATCATAAAAGTTCAAATTTTTTTTACCATTTCTTGAATAATTATTATAATTAAAAAACATATCCTGCCTGACATCTGATGGGACCTGGCTTCGGCAGGAGCTAGTAAAGTAGTAGGTTCTGTGACATAATAACAGAAAGGAATGTGTTTCAACGCGTAAGATTATTTTATATTTATTTTTGCACAAAAAAATATGTAATATTGAAAAGTTTATAGAAGCGAATCTTCGTCGATATATTCGTAAACAGTTTCTACAAAAGTGGATAAATCTTCTGTTTCAGAATCATCACTATCGCTGGAATCACTGTCACGTTGAATATCCTCCATTGTATCATTGTCATCTTGTTCATTAGTTGCCATATCAGATTCTGTAAATTGATTATAAATAATTTGAATATTAGTGGCATTGTTTTATCTATTATTAATTACTCAGTAGAGAAAATATTATTATTACCTGCGTCGTCGGTTTCAGCAATTTTATCCATAATTATGTCACTGATTGAAGTTGGTAACTGGTCACCCTCAAACAATAAGAACTTCAGCTTATTATTAGCTTCTTTCCATCCACAATCGGCAGGAGATAGTAACGTCGAGTGTTGGAAGTGTGCATTACACCACACACTGGAAATATAAATAGCCCTCAGAATTTGTTGTTGCAATTCCACTTTGCACGGGGGTAATATGTATCCATCAAAACTTGTCGACTGTAATTTGAGCTGTTCCTGGGTGTCCTTGAATTTATAGGCTTTCTTGAACGTTGCTAATCGTACTTCATTCACGTTGCTCATTGTTTCAAAGCCGTACAGTTCACAAATGAATTTCTTCAGAGTATCAAAACGCATTGAGAACGTTTGGATTTGGAATTTGGAAGCCTAGAAATAGCGAATAAAGTTGTTCGCGCTCAACAACTTTGCTCCTGCCGAAGCCAGGTCCCATCAGATGTCAGGCAGGATATGTTTTTTAATTATAATAATTATTCAAGAAATGGTAAAAAAAATTTGAACTTTTATGATTCATATTAATTGATATTTTTTTTCTATTCTGTTTTTATGTCACAGATCTAAACTAGTAGATCCTACTACTTTACTAGCTCCTGCCGAAGCCAAGTCCCATCAAATGACTGGCAGGATATGTTTTTTAGTTATCTTAATTATTGATGAAATGATAAAAAAATTTTGAACTTTTATGATTTATATCAATTGATAATTGTTTTTTTTACATAAATAAAATTATGGCAGGAATAGATCGGTCTACCGAAAAAGTGGCAGGAGGTCATTTTATGTCTTATTTAAATGTTATTAAAAAAGTCGAAAAAAGTTTCAACTTTTATTATTTAAAACATTTGTACTTTTTTTTTAACATATTTGGCATACCGCTGATAATCGTTGTCCCGCCAACGAGATGGCAGGAATTCATTTTCTTGATCAGTGATATTAATATTACAAAATAAAAGATAAATCAAGTTTTATGAAATGAGACAATGAAAAGTGTCGCCAGCTCCCGGACTATAACGATTCTCTGCCTTCCCGCCAATATTGAATTTTTATGCGCTATCTTTTTGGTGGTATTATTGTCAACCTATAAATCTTTTATTGTATTTTGCATGTTATTGTTAATCAAATATTTATTTTTATATTTATGCATATGGCTAGATTTGTACTACGGATTGCGAAACAAATCTCGTTTATATCCTTTAGTATTGTATAAAAATGATTTATTTTATTGGAAAAAATGTTTTATGTTGCCAGCAGCTTATTTGGTTTACATATATCAACGTGTCGCTTCTGGTATAGGTCTTCTGTGGCCGTGCAATGAACGTTCATCGCATCGCATTGCGGTGCGACGTCGTTTTTGCGTTGCGTCGTCGCACCGCACTGTTGTGGCCTGCAACAGACGTAGGACACGTATTGTGCGGTCCACATCTCACTAGAAGCGTCTTCTCTGCGATGCCATGGCGATGAAGTGGCGATGAAGTTTTAACGTTGCGTCATCGCATCGCATCGCCGTGCGACGTCGTTTTTGCGATGCGACGTCGCACCGCTGTGTTGTGTCTTCACCCTTTAGGTATTAAGCAACGCAGGAGTGTTTAGTTCATATCTAGCTTTCATAGTGTTCGTGCGTCTATCTGTGGTAAAACTTTGAGGTGTGATATTTTTGTTGTTCATCATTTGACAGTATTAAGTTGGTATGTATAGGAAAGCCTTATATTGTAGCTGTCTATTTATTAAAAAAAAACAATAAATTTTTCTTGAATAGTACTTAGTTTCAAAGTGTTATTTGTGTGCAGCTAATTTGATAACTGTAATAAACATATTTTTAATTTATAGAGTCTCTTAAAAGTACCAGGTGTGCACAAGTGCCACGATTTCTTAATAGAACGATTACTTTAGGTCTATATTGTCTGCTTGAGAAAGATCAGCTGCGGGTATTTGCGGTTTTGTTATTTATTTCAAATTATACTTGTCATTGGGTAACATATGGTAGGGGGAATAAAACTCTTCTGGTAGTTGTCGAAATTTACAATGAGTAAATAATAGTGACAAAACTTTTTGTAGTACTTAGTTTTTTACTACTTTTTTTATTTATTTACAGGAAGATATGACTGAAAAAAGAATTAGTAGGTGGCAAATTTTTGAAATATGGCACGAAGCTGGTTTTCGACGTGATAAGGTCCAGCAAGTAGAGTCAAACCTTAAATCTTATTGGTAATTTCACAGAAAAAGACGAAGAAGTAGTGGCTAATATTAAACAAAGCATTGCTCTAATTTTAATAAATTATTAAATGGGTGAAAAGTTAGAAACAAAACTACATTTTTATCAAGTACTTACTTATTAAGAAAATTTTTTTTTTCACCTTTTGTATTTATTAATCATTTTTTTAATTTTAGTCAAGTAGGACAAAAGGCGAAAGACGGCAGAGTTGTTGAAAAAAAGTTACAACACCGGACTTTACACACGCAACACAGATTAAGCTTAAGACTACAGGACAACAAGATGCTGCCGTGCTTTTTGCAGAGACGACAGAAACGACACCTACAAGAGCATCTAAGATAAGAAAATCATAGGCTTAAAAAAACGTAAAAACCCACAACCATACTCTACAGATCAAGCGTTATATCTGCTAGTAGAATGCAAGGACAGTAAACACCAGTATAATACACATGGGAAGTTTGCAAGAGCTAATGGGGCAAATATATATCCAGTATATTATAAGGTACAGGCTGCAAAAAAAATGTTACCCAGCTCATGACAAAATTACTGTTACTGAAGAATGTGCTGAAGTTGAACTTCAGGCACTTCTTGGTCATACTGCTTCACGTATCATTGGAAGTGCAAGACGAAGTTATAAAGACGTTAAGCAGTGAAAGTATCCAAAACATCATTTTAATAACGAAATGGGGTTTCGATGGTAGTAGCGGACATAGCCAGTATAAACAAAGATATGTGGAAGGATTAAATTTCAGTGACTTTGATATTTTCATAACGTCTTTAGTTCCTGTTGAGATGTACGTGGAAGATAACTCATCCGAAAAGATTATTATTTGGCACAATCCTAGAACCTTATCTTCAAGATATTGTAGACCCGTAAGAATTCAGTTTATTAAAGAAAGTTCCGAGTTGTCTCAAAACTAGTACACTCGTATTAATAACGAAATTAACAATCTGAAAATTTACCATGGAAGCTTACAACATAAAAGTTAACTACAAACTAGTATTTAGTATGATCGATGATGGAAAGTATGTAATGCCATAACAGAAACAACCTCGGCTCAATAATTTGTGTGGGGCCCCAAAGGAAATGAATAACGTGGACAAAAGTGTTTCAAGAAAAATTGACACAGTTGCGCTCCATTTTGATTTATCAACGTTACACGCGTGGATTGGTTTTTTTTTTTTGAGTATTTCCTACATTTGTCGTATCGTTTAGAAAAAAAACTTGGTAGACAAGAGGCCGAGAAAGAAGTGAGAAAGTTCGTGAGAGGAAAATGGCTATTCAGCAAACATTTAAGGACAAAATGGGTCTTACAGTAGACAAAGTCGAGGCTGGAGTAGCAGGAACTTCCAATGAAGGAAATACTGCGCGACGTTTTTTCTCGAATCCACCACTATCAGCTGAAATAACGGGAATAAAAGAGAATTTAATATACAGGTGTTCCGTAATATTGGGGGTTTTTTAAAAAGTAGAAAATTTAAAATAAAGAAAAAAAAACCCCCCCCCCCCTTGGGGGGGAAAACCGGGGTTTTTTTCCCCCCCAAAAAGCCCCAGAAGGTGTTAACCTGGCCAGTTCCGGTTTTACATAAATAAAACAAAAAATTTAGTCGTCACTGGTCAAAAGGTTAAGGCCCCCTCCCGAAAGAACCCTCTGTCAACTTATCTAAAGATGTTTTAGATTTGCTGAGTACAATTAAGTGGAAACAACAAAAATAATACAAAAAGCCTGGATCCTCAGATACTGATGAGACCATGGAGACAGAAACAGAATCTGAAACAACAGAAAGTGAGACGACGATTACAAATACGACGACTAATAATCCAAAGTTTTTGTTATTTATGTGTGTTTATTTTGAGTGTTAAATTTCGGAGAGACGATTAATTGACAACTTTTTATTTCCAATATGACACACTATTTTCCATTTAGGTTTCATGTACAATACGTTGTTTCTATTTTTTATTTTTTTTCTTAATTCATACTGTTTCATCCCCTAAAGTTTATTTTATATGTAGTGCTAAAATTTTCTTTTACATTTTATATTACATTTTATAGACATACTTATTTTTATAAAGACATCAAATTATAATTTTAAGAATTTCAAGATTTTTTTTTCACCCCTTATATCTCGCCCCCGTAAAATGTATTTTTTTTATATTTTTTCTGTTAACTCCTACATATACCTGATGTGTACAGAAAGTTTTTTTGCTGGCGACTCGTATTTTTGGCCCACTGTGCTCGGTAAATTACCGATAACTAAGATGATTAGAAATGGTTTTGTTCAACATTTTATTTATAAGTATGTTCACAATCTAATGTTCTATCTAGTTAATTACCAGTATCTTACCCAGAGATAAAAAGACCTGCCCTAAGACGCTTAAAGCGTAGGCCTTCGGAAGAAAAGGTGCTCCAAAGGGGCCGTCTTTGTTTACCACTCTCACTGTAAATAATTTAAATGAAAATATATATTATATTAGGTTTGTTCCAGCAGAAAATCACAAACAGTTTGATGAACTTTTTGAATGCGTATATCTAAATATAATTGGGAATTAGTTGGCAACAGGGATGCGTCGATTTAAATCAATTTGATTTAAATCAACTGATTTTTTAAATTTAAATCAAGTTGTGTAAAGCCAGTAAATCAAACTTCAGAAAATTCAAATAAAAAGTATAGTTTATTTAAAAGCTAGATACAAATTAAACCGAAAAAAAATTCAAATAAAAAAAAGAAAAGAACAGTTAGGTTAAACATATAAAACAAAAGTTACCTTCTTAAATGTACATTATAAATTAAGTGCCTACTTAAAAGCAGAAACATAAAGTAAACAAATTAAACAGGACCAACTCTAAAAGAAAATAAAACATGATTTACTCCGAAACAAAAATTTTAAATTAGGTTAATTATTGTAAAGTTTGTACAAAAAACTAATTTAGCTGCTTTTTCGGTCCCTAAACGATTTCGAATCTTAGAATGAATCAAACTAAATGTCGAAAATATTCTCTCAACCGAGGCTGAACTAGCTGCAGCAGAAAATAGTTGCTTGATAATCGGGAATAATTTGTCAATAATATCAATATTTCTTTGGGATTTCTACCAGTCCAAGAGTTTTGTGTGTTTAAGAATTTCTTCGTGAAACATAATATCGGCAAAAGGCTCAGATTTTGCCAGAAATTTAATAATCAGTGGTAGTAAACCACTTTTGGGATATAATTCATTAGCGCCTTCTAAAGCACGATTCTTTTCGCTTTCTGTTAATTTATGCTTTGTTTTCGTAGGGTCTAGAATGAAGGCTAGCAAATGGTATGAGGTGATACACTGACCGTATCGGTATCTAAATGTTTGGCATTTGCCTTAAATTAATTTCAGTTTCGTCAAAATGCGACTCAAGAATTTTAAATTGTTCTACGACGTCTGATAAAATTGCATCGTTTCTTTGAAGCCTATCAAGTGCAACAGATATAGGTTTTAGTAGTGATAAGTAATCTTCAGCAGTTCTTTTTAAATAAATGTTTGATATTTTCTGTCTTACTATGCTGTCTATTTCATTTTTATGTTCCTCGCTAATTTTAAAAATGTGAGCTACGATTTAACAAAACCCTCTAAGCAGTCGGCAAGTGAGTCCATCTTACGTCAGAAGGTAAAGTAAGTTTTTTTCCTCCTTCTTTTGCGTATGTGGCAGAGGCAACATAATTGTTTTGGAAGTATTTCACAACGAACGTAACGTGTTCCTTAATTTCACCAATTTCCAAATCCTTACATAACAAGTTTAAAATGTATGGAGCACAACCGTAGGTAATAACATTTAGTTCTGTTGACTCTTTAATTTGGTTTCTCATAGCATTCATATTGGCAGCATTATCCGTCATAAAACTGCTTACTGTACAGGTATAGGTAGTCAGTGTTTAGAGTTTTAATTAAGTTTGTTGCAAGTTCTGTTAAATATACAGATGTATGTGGATTTCCAGATGTGTCGTATCGTGTATACTAAAAAGGAAGACCCATTTTTCGTAGTTACAGTTGCACATATTATTGGTTCATTGTGTATGTTGGACCATCCATCCAATGTCAGACAAACTGAACTTCCTGATAAATCTTTAAAACATTTACTTTTTTCCTCGTTATACACTTCATCGAGCAGTCTGTTGGACACATGTCGAGATGGTGGTACATATCCAGGTCGTAAAAGCGTTATTGCATTTTTTCTTCAAGTTGTTCAATACACATGAAACTGCTGTTTGTCGCATAAAGAGCTCTAGCAATTTGTTTATCTATTTCTTCTTTGTTAGACTTGGTCGTACGTACAACAAAATATGATAAAGATCCAGAAATGGAGTCAGGTACTACTTTTCTTTTTTTACTTAATGACGTAGAAGATAAGAGCGGCTGTGGGGCACTATCTTCCTCTGCATCTTGTTGTAACGTGTTCCATTGTATCTGTAATAAAAAACAAGATTGTTATGTTGTTTAAATCCAGCTACACACAGACAGGCATAGATACTATACTTTGTTCTTAAAACTAGGAGTGAATGAAAGTCACATTTGCACAGGGAAAGTTACGACAAATCTAGAAAATGCACTAGATCATTTTATCGCTAAATTTGAATCTAACACTGACGTAGTTTTCCACGAAACACCAAAACGCTATACACTGCACTCGACGCGCGTTTCGCCAACTAAGTTGGCATCATCTGGAAATGATTAAAAACAGTTTTAATCATCTCCAGATGATGCCAACTTGGTTGGCGATACGCGTGTCGAGTGCAGTGTATAGTGTTTTGGTGTTTCGTGGAAAACTACGTCAGTGTTAGATTCAAATTTAGCGTAGGTCAAGATGTTATTTTTAATTGAACTGTGATTTTGTTTCTTTCATTTTTTAAATGTTCCTATAATAATTCCAAAGATTCGTTTTGTTTATCATTTTTATTGTTATGTTACCTTTATTTATTTTCAGTGTTATTAAAGTCTACATAATAAAATGGAAATACTTTAGTAGCACTGGAAAAACATTAAACAAAATGTAAAAAATGAGAAACTTGACCAATACGTTTAAAACAAAAATTTGGGATTACTAGAATAAAAACGATATAGAATTGTTTTATTCTAAATCTTGGGGATTTGGTATGTAAAATTGGAATACTCTCCGAAGGGGAAAATGAAAATAATTAAATTACCTTCAAAAAAGCAAATTCTTTCAGAGTTATGGGTTAAATAGCAAAATGTTAATGTATATATCGTCGTTGTATGTACGTATTATGATTATAAAAAAATTGAGAATGAGTAATGCAATGAATGAGTGAATTTTCAAAAGAAAGTGTATTATACTGACTTGATATTTACATATTGATTTTGTGGCGATGCTCCATAAGCGGCAAGAGAAACACTATTATAGCGAAGATATCCAAATAGGCGTGTCCAAAAGCATTTAACATTTTAAAGGCAGATTTTTTATGAAACGTCATTTTATCGTAAAGTGTGATATAGTTGATTTCAATATAACTGCAATCACGAAGACTAGGTATATATTTTTTTGTTATATGCTATCATATTAGCCGATCTCTGGATAATCTGAACAATCACAGATTTGTAATTTTTTGTTTTGAAACTGATTCTACTTTTCCATTTCCATTTAAGATCTAATAAGAACTGGCGCATCCTGCAAGAACATGCAAGTTTTTAAGATTTTTAATAATTATTTTTACTTATTTTCTTTTCATAATAATTGTATCTTATTCTGTACACCAGTTTTCATTTGAATTGATTTTTTGGATCAAAGTTAAGATTTGCAATAATTATTCTCTCAACATTTTTCTTACACAACCGCACGGATTTAGAAAATACTTTCTTTCAGAAAATGCTACAAACTACTCCTATTGCCATTAAAAAATAATCACCTTGACCCTATATCTTTTGAGATAAAAGTAGTGTTGGCAATGGACTTTATTAGTTGTGACGTCACATAATTATGCAAGCTACGTAGGTTAGGTTAGGTTATTGTGAGTGGGTCCTTGCTGACCCTCCACTGCGGCCATTAGCAGGCCTATTGTGGCTCACTCCTAATTATATTTCACCCAATAAGTTGTCTCTTAATGAAACTGGATAACTTTATTGGGTGAGAATGTGTCTAGATCCTCTGGCAGAAGTTGCCCTTTACCAAATATTGAAAACGGATCCTCTCCACAGCGGGACAGGTGCATAAGACGTGGTCTGCCTTCCCATCATCCCTCTGCGTTTTTCGCTAGGCCGAGTTTATGCAGATGATGGTTTTGTCGGCAGTGCCCGGTATATAGGCCTGTTAGAGTTTTCAAGTTTACCCTGTTTAACTTTGAAAATTTCTTAGCTCTTGATTTTAAGGGGTATTTTATAAACGTCTTCGAATGAACTGATCCTGATAACTTTTGCCAATACTGGAGAGTTTTCCTTTCAACCCAGGTTGAGATAGCCATCTTAACAATACTTGAAGATATGGCAAGCTACGTAAAACTTATTTCAAACTTATTTGCAACATAAAAAAACGTCGGCAGCTTTGACGGCGGTAAAGGGATCAAAGTCGCCGACGTTTTTATGTTGCAAATAAGCTGAACTTTATTACTGTCATGACACACCGGTTGCCATACATCACACTGAAACTTGACCTTTAATGCATATGTCTAGAAAGGTAACATTTTATAGTGGTTTACACAGCGTAGAATTTTATCTTATTTCTCCCTAGGAGGAAATTTTTAGGAACTTTCAGTAACTAATTTACACGCATAGAACATGTTTAATTATGTACAAGGTTTAACACATTAAAAAAAACTCTCTTATTGATTTAATAAATTAATATTAAAAACTGATTTAGTATTCACCAATAGGAATTATATAAAAATCAGATTACACATGTCAATTAGTTTGTGGCTAACCTCAAGTTATTGACAGAGTTTATAACCTCTATTCTGTTTATAAAATAACTAATTGTGTTTGGATTGTTGGAATATAATATCTTACATGTAGGTTAATTAAGAAAATGTTTAAACTTACCAGTTTTTTATTTAAAATGATTTCTAGTTCACCGTTTTATCAGTATATCAGTATACCTATAAAATAAAATGTCAAAACCGGTTGTATGAGTGCCATATTTGACTTCTACCAAGAAAGTAAAATTATACAGAAGAAAATTCTTCTTTTAATTTGGCATCCTTTGGAAAATTAAACATTTTGCATCCACTTTTATTAATATGGTTGCATTCTGGAGAAAATCATATACCCACAGTTTAAAATAAACACAATAACGTCTTTTTAAATCGATAATACAACAATTGAACTGGAATATGCGAAAGTTAGGTTATAAAATGTGACAAGTTGAAAGGACGAAGTTAGCAGTTATTAACATTTGACTTTATTCCCATAGATCGCGCGCGTTTGACGTTACAGTTCTCAGACTGAGAGAAACAAACGATCATTCAGGTTTTATGGTGATTAATTCACATTTTCCCAGAAAGTCGTAAAATTTAAATAATACAAGTACAAAATGGGGAACTCAAAATATTTACATCTTTGTGAGCATTGTACAATTTAAAAATGGGAATATGACCAATTTATTATAATAAATTACAGTGTAACAGTAAAAAAATCTCTGATACTTAGACTGATAATTCATCTTATTCTTATCTTTACCACAAGCGTTTCTTGCGGGAAATTCCTTACAAAGAACCACCTTCACCCAACCACAAACACACACAAAGACTTTTGAATGCCTTAGACCCTTTCTTGGCACTGCACTCAAAAACTGAATAATTGACAGTATTGCCATTACAGTGATACGCTGTTTAATTGAAAATACATCACTATTTGCAGTGAAGTCTTCTTTTTCAAAGTATAAAAGCATCTAAACTAATGGAACATTTCCCATGTATAACCTGTATGGGACAATTCCGTAAAATACAAATTCTTCTCTACCTTGAGCATACAAAATTAATGAAATAAAACAATAAGAATTGCTTTAGATGTTAAATAACCAATATTAGTTTTTAAAACTGTAAAATACACTTAAAGCAACACGTTTTGTTAGCAGATTACGCCGGCGCTGTTTGTTCTCTTTCAACCTCTAAAGCTATGACGTCAAAGCACGCAACTTATTGAAGGATATTTCATCCGTTTTTAATATTAATTAATTATATTAATAATTACGCCTGGCCAAGCGATGGTAGATTCAGGGTCGGGCGCAATACCAATGCCATCGCGCGCTTGTTTACAATGCCGATGACACGACACACTTCAGTTGTTATCTATCGGTCGATGCATAGAGTACTAATAAATAATAAATAATGTTGAGCGTAAAGAGTATAAAACTACCGTACGCTGATGAAGTGAATAAATGTATCGGTGAATTTCCGGATTTATTCTATGATGGATGTAAAATAATTTGTAAAACAAAGAAGATTTAGTGCCATATCCCAAAAAGAAACAATTATGCAGCTACGGACACGTGTTTCGGTTGGGGGATATGGCACTAAACCTTCTTTGCTTTATTTTGAACCCCAATAAATCTATCTTGTTTTGTAATTTGTAAAGTTTATGATCAAGACTGGAATAAATATGGCTGCAAAATTCATGTCAATAGTAACCGGCATAAATGTTTGATTTACTGTTAATGCTGATTGCCTGTGATGTTCCCCTGCGTATATTGGATAAACCAGCATTTCGGGAGTTCTGGAATAAATACAATCTCCAGGTGAATTTACCAAGTCGTTCATCGTTACGTAGATATGTACCAAGTGTTCGTGAAGACATTGTAAATAGGATTAAATGTGCATACACGGCTGTGGTTATGTGTTGACGAGACGACAGATTGTAAAAAAAATTCTGTTTTAAATGTTATAGTACTCGACCCTGTTAAACCAACATTTCCACTTTTACTAGCTAGCAAAAGACTAACTGCGTGTACTCGTGAAACAGTTACGCGAGTGGTGTTGGAGACTTTCGAAAAATTTGAACTGTCAACAAGTCAAGTGTTGATGTTTGTGACCGATGGTATTGCGACAATGCGTTTGGTGGGCCGTTTTATTCACAGAGACGATTGTAGGTTTTTACATGTTACGTGTAAAGTGCATGCGTTCCATCTTGTAGCAGAAACGATTCGAAAATGTTTTCCAGAGGTAGATGCATTAATAGCAAATACAAAAAAAGTATTTCTCAAATCTCCTAAACGGCTTCGAGCATTTCACATACTGTGTCCTGGTATTCCGGAACCACCAGAGCCAATTCTTACACGTCGAGGAACGTGGTTGAAGGCAGCTTTTTATTATGCTGAATATTTTCAACAAATAAAAGCTGTGATGCTACAGTTCAACCCTAACGAGGCTGCAGCTATTAAGGAAAGCCAGACAAGCTTTCAAGATGTTTCCCTTGAAACAGATTTAAAAACTATTTATAACAATTATAGAGGACTACACGACGCAATAGAAAAATTGCAAAATACTTCATTGTCGTTAATGGAATCGCTGAAATTGTGGACGACGTAAATACACAGCTACAGACTATAAATGACGCAAAAAATAAGCCCGTTATTGAAAAAATCGAGAGTGTATTACGGAAAGATCCTGATTTTACCAAATTAAAACAAATTTGTGATGGTGCATCTACAGCTACATTAAGTGAGTTCACAGAGTGTTTTACTTATGCTTGTATTACTTCCGTAGATGTCGAAGGTCTTTTTCAAAATACAAACATATTTTTTCACCACAGCGAACATCGCTTACTGAAACAACTGTAGAAACATATCTAATGCTACACAGTTATTATAGAAGTGCTCCAGTTTGTGATAACGACCACCAAGATACTTCATAAATCTGCTTGAGAAGGTGAGTTTTGTACATATTTTTATAAAGTGTACCAGTATTAATAAAATTTATTTCCATTTATTTTATTTATTTATTTATTTATTATTAGTTATCACTTAGATATACAATGTACATGTGTGAACGTCATTTAACAGTTTAATAATAATGTGCAGCACTAAGCTTACAAAATATAAAGAAATACATAAAAAGAATTTAAAGCGAACGAAATAGTACAAAAACATACATCGCAATATATAAAATATTTTTGTTTTTATTATTGTACTTATTCAAGTATTATGATATGATGCATACCCAGTACGTCTCTGTAGGATTAATGACCTTGGTCAGGCTTATTAATAATAAAAGTTTCTGTAATGCGTTATAATTGCCTATATTTTCACATGCTTTGTGCATGGTAAATGTTAATTGAAAGTTCTAAATATTTCTTACAAGGGAGAAATAAAATAAAATTCTACGCTGTGTTCAACCCGCCGTTACAAACATTTGCATTACGGATCAAGTTCCAGTGTGATGTGTAGGCAACTGGTGTGTCCTGACATTAGTACGTAGGTTGCATGTTTATGTGTCGTTACACTAAAAAAGTCTATTATGATTTTCAGAATTAACCTGTTATTTAACCAGGTTAACCTACAAAATTAACCAACGGTTAATTTAGTTTTTTTTTTCGTAAATTTAGGTTGACCTCAGTAAATGCTCTCTTTCATTATTTTATTATTTTTTACAGATTTTTACAATGTGTCAATTTTTTAATTGAATTTATGTGCTAAATCCCACATAGATAGTAAAATTTACCAACTCGCTGGTTAAATAACGTTAATTTTGGTTAATAACCAAATGGTCAATAACCACGTTCCACTAGATAAAAATGATACCCTCCAAATTTTGTTTTTTTTTACCGTTTACTTTGAATTTCACACGGGCCGGTCCATACACTTGTCGCACACTGTATTTCTACAATTTTTAATTAAATAACGCAAAATCATTTTATTCTTTATTGGTCGAGGTAGAAATGATAATGTATGAAGCTTTCTGCCTCAAAGCAAAGAGGTGAATTGTCATATTATGTTATGTTCTGTCTAGTAGTGGGGGTATAAATCATAATGCTTTGGAATTTTGGAAATATCTGCAGCTACTGCTTCTGATATATAAGATACAGGGTAATATATTTGGTGCTTTTCACAATTTGACGGGAAATGAAAAAACGCCACCTATCGTCGCACCTTTTTTTTTGTCGGCACATGACCTTTGTTATTATTATTGTTACATATATATTTTCTTAAAACTTTATGTGAACAACCAGAGTAATTTGTTTTAAATTGCCCATAATTCTTTGCGTCAATTTTAAACTTAAAATATAGGTTATTTTTATTTACCAGACATACGAGGAATTACCGTGGGAATTTCTTCGTGGCGTAAATTGTTCGTAACATTTTCTGTTGACAGTTTTCTTCGAAACTGTATTAGTAATTGTAATTATAATTATTGACAATGTGATTATTTACATTGCCAAGTAAAATAATATAATTTCAACAATGTATATGTCTATCCCATGATAACCACAGAAATTTATGAATTTTTATGTTAGATCATATTACATATGTATAAGATATTTATTGACAAAGATATTACAAAATCACTTATTTTCAAAAAATTATAGTTTTCATGCACATAAAAATTGTTTCATAATTATGTAGTCACTGGTATTAAAATTTTATATATTTTGGAAATTAAATGTTACATCATCACAATACCAAAGCATATAGGGCTATTTATTATATTTTACATCCCCTTAACTCCTTTGTTTTTAGAGTTCTAAAAAATGTAAGTACAAAGTTGTAGGGTTGCATCTATATTTTTTTAAAATGCAACTAAAAAAGAACAATTGCCTACATAGGTCACGTGATATAACAATGAAGGTAATTTTTTTAAATGATGTAACCCTACAACTTTTGTATTTAACTTTTTTTAGAACTCTAAAACTAAGGAGTTAAGGGGTGGGAGATCAAAATACAATGAATCACCCTGTACATCATTTTGCTCATTAGGAAAATGAGAAACATTATAACACTGGTAAGAAACTCGCAACCCTGGGCCCAATACTTAAATGAAATAATGAAGAAATAGTATTTGCATTTTTATAGTTGCTCTTTCTTTTTTTATATTACAAACTTTTTTCATTGTTGTGTAAGGAGAACTCCTTATCATGTTATTATTTTACAAAAGTTAGAAATAAACACAAATACGAATATGACGTATTTATTTGTGATACGGTTTCTATTTCACAAAAATCTGTTGACTACAAAATTGTTTTCAAATTTATATAAAATTTGACATTGACTCTTCCTTTTTAGATATTTATTAGAATAAATTTTAGTTTATAGTATATAATCAATCACTAATCAGTTTCCATATTTGTAGGTGTTCTGTGGGTTTAATTGACGTGTTTTATATTTGAAAAATTTTTTTGTCTATAAATCCGTATACCTGGTGTAGTGAAACTAAATACGATATATAATATCGAACAAATATACTTATTTTAAAATCGATATATCTAATTTGCATTGAATTGCGTAGACGGTGTTTCAGCAGTCAAATTTATGATCTTCAGGTTCGTGCTAGTAACCGCTTGTTTGCAAGAACCCACAAATATAAAAACCGAATTCTTCATCGAGTGTTTTCATTTATGCGATAAAAATTTACGTATTACGAAAATTCATTTCTATTGTTAATTTAAAATTTAAATGGACACACTGAAATTTTCTAGGGATCATGTATCAGTTCTATAAAAAAAGGGGACGTAAAAAAAATTCTTAAAGTTTCGAACGAAGTTGTTATTTTTATTGATTTTAAAATGAAAACTGATATTAAAAAATGCAAAATGAACAATGCTTTCGATTTGGCAAAAACAAATGAAGGGGAAGAAAAAAAATCGAAACAATAATTCTACTAACAGTCAAAAAGTGCCTCTAGTAACCGGAAGGACCACCGCGGTGATTAATAACGGTTCTACATAGTCGTGGCATTGCCAAAATCAACCTATCGATCATTTCTTAAACAGCATTTTCTAGCTCCTGTTGGTTAGCAAAGCCTTCTCTACGGTTTATGAACTGTCTCATATGAGTCCCATATCAATTCAATGGGACTGATGTCCGGAAAGTTGGCAAGCCACTGCAAAACATGTATACTATGCTCTTCAAAAGTATCCCTAACAACCCTAGCCGTATGCGGGTGAGCATTGTTCTCCTGAAACATTGCATTGCGACCCATATTTGCAAGATACGGAATCACTATATGTAGCACTATTTCATTCCTGTATCTAATTGCGTTTATGTTTCCGACTATTAAAATGAGGTCGGTTCGTCCACCGATTTGCCTCCTTGCCATAGTGATGCCGATATAAATAGGCATGCGCATGGATTGAGCTGGGGATCATAGCACCTCACAATGCTGTAATGTCGACCTTGTCCTCGCCAAAAATCGCTGTAGAGAACGTCATATCTGAAAATGCAACTCAAATTCAAGCCGGTAGATATGCCGCCATCAAAGATCAGATTAAACCAGAATCTTTAGTGATAATAATAAAAGTCTTTATTTTTTCAATTTGTATTTAAATTAATAACCGGAAATTGATTTACGGTCCCCTAACGAAAAAATCTGCGCACTCCTTGCGGTGAATAGAGTCTTAGCTGCCATTTTGAAAATACCCATTTTTTAATGAATATTTACACCGGCGACTTCGCGTCTGGTTTTGTAAACAAATTAGTAATGGTAATGACTAATGAGTAATGACATGTTATTACTTTTTTTATAGTCTATATTTCATTGACTGTGGCGTATAAGTACTGGCATAGTGACAAATGTTCAGCTAATTATGAAATATATTTCAGTGCAAATTTTTTACGTTCATTTAGTGATAAACTTTTTCCTCTTCAGATATAAAGAAGGGACATCATTTTTATACCCTTGAAAAATTAAAAATGTAGTTAAAACCAAAATTTAAAGGTAAATCAATTAAAAGACAAACGAAAACGGTAAAATAATTTTATGTTGATTAAAACTAACGTAAACGATTGTACACCACGTGACCAATTGTTTGCCTTTAACAACCTCGTCGAGTCGTCCTGTCAGTAAAAGATGGTTAAACTACTATTCTTTAGACACATTAGTACGTATGTGTAAAAATCTTCATCAGGTACCACCGTAATATGAAAGACAAAATCACAAGCTAAAAGGTACCAATTGATCACGTAGTTTACGACCATTTATGAAGGTTCTGTATAAACAAATAGGTATGCAGTTTTAATGGGTTTCTTGTAAATAATAAATAAATCTTTTAAAATCTACGCCTGTGATGATGAAATCTGTATTAAACATGACAAATTTCAATTTCATTCTACTGTGGTTCTCCACGTAAAAACAGTGATTTTAAAAAATTTCGGATCTGTTGGCGCCAGGCACATAACACTATACCAGAGTATAATAAATATGGAACCCATATTTAACAAAAAATGATTTACCAATGGAGGATGATGCGCAAAATTTACGGTAAAAAGCGTTTAAATGTTTAGACAATTGGTCAGGCCAGAGCTGTAAGTATTTATTTATTTTTCACTTGTTCTTCCAGTTCTTATGTTATATCCTGTTGATGATAATTAACATCAACAGGTTGGTAAACTAGTATGATCAATTTTGAATAGTTTATAAATAAACTACCAAAAACACTTATCCTACCCATTTGTAGTTATTTTAACCCTATACTTTATTAATTGTAAATGATATTCATGTTTTGTTTTATTATTATTATTTTCTCCATTAGGGTGTATTGATTTTCGTGCTTTGTATTGTACCTGAGATCTCGTTTTTTTTTATGAGCGTGTTAGATCTTGTAATTGTTTTATTAAAGAATAATTAGGTGTTATATAAGCTATACTATTAGAACCTCATTATTAAGTTTCAATAGTAATAAATCTTAATATGTTTGTATTAATTTGGAAGTATGAATATAAACGCAAATAATGAACTTTAAGAACTGTAAATGTAATTCATATTTCCCTCACATTATAAGAACCAATGAAATAAGTAGCAAGATTTTGAAAATTTTAACCAATAAGAACAAACTTTCAGCGACTATTTCCCTCGCATTATAAGAACCTGTGAAATAGCAAGATTTTGAAAATTTGGACCAATAAGAAAAAATTTTTAGCGACAATTGTATTCCCAGTGAAAATTTTACATAAAATATCAGCGAAAATTGCACTGGGCTTAACAGCTCAAAACGTCAGTTGAATCATAATTCTTGTTCTGTTTGGTTCTGGAAATAGTCTAACAAATATATTTCGTGCATAAAAAATAATTTAAAAATTTAGCATTCAAAGTGTGTTTGTTGCCTTTAAGAAACCGCTTTTGTTCATTTTGATGTGATTTGACTTTTTGTCAAATCACATCAAAATGAACAAGCAGGATCTAAGCAACACGTTTTCATGCGCTGAATTTTCGATAATTTAATGCGCTTAATATATTACTACAGAAAATTGCATTTCAAGTGAAAATTTTACATAAAATTACAGCGAAAATTGCATTGGGCTTGATAGCTCAAAACTTCAGTTGAATCAATATAAAAATCGAAGATTTTTTCTTTCTTTTTTATTTTCCTGTGAAGATATAATGGTTATAGAAGCAAAAGGAACATAATTAATTACCTACTTTTTAAATATTTTTGTTTTTTTTTTTGAATAGCTTAAAGTATCTAGGGAATTCTTTAACTTAAGTAAAACCTCTTAATTAGATTCATAAAAACAGTTATACCAAACAAATAATACATCTAAACGTTTTTTGTATTTTTAGTGTCACCTGGCAACCCTATTAAAAACAGCTGAAGAGCTTAGGATAAAAGGTCTAGCTGAGGTCTCTTGGAGAGATGAGGAACAACAGCCTGGTAATAGCGATTCAAATTCCAATGGAGTACAAACTGCAATACCTCAAGTTCAAGCTGTCATGGACAGCCCCACCACAAAATTCGATTCACCATCGAATAAAAGAAAACGAGGGCGACCTCCTATAGACGATTACGATCAAACGTTTACTACACCCAAAATAATGAATGTAACAGGGGGAGCCCAAGAAGACGCTTATTCCAATGATGCTATGTCCAGCAGCGAACATGACTTAAATATTTGGGAGGAAGACCAGTCGGCGAATGAGGCCACGGAAAATACAGAAAATGAAGAACCACCTGTGAAAGTAAAAAAAGAACTAATGGTAGGTTTTTTAATACATAAATACATTCGGAAATAGTTCTATTTATTATTCATATCTTGTATAAACAATTATTCCTGATGCATATTTACGATTACTTCTGAGTGTCCCCGATTGCTTGCATCTACCACTTCTGCCAGGTAGTAATTGGCGAACGAACTTGCTGTTAGTGATCTGTTATATGAGCAACGCGATGTCGTAGGTAGCGTTTATTTCCATCAAGCAACATGTTCCTTCTCTGATACAAAAAAACGAACATAATATGTATCTGGGAGGAATATACGGAAAATAATTAATATCCCACACAGCATTAGATTTAATTTATTATCTAACAAAACAAAAACAATAAAATCAATAGACACTGAACAGTTTCGGTTAGTCCCGGACCGTCTTCCCAACTGGCCTGTCTGAGTTCCCATAGGAAGTAGCTGTGCATGCGCAGCGAGATCTAGACCGTGTGTATTCATCACTATTCAGTGAAAATGTTTTACTGCTTGGGTCAGTGTTAAAACCAGCGGATAATATACACTGTGTCCCAGGATAAATGTAGCAAGAAATGTAATGGACAAAAAATTTTGGAATTAGTCCTCCTTGGTCTACAACTATATGTCAATTTATAAAAGTCACTAATAAACTACCCTTATTTTTCAGTACATGAAAAAATCCCGTTAAAAAAAGGTTGTTTAGAATGTGATTTAGTAATATAAATTTACTTTGTTGAAACTGCCCCTTTTTATCTAATAGGCAGTTTTTTGTTGAAAGTAAGATACAACGTTAAGAACAAAAGATATTCATAATACTAATTTATTTTAGAAAAGATGTTTGTGATTTCAGGCACTCTCAACTTACAAAAATTATTTTAAAAAATTTAAAATAAAACATTAATTTATTGAAAAAATGCACAGTTTCAACAAAGGAAAGAAACTTAGGAGACACAAATTGCATTCTAAGCCACTTTTTTAATGGACATTTTTCATATCTTGAAAGTAATGATTAGTGAGGATTTTTATAACTTGACTTATAACACACCACTGTATAACAGCTATCAACTCATTGTTTATATATCTTAGTTTTACATCAAGCAGGACTGAATCCCCAAGTGCCATTTCAAAATTCGATAATTTGTTATCCATTACACCTTTTGTTACATCTATCCTGGGACACAGTGTATGTGGAGCGGCCAGGCTTTTAAGATCCATTTATCCCAATATGATTCTGGCCCATGTCTTGCAATCTATAATGCCTTGAACACAGTTCAGGAGATTTCATGAAATATTAAGACACTGTAGGTATGTACGGATTTTAATTATTCCGTACAAATGATTATATTATTGTCTCGTGTCGCATGTGTCGACCTTCAACCCACGGAAATTGTCCGGTGTCTAGTCATCTCATCACCATCAGCCAGTGCTAGCCGGTGGAAATAAGAAGAGAGCGACACTTTTCAAACCTACACCAAGATCATCAATTTCCCTATCTGTATTTATGATAGTATAAACAAACTAGTTTAGAGTTTGTAATTTTTTCCAATATAAAATTGAACTTGATTTTTTTTTTTTAGTCCCAAGAAGAAGATGTAATTGTTGATGAGCAAAGTAATATGTCCTTCTGCCTGCAGAATGACACAAAAGATTCCAAACTAAATCTGATGAAAAGTGTCACCAATGTAACCACATCAGGGAACACAGTCTTTTTTAACCCCAGCTCTGGAGAAGGAATGGCCTGATGTGATAAAAATGAATGACTACTTGAATACTGGTCGTCGGCAGCAATTTTGGGAGGAGCCGTTTACTAAAAGAGTGATGGATGCCATTAAAACGAAGAATCTTGAAATGAAAGTTGCGGCTGAACTTTTAGGTGTGTCATATGGAACGTTATATGGAAGATACAGGGATTCATATGGCTGTTTAAAACACCCATATAGGTATGTCATTGTATAATAGATTATTGTAAAAATACTAAATAACTCTTAAGATTTTTCATAAGTTTGCATTTTATATTTGTAGATAAATATTTTAATGGACTCTAGTAGTTGTGATGTCACATAAATATGCAACCTACGTACTGCTGTCATGACACACTTGTTGCCTATACATCACACTGGAACTTGACCCTTAATGCATATGACTATAAAGGCTACATTTTTGAGGGTTTTTCACTACGTACAATTTTATTTTATTTCTCCCTTGGAGGAAATATTTAAGTAACTAATTTACACACACAGAATATGTTTGATTATGTACAATGTTAAACACATAAAAAACTCTATTATTGATTTAAGCAGCTATTAATTTTTGACTTTACTCCTATTGGAGGATATTTCATCCATTTTTATGTTTTTTAATATTTTTAAATGAATTATATTATTAAAAAATTTTGTAATGTGTTATAATTGCATATATTTTCAAATGCTTTGTGCATGGTAAATGGTAACTGAAACTTCTTAAATATTTCTTACAAGGGAGAAATAAAATAAAATTCTACGCTGTGTCCAACCCGCGAAAATGTCGCCTTCATATTCATTGCATTAAAGGTCAAGATCCAGTGTGATGTGTAGGCAACCGGTGTGTCATGACAGTAGTACGGCTGTATATATGTTTTATACTAATTACAATTTCTTACAGAGTTCGAGATTTCTGGACAGAACAAGGCCCGACTGATGTCTTGTTAAAATTAAAGAGAAAAGAAATAACTCTATTCCGAGCTGCTGAGCAGTTAAATGTCACCCCTCAGACTCTCTCTAATTACTTAATTTCCATGTCACAACTTGACACTCCAGATGCTAATTCCAGTCGGCAATCCAATGCTGGAGAATTATATGATGATGTAGAGACGGACGATGACACAGATTCCATCTTGCCAGATATCCCTTCGAATAATACAAATGTCTTTAAGAACTTAGTGGCTACAACAGCCAATACCACGTCAACATCTGGTAGTAATTCAGTGTTGGCAAATTGTCCTGATATTACTATTATAAAGAAAGAAAAGCCCGAGGCAAAAGTTAACAATAATTCCGATCATTCCGAAAGTAACAGTGATCAAGGCAAATAAATCGTACTGAGTATTTCCACTTTTAGTATTTTATACAGACCAAAGTAATTTTGTACTGTTTCTTTAGTTTATTAGTAAAAAAAAGTGTTTCTTTGCTAAAAAAAGTAGTGATATGGAAAATACCAAAATAATATCTGTTACAGAAAATTATGTATATTTACAATTTATGCAATATTATATATTGGCAAAGGTAGTTTAGTGTTAGGAACATATCACAGGGTCCAGACGGACGGTCTTCTGCACTGACTCTACATTGCAATCCTATTTATAGTGCTTTAATTAGTAGGTTATCTGCAATGTATTTGCTCCACTCTCAGTATTTGTATTTTGTGTGCATTATCGTTTGGGTATGTAACCTACATGTACCCATTAGAACATTAAGAATTTAGTATATATTATTATTATTTATGTATAACTAAGTATAAAATTGTTTAGTATAGTACTAGAATTTGTCATATATTTGTATTAAAACATGGAGATAATGGTTCATGTTTTCCTATTGCAACATACCTATATTATATAATGATCTATATTTATACGATTATTATTTGAGTGCCTAATCATAAGTTATATAAGAAGTACTATATTTTACCTATTTTACTTATATTAATTATTTTTAACGATCTGTATAACTTTATGTTTGGTTTAAGGAGTTTAAGAGAGACAAAGAAAGAAAGAGATGTCATTCGGTACAAGATTTTTGTTGAGTATGTGCCTGGAACAGGTATTTTTATTGTACCAAGTTGCATACTTCTATGTTTTATGTATTAAACGTTTTATGTAGATTTTTTTTATTTATTAAAAATTTTGATAACAATATTTCTTTTTTTTTCAAACTGCCATATGAATCCCCGTATCTGAAATATAAAGCATCTGCATCTGACGTCACATTCAGTCTTGGGTACAAACAATATATAAAATAGCAACATAACCTATAATAAATAGTTGCCAATTTTATAAAATATCACAAATATACACCGTTTAAAAAAAATGCTGCCTGTCTGACAATTTGCAGTGTAAGTAGGTTATCGATTATACTTCAAACTGAGAAGGTAATATTCCACTTATAATTAGAAGAACTATTGGATAATATAGAACACGATATTAGATTATGTGCATTGTTATGAATTTTGAATTTTTCTGAATATTCCGAGTATTGATTTTAGTGATGGGAATAATCGAGATATGATAATCGAATTAGTCGATCATTTAAATATCTCGAAATAATCGATTATGACTTCTAAAAATTAGTAATATTAGTATTAGTAATTAAAACAATTATTATACGATGAATGCAGCGACATCCGATATGATTATTCTTCGGGTTTCAAAGTTGGAACCCTCGATCGATCAACACGATAAAGTACAAAGTAGGTAATTAGTTAGTTATAACAACATAGTACGACAAACCTATAGATCTGATTTAGCGAACTAGATACAATAATTGGCGAAATGTAGCGGTTTTTTTATGAATAGATACATACTTGATGTGAAATTGTAAAGTAGTAGTTTAAGTTTTAAATAAGTAGTTATTGTCACCTATTTGTAAAGTAAATAAAACAAAAAAACTCTAAAAGTTCGTAATACTGTTTATTATAAATGCATCCAACATGATACAAAAATACCAAATAACGTAGGAGACTAAAATTAGTAGGTATTACTAATATTAGTCGATTAATTATTGAAATATCTCGATTAATGATAATCAATTTTCGAAATATGTCGATTATTCCCATTACTATCATATTTCAATCAATTTTCCTGGAATTTTGCTAATACCCTGGGAGTTTTAAAAAGTTTGTATAGATAGATTTGCATTTTTCCCATTTATAACGATATCAACTGTTTATATTTTTCGTTCTTTTTTTTATGTTCATATTACTAGACAACCACGATTGGTAGCGAAAATTGTATTAATTTTACTCAATAAACCGAAACCAGAAAAATCTGCAATGAAAAAATCATTAGTCGATTTATTATTAGTTATTACACAATTGATTGTAATTAAATAGGAAGAGCAGTTGGATTCAGAAGTAGGAGGTTATTTGCTTTAAAATTATGATATTTAAAATGATCATCATATAACAGCATGGGCCAGATTTTAATCGGATAACTTGAGGAATCGATAGAAAATGCCAAAATAATATGGATTTATATAAACGTATAGCTAAAAATGCTTAGCTTTTAAGATAGGGGCGTTGAAGTTTTAATTTATTTTTAGTTTTTCCCATATTTCAGGAGACAATTATTGAGATATTGTTATAAACTTCAAAAGGTGAAAGTTGCGTACATCAGTACACTTACCATAGTTTTCATCTCCATTCCAGCCAGAGAGATGAGTAACGGTAGGAGGTGTCGAAGATATTCTTCCCAAAAAAAAAAAACGCGACGCCACTGACCTAAGGTATTTTTTTCTTTCTCTTTCGATATTTATTATCATTAATGTACAAAACAGTTTTCGTTTTGTTGATAGAATGCAAAGTTTTAGAGTTAAGTATGTCAAAATCATTCATCCCTATACTTCATATCAGCTGTTATTGAGTTCGTTTAAAAACATATTAATTTTTGCGTTTTTCTGTTAATATAATATGAAAAGATGAAAACTATGGTTCGAGTGTACACAAACTGCACCTTCTTAATTTCATAACAATATTTCAAATTTTTAGCTATAAGTT
This sequence comes from Rhamnusium bicolor, assembly GCA_029963845.1. NCBI lineage: Eukaryota > Metazoa > Arthropoda > Insecta > Coleoptera > Cerambycidae > Rhamnusium > Rhamnusium bicolor. The sequence goes on along the minus strand of JANEYF010000522.1, from coordinate 10,887 downwards.
TATATGACAAATCCATATTATTTTGGTGTATTCTAGCGATTCTGTAAGTTTCCTGATCTGACCCACCCTGTAAATTATCGAAAATGAAATATTCACTCGTAAAGTCTTGTTGAAACATTGGGCCGATGACGTCATCATAAAAAAAAGATGACTATTATAAGAGTGAATGTCAGTGCAGCTAATTCTAGAAAATGTGTCGCAGAGTTCTATAATGGTTGCCATAGTGATCTGTAGAGAATAGCGCCTCTATTATTAACTTCGAAACTACGAACTTGACCTTGTAAACAGCAGTAAGTTGTCAAAACTGACAATCTTTTTTTCTGTTCTGTGCTGACAATACAGCTGTTTCATATGTTTTTGACAACAACGTTCTCAGTCTGAAAATTATGTCGAGCCGGTCCATTGTAATGCAGTCTTGCGAGCGGAGATAGAGGGCGAACGTACAACATCCGCCGAGAACTATGCATATCAACAGGTTTCCAGCGACGAAGACTAGATTATCTTGGCTATTACCACAGAATCAGTGTGCTATTATTAGGAACACCACCAATTACGGTGGCGTCTAAGCGCGGTAACCAATTTCCAATTCCAATTTAAAACATTTATTAATAATTAAATATATTACATACAACTTGAATGAGGCATTTTACAGAATATTATCATAATATACATATATACAAATATGCAAAACCAATACCTACTAAAAATAATAATTCATTCTATAAATAAATAAACTAAAACTAACTAAATAGTTCCACATAAATACACACAAGAGCAATAATAATTAGTAAGCCTGGCCAAGGTCACTAATCCTACAGAGACGTAATCATATCATAATACTTGAATAAGTACAATAATAAAAACAAAAATATTTTATATATTGTGATGTATGTTTTTGTACCATTTCGTTCGCTTTAAATTCTTTTTTATGTATTTCCTTATATTTTGTAAGCTTAGTGTAGCATCAGATATGTTTCTACAGTTGTCTCAGTAAGCGATGTTTGCTGTGGTGAAAAAATATGTTTGTATTTTGAAAAAGACCGTTCGACATTTACGGAAGTAATACAGGCATCAGTAAAACACTCTGTGAACTCACTTAACGCAGCTGTAGATGCACCATCACAAATTTGTCTTAATTTGGTAAAATCAGGATCTTTCCGTAATACACTCTCGAATTTTTCAATAACGGGCTTATTTTTTTGCGTCATTTATAGTCTGTAGCTGTGTATTTACTTCGTCCACTATTTACAGCGATTTCACTAACGACAACGAAGTATTTTGCAATTTTTCTATTGCGTCGTGTAGTCCTCTATAATTGTTATAAATGGTTTTTAAATCTGTTTCAAGGGAAACATCTTGAAAGCTTGTCTGGCTTTCCTTAATAGCTGCAGCCTCGTTAGGGTTGAACTGTAGTATCACAGCTTTTATTTGTTGAAAATATTCAGCATAATAAAAAGCTGCCTTCAACCACGTTCCCCAACGTCTAAGAATCTGCTCTGGTAGTTCCGGAATACCAGGACACAGTGTGTGAAATGCTCGACGCCGTTTAGGAGATTTGAGAAATACTTTTTTTGTATTTGCTATTAATGCATCTACCTCTGGAAAACATTTTCAAATCGTTTCTCCTACAAGATGGAACGCATGCACTATACACGTAACATGTAAAAACCTAACAATCGTCTCTTTGAAGAAAACGGCCCACCAAACGCATTGTCGCAGCACCGTCGGTCACAAACATCAACACTTGACTTGTTGACAGTTCAAATTTTTCGAAAGTCTCCAACACCACCCGCGTAATTATTTCGCCAGTACACGCAGTTAGTCTTTTGCTAGCTAGTAAAAGTGGAAATGTTGGTGTAACAGGGTCGAGTACACGTACTGTAACATTTAAAATAGAATTTTGTTTACAGTCTGTCGTCTCGTCAACACATAACCACAGCCGTGTATTTTTTAATGCACATTTAATCCTATTTACAATGTCTTCACGAACATTTGGTACATATCTACGTAACGATGAACGACTTGGTAAATTCACCTGGGGATTGTATTTATTCCAGAACTCCCGAAATTGTGGTTTATCCAATATGCGCAGGGGAACATCACAGGCAATCAGCATTAACAGTAAATCAAACATAAACTGAGGTTCCAAAGAAGACACGCCATTTCTTTAATTTTTATGCCGGTTATTATTGACATGAATTTTGCAGCCGTATTTATTCCAGCAGATTAAGTCTTGATCACAAACTGTACAAATTATTTTACATCCATCATAGAATAAATCCGGAAATTTACCGATAAATTTATTCACTTTATCAGCGTACGGTCGTTTTCTACTCTTTACGCTCAACATTATTTATTAGTACTCTATGCATCGACCGACAGATAACAACTGAAGTGTGTCGTGTCATCGTCATCGTAAACAAGCGAGCGATGACATTGGTATTGCGCCCGACCCTGAATCTACCATCGCTTGGCCAGGCTTAATAATTAGCCATCAGGCTTTACAAGCAATAAGCAAAAAGTTGTTAACCATTCCGGTTAAGGAATGAAAGCTGCTAACCAGGGTTTCCCTGCGTGGCTGGGGCGGCCGGCCGATGTTTTGGCCCTGGCGGCTGGACATACGCCTCTTTTATTGTTGGAGGGTCGTGGGTACTTTCCTGGAGGTACAGTACATTTTAATAAGCGCGGTAACCGTGAGATGGGTACGTTTTGTCAGGAAGTGTTAATTTGTCTGTGGTTTTGTTTGGTGTGTTTTACAGTGGCGGCTGGTGAAATTTAGGCTGTCATATCTTAGTATTGGAGGATGGGACCCAAGCGATACTTTTAGGCGTAACCATCGAGACTAAATGAAGAAGTCTTGCAGGAAAAAAATTGCGATGGAAATTTGCGAAAAAAAGTTGGAAAAATTGTGAGCCTCCAAGGTTATTTTTTTTAACGATTTGTAAAATATTTGCAAAACATTTTTTTTCCAGAATCAGGTGGAAAATATAATGACAAATTTCAAATTTCATCAAAAAATATTGAAATTTGAAATTTTATTTTTAGATTCATTTTTCACTGTGCAAATTTCAAAAAATCAAAAATCAATATTTTTTTTATGAAATTTGAAATCTGTCGTTATATTTTCCACCTGATTCTGAAAAAAAGAATGTTTCGCAACAGCTTTATAAATCGTTTAAAAAATAACCTTGGCAGCTCACAATTTTTCTTTTTTCTCAAATTTCAATGGCAATTTTTTGTCTGCAAAACTTCTTCATTTAGTGTTGATAATTACGCCTTAAAGTATCGCTTGGGTCCCATGCTCCAATACTAAGATATGACATAGCCTGAATTTCACCACCTCTATTCTGTGTTTATTATTGCATTCAAGGTTATAGATACTTTTATTAGTTTTACCATGCTTTTAGTGCGTATTTATATATTTTATTTATTCTGTGTTTTTTTAATATGGTGTGATGCATGCGGTAAAAGAAAAAAGGCAGGTCTTACGTTGTTACAAATGCTGTAAAAATACAAAACCTTCATAAATGATCGTAACCCACGTGACCAATTAGTTAACTTTAACAGCATCGTCGAGTCGTCCTGTCAACAGAAGATGGTTGAAAACTATTTCTTAGACACTTACGTATATGCAAAAATCCTCATCGGATACTGCCATAATATGAAAGACAAAATCACAAGTTAAAAGGTACCAGTATCAAGTGGCTTACGATAATTTATGATGTAAAAGTTACACTGGAAGAATGGAACTTTTTTCTTTTCCTCATGGTCATAAAAGGTAAGTAATTTTATCTGTGCAAAATATAAAATATGAATTTGTTATATACACTAATCTTAACTGTTGTTAAATTATAGGGGTTACTCGATAATAAAAAAATACTTATGTATGCAAATCATTTTTGCATTTTCTGAGGCGTTTCCTGATGTTACAAAAAGAATAGTAAAACGAAATTTGTACTAAATTTTATTATTACCAAGGACATCGATATTTTGTTTTTATTCAAAAAAATTAATTTCGTTTTAACGATTTTGACTGTATTCATCTATTTTACTTTCACAAGCTCATGTCATGTGAGTAGAAGCATAGTATCAACAGTTTTTCTAAAATATCGAAAAAAGTGCTCTAAAAAAAATACAAATAAATTAATTAACAGAAATTTAAAAACTGGCAAATAAACACAAAATTAAAACTGCTGCCAATTACATGGGGATCAGAAATTCCTCACCGTACTAAAACTTCGATGTGTAGTGGAGTTTGTAATAAAAGTAATTTTTGACGTTTCAAAAAAGTCACATTGATGGAATGTCACCAAAATTTTTTTTAGACATTTCAAATTTTACGAAGTGTCAAAATTAAAATTTTATGGTGTTGCCAAAATGTTTGCAAAATTTTAATTTATAGCTTTATTTAAACTTTTGAACACAATATTATAATCTTTCATCAAGAATAATGTTTTTTGTAAAGTTAGAAATAGAAATGTTGGGGCCCAGTAGACCCCATTCCAGGGGACCAATTTTGCTCACCAACGAACTGAATTCTCCCTTGACCTCTAGAATGTGTGTATCAAATTTGAAAGCTTTATCTCAAAAACTGTAGCTGCTATCGCGAACCACACACACGCACGCACGCACGCACACACACACACACACACACGACAAAATTTTTTTTCTGTCTGAAATTTTGTGTATCGTCATAATTCGTCGAGATTCGCCCAGAAATGCAATAAAAATGTTCAAAGTTTTTTTTCATGAATACATACCTTCCTCAGTTTGAGGGGTGAGGAAGTAATAATTTTAAGAAATCAATAAAGCATATTTGTTTTTCTATACCCAGCTATTTTATTTTGTAACCCAAAAAAATGTTTAGCAATCATTATCAATTATTATTATTATAAAATATTTCGCCTATTATTTTGTTCTAGTTATCTAGAAAATCTACATATTGTTTATTTTAAACGTGTGTAAAATGTGAAAAAATAACATATAGGATTAGTCTTTTTGACTAACCCTATATACATCTGGCTGCACAAACAGCTCATAGTATGTGTATACTTTGTTGTTTGTATGCGCGTTTGTCACATTTACAAGCTGATTATTATTGATGAAAATGTACGCTCATAATCATAAACAACGGTTAATGTAATATGATATAAAATAGTCTTTGTAAGTTACACCATGCCCCTCACCGACGCCAGTCAATTTCTTAAAACGGCGGGCCGGCTTTAAATGGCAGAAATCAAATTAAAGGAAAAAAATTACCGAAAGAGAAATAGGCTGAGTTGTACAATTTAGATGAAAAATTAAAATATGAAAAGTATATGTATATTCAAAACAAAAAAACAAATATAGAATTGGAAAAGCAAAAAATAAACAGAATTGGAGAAACAAAAAAATAAATTTTTCTATTTGTTATTGTCTGTACACTGCCCAATTTTTGACTTTGGAGGTTAAATTAATGTAAAAGTAGGACAAAGAATAAAATTTGTCAAAGTATAGGACTGTCCTCTTCAAAAGAGCACTAACCCAAATATTTGTAAAATATTTTTTTTTACGTAACAGCAGAATATCAGCTTCTTCCTAAGAAAACTAAAGATTTAATTAAACATAGTGCAATGCTACAAACATATGACTCAGTCGCGAAAAAGGTCTAAAATTATGGACAATTTTGTGGTAATTTAAAATTTTTAAAATTCATCTCGTGTAGGTATGTTGAGAGAATAAATCGTCGCTTGAGTGCAGAAGTATGCTGGGTCACAAAACGTAAATTTTACAGGAGAGAGTAGTCACATTTAGCATATAGCTCTGCACCGAAAAATATTTCGGGGATTACCCTGCGTTATAGAGATAAGATGTATACTTTTAGCGCAAAATGGAAAAATCTAAAATGTTAGACATAAAATAGTTCTGCATTCAGGAGACGAAATATATTATGCATGACATTTAGAACAAAATTCTATTTGGCACATACAAACAAAACAAGATAGATTTATTGGGGTTCAAAATAAAACAAAGAAGTTTTAGTGCCATATCCTAAAAAAAAAAAACAATGATGCAGCTACGAACACGTGTTTCGGAGTTATTGCCCCTCATCAGTGTTCCGTAGCTAATGAATTGGATCTAGGATGGGATAGATCAGGAACAAGAACTAAAATAAGGCTGGAAAGTACAGTACACAGTACTCAATTAGTGTCTTCATGTTCCCATGTGCCACAAATGGGGCCTCGATGAGTACAGTCGACACACAGAGCTCTATGTGTACTGCTCGTTTCCACCTGGCACATATAAGCAAAACATGATAAATTTATTGGCGTTGAAAATAAAACAAATAAGGTTTAGTGCCTTATCACAAAAAAAACCAATTATGCAGCTACGGGCACGTGTTTCGGAGTTATTACCCCTCATCAGCGTAGCGTAGATCCAATTTCTTAGCTACGATACGGTGATGAAAGACAAGAACTCTGAAACACGTGTCCGTAGCTGCATAATTATTTTTTTTGGGATTTGGCACTAAACCTTCTTTTGTTTTATTTTAAACCCCAATAAATATATCTTGTTTTGTTTGTATGTGCCAGGTGGAAACGAGCAGTACTCATAGAGCTCTGTGTGTCGACTGTGCTTCATCGAGACCTCATTTGTGCCACATGGGACCGTTGAAGGCACTAATTGAGTACCGTGTACTGTACTTTCCAGCCTTATTTTAGTTCTTGTTCCTGATCTATCCCATCCTAGATCCAATTCCTAGCTATGTTACGCTGATGAGGAGCAATAACTCCGAAACACGTATCCGTAGCTGCATAATGTTTTTTTGGGGATATGGCATTAATCTTCTTTGTTTTCAAAATTCTATTCCCGGACCTGGAGTGGGTTGCACCCTTTGATGTGAAGATAACACTGATGTAGATTTCCACGAAACACCAAAACACTGTATACTGCACTCGACGCGCGTTTCTCGAATCAAGTTGGCATCATCTGGAGATGATTAAAACAGTTTTAATCATCTCCATCAAGTTGGCATCATCTGGAGATGATTAAAACAGTTTTAATCATTTCCAGATGATGCCAACTTAGTTGGCGAAACGCGCGTCGAATGCAGTACATAGTGTTTTGGTGTATACTGCACACGAGACACGTTTCGCGAATCAAGTTGGCATCATCTGGAGATGCTTAAAACAGTTTTAAACATCTCTAGATGATGCCAACTTGGTTGGCGAAACGCGCGTCGAGTGCAGTAGGTATATACTGTTTGGTGTTTCGTGGAAAACTACGTAAGTGTTTTCTATTCCCGGAATATATTCAATTGGGAATATTTTTAGACGAGTCAAACTTTACTAAATATTACTATTTAGTTCAATGAATTAAACCGAATTTCGTTGATTTATTTAGTAAGCCATAGCCTAGCCAACAGTCATCTAATCTTTATAGTTGTGTGGCGTGCGATGAGGGGCGATTTTTTTTCCCAAATAATATTTCTATTTTTTAAATAAAATAATTTTCAAGCATCATGTCTAGATTTTTTGGAAAATAAAAATATTTAAAAATTTCGTTAGTAAGTTCGTTTGTAATAAATAAGTTAATATTTTTAATAACTATTTATATTTTTATTTATTTTCTTTTCGTAATAATTTTGTTATTATGTGGGCAGAGTTTAAGTTCGCATCGAGCCACAGCAAATCATGATTTAAAATTTTTGGTTGAAAGTTAAGATTTGCAATAATTCTCAAATATTTTTAAAAACTCGCGTAAAAACTCATCCAGTTTGTCTAATTTTTTGCGAATAATTGAGGTTTCACCAGGAAAAGGCAAAAAAAAGAAATAAATAAACAATTTATTTCAATTGGTCATTTTTTAGTCTCGGTTTTACCAGAATTGAAATCCAATTATTTCATTTGTTTTTGCGAAGCGATTTTCGAAATTTGACTTTAATCGACGCCGAAGTATAGCTAGAAACATAGATGGTGCGGTAAACCAATTGAAGTTTAATTGTCCCAAGAATACATTAAACTGATGGGGCGGCAACGTATATAATGAAACGATATTTTGATGACCCTCCATTTGTATGGATCAAATCGTCTGTGTCTGTCCTCTAATTCAAAAACTAAACTATTACTATTATTTTATCTCTTTTTCTGTACTTAATATAATTGGATATAGACCAGAATACTATTTTACTTAACTGGAATTTTAATAATAAGAGCACCGTTTTGATTGGTGCGGCAATGCTTTTATTTCATAAAAGTGACCGCTCTTTATTTTTATAGTTAACCGCCACCACCAGTAATACTATTATAAAAGCGGCCGTGGATTTTAAATTCGAAGAAAAAGGCGGTCACTTGTATAGTACATACAACATTACAAACTGCCTAATGAATGGATAAAATGTGAGGCGGTGAGTATTTTTGAATTTCAACTGCACATTTACGAGGGCTATTGAAAATATTAACTACTGATATAAAAATAAATTTGTTGTTAGAAAGTCTGATTTTTTTTTTCGGTCAGTGAAAATAAATAAAATTATTTTACATATGGCCGCAAAGTATTGTTTTATTCAAACAATTTTATAAGTGGAATTAAATTTTTAAGTTTTTCATCATTTAGACAAAAAAGAATTATGTTTTTATTTGGACAGAAATGATTTTTATGTTTTTTTACTAAGTTGTTATTATTAACAATATTTTGTTTTTCTTTTATTACTTTTAAAAAGTCTAAATAAAGCAGCTTCTTTTCATTTTCTAATTTTTTTACCTGTATTTATTTATTATTGGTACAAAGGTGCTGAGGGCAGCTTCAATTTTATTTCCAGTATTAAAAAAAAAGAAAAAAAACGCAAAAAATATGTAAAAGTTCATTTCAAACTATTTGCAACATAAATAACGTCGGCTTCTTTGAAGATAGTAAAGAGATCAAAGAAACGGAAGTTTTCTTACGTTGTAAATAAATTTGAAATAAACTGCACTGCGCGTTTCGCTAATCAGGTTGGCATCATCTGAATATAATTAAAACCAATCTTCTCCAGATCTCCAGATGATGCCAACTTAGTACAATATATGGTGTTTTGTGGAAAGTCATGTCAGTGTTCGCTCCACATCAAAGGTTCCAATCCTCTTCAGGACCAAAACTGTGTGTAAATCTCGCACAAACAGTAATTCATTCTCAAAAAATTATAAACAAATTTTGAAGAAAAGAAATTTTTTTAAAAAATTATTAGAACGTTTAATTTTAGAGAAAGAAATGTCCGTAGTTATACAGATTTCCTAATTTTTGTATCGCAAATTAATTATTTATAACAGTGACGTAACCAGAAACTTTTGGCCCTTACACAAAAACCTTTCATGGACCCCCCTTAAATATACCAATTGAAATTACTAGTTATTAAGTAGTTAAGCTTTAAGTTTAATTTTTAATATTGGGCATAACATTTATTAGTATTATATATATATATATATATATATATATATATATATATATATATATATATATATATATATATATATATATATATATATATATATATATATATATATATATATATATATATATATATATATATATATATATATATATATATATATATATATATATATATATATATATATATATATATATATATATATATATATATATATATATATATATATATATATATATATATATATATATATATATATATATATATATATATATATATATATATATATATATATATATATATATATATATATATATATATATATATATATATATATATATATATATATATATATATATATATATATATATATATATATATATATATATATATATATATATATATATATATATATATATATATATATATATATATATATATATATATATATATATATATATATATATATATATATATATATATATATATATATATATATATATATATATATATATATATATATATATATATATATATATATATATATATATATATATATATATATATATATATATATATATATATATATATATATATATATATATATATATATATATATATATATATATATATATATATATATATATATATATATATATATATATATATATATATATATATATATTCATAGGGTTATTTTGTGGGAATTACCCCCCCCTCTAATTTTATTATTTTATTATTACAAAAAAATAGTAAGTACAAAAGGATAGGACTTTTTATATACGTATATTTTGAAAATCATTTCAGGAAAACAGTGGAAACTCACACAAAACGGCTACAGTCACTAATTTTATTTTATTAAATTGTGCATCCAGTATATTTTCATATTTTTGATTAGAACGTTTTCTCACGAACAATATCAACACAGTGATATATGGGGATTTATGAGTCTATCTCTAATATTAAGGGAGATATGAGGGAGCCTTTGTGTGAGTCCCACCCTCGTTAACTTTCCTTCTGACTGTTCAAAAATAGTATATAAGAAAAATTACAAGATTTTTTAAGATTGATTTGGAAATCGTATTACCATGACAATTATATATTACAAAGTCTGCCCGTACAATGTACATATACTCCTAAACCTCGTTTCAAACTTATTTGCAACATAAAAAACGTCGGTTGCTTTGATCCCTTTACCGCCGTCAAAAAAGACGTTTTTTATGCTGCAAATAAGTTTGAAAAAACTATAGATTTATTTTTTCCTACATAGGCAGGTTGGTAAATAAAATTATCATTACGTCGCTTAACGAATTTGAAATCTGTTTCTGTTTTAATTGGCCCACGACAAAGGAGCGTTTCTACCTACGCCCATGCCTGTGTTTTGGCTGTAGTATAACATTTTTGTTATGATTGGTAACAACGACCTGCTCACAGGCGACATACAGTGCTCACACGTGCAATAACAATTTCTAGGAATTTTT
>JANEYF010000521.1:547500-794953 GCA_029963845.1 Rhamnusium bicolor | reverse complement strand
AACTAAGCGATAAGGAAGGAACAACGAGGGAGTATTGTGAACGTTTGTGAATGGGTTGTGGAGAGAATCCGCTGTAATAAAATGTGTTTCGAACAAATAAAATTTTTATTTCCCTTGAACGTTTTCTAATATTGTTGATTTATTTCTAGGATCAGATCTTTTGCAATTTATTTCTGCAATGCCACTGGATAAGTTGCTTTAGGTTTTCAGCAAATTTTGTGTTTTATCGTTATTGTTTTGTTTTGGCATTTATTGAATTATATTATCTTAAAGTCTATAATGCATAGCTGATAGCTTCGAAATTATGCAGATGACCTACATTAGAATGCATGGATAGAGAATAGATATACTTTGAAAGTCACTGTAAATTTCTAATATCCTCAACTTTACTGATATATTGTAATGTACTCCATTGTTTTTATTTGGGGACGGACAATAAGATACTTACATGGAAAATCGATATAAAGAAAGGACATTAATCTATGATAAGATGTTAATGAATCGAATAAGTTTTGTAATGAAAACTTGATTGTTAATAAAAGTTATACCTAGCGGAAACAAAACATTGTCCATTAGTAAGTTGTTCAGATTTCTTATTTCTTGTATTATATATGGGGCATATTATTACTTAAGAAAAAAGGTTTACTTTCGTATGTGACAAGCTGCCGTCACTAGATAGTGTTACTTTTAAGTAGCAAGTGATAATTTATGTTAGCCCCATAGTACGAATTGGACTGCTTTTGTTGGCAAATTGCAAGCCTAATAGCAGAAACCGGTCTGTGGATAGTATTTGTGTCTGTCCACAAGGGAGTCCTCAGATTTGTATTAATGTCGTAATGGTAGTTGTCCTGACTATTGCTTTGCAGCTCGCATGTTTTAATTATTAAAAATTATTTAGCAGGCAACATACCCTACAAAGCGTAGTTTTAATCCTTTACTTTATTTAAGGATGACTGTTGAGAAATTTTTACTGTTTTGACTTCACCGTAGTATAACGAAGCGGTTCCTTCACCAGAAGTAGCGCTCCCGAAGAGGTGGATGGCTTGTCCATCGGGGGAATCCCAAGAATTGAGCTTCGGAAGAGCCCAAGAACCTCTGCTACAAGAAGTGGCGCCCCCGAAGAGGTGGATGACATGTTCATCGGGGAGCCCTCAAGAAATGAGCCCTGGTTTGAAGGCCAACGTTGAGGCCGAAGAGGTCAACGGGAGAACCCGATAACCACTGGTTTGAAGATCAGTGGCTTGAAGACTTTTGTAGCAGAGGAACAATATCTTAGAGGCTCTCCCACGATCCTCCCTTCGGGAGCTCCTCTGGGATCCAGTGGCTCCTACAGAGGTTCTTGGGCTCTCCCGATGGACATGTTCTACGGGGGCACCACTTCTTGTAGCAGAGGCTCTTGTGCTCTCCCGATGCTTGGGCCTCCACACTGACCTTCAAACCAGAGGCTCACTTCTTGGGGCTCCCCTTATGAACATGCCATCCACCTCTTCGGAGGTGCCACTTCCCGTAAAGTAACCGCCGTTATACTACTCCTCTAGATTGTTTTATGTAGGATTATTTAAAGACAAGCTTTTTTCTGCATTCCACAGAATATTGATAATTTAAAAAGAAAAATTACAAATGCTTGTGAGTCAATTAACACAACAGAAATATTAATAAATGGTCATTCAAGCACACTCGCAGATCCAGAGAATGTTATTTCAATGGTGTTTACTGTTTACATTTTCATGTTCTGTATCTTAGTTAATAAAAATAAGTTTTGTAGAATTTATAAAAGCAAGAAACCGAAGCAAATTTCATATATGGCTGAATTTGTGGCATGGCAGAAATTTATATATTTTGACCTGCTGAATACCGTGGTGATGTTAGTTTTGTTCCGAGATGCATTTAACAGAAAAAATATGTTTTTACATGAAAATAATATAAAATCTACACATTTAAATTGAATTTTTTTCACTTGTAAAAGAGTTGTTCAATGGTTTTTACCATTAGAGATTCATTATAGATGAATGATAATGAGACGGATGATAATGGTACATAAGATTTAAAAATAGTTAAGGACGCGTCCAGCATTCAACCCGGGACCTCTGGTGCGATTGCTGAACCACTGCGTTGCCGGAATTATTGAGCCAATTTGCAAATTTAAATTTCTTTACTTCCTATTTTGGTATAAATCTATTTAGGAGCTACTTAATATATTTCATTTATATTTCTATAAATAAATACGAAACAACAAGGGTAATATAGCATGACATTTTATACAAATTTATTCATACAAAATAACCTCCATAGCGACAATTTTAGTCGAAGTGGGGACTGTCGTCTTAGCAACCGGTGTTACAGCTCTGTGCTGCTATGCTGGCTTCTTTTTTGTTGTCCTGAGATGGCACTTTCCTATTAAAAATACAGTGCGTATTAGTTAATATGTACTTGACAGTTTAAATATTTAAAATGAGATTAAGCTATATATAAGAGGTTTAACATAGGAAAAACATGATAAACCTATTTGAGAAAATGATTATTAGATTCTATGTAGAGAGGGGGTGAGGGGAAGGAGGCGCACCCATCCGGAGGAGTGGGAAATAGGGTGTGGATGTTGCCCGGTGTGTGTATGTGTGTTATAGTGTGTTTGTCATTATGTGTTTCTGTCTACGTTAGTTAAGTGACTCGAACTTATTAAGTGAAATATAACTAGGATTGAGCCACAATAGGCCTGCCGATGGCCGCAGTGGGGGTCCGCTGGGATCCACTCACACAAAACCTAACCTACATTAGTTAGCGTCGTACTACATGGGTAAGTTTTCGTGTAAAAGTTTGTGTGTATGTCTGTACTGGTGCTGTGCACGTATGTCAGTAATGTGTCTGGTTAGGTTTGAATTCCTCTTTCAAGGAATTTTTGAGTCGTATTTGTTATATAATCTCGTATCAGTGCGTGTCTGTGTAGGTCATATATTCATATGTATCTGTTAGAATTTGTCATTAGTCTCAGTAGTTTGTTTTGCGTTACCTGGAATCGTCCGTATTGTGTATCGAATATTCAGTTCCAGCAACGCAGCCATATGTCATTATTGGTCGAAGTATGGTCTAATATAATAATAATTTGTTTTCGGTGTTTAGTACTGAACGTCGGTTAATAGTCCTTAGAATATGTGGTTTAAATTAAAGAACGTTGGTCAAATGTCAGTCCGAAGTATTTTACTGTTTTCTTTTCGTCTATTATTTTGCTGTTAATCGTCAGTGGCGTAAAAGTAAATTTGTAAATTTTTTGGTAAAGGTGATTGTCTCCGACTTGTTCTCGTTTATGGTTATTTTTCAGTCTATGTACTAGGGCAGTAATTTGTCCAGATGATATCGTATTTTAGTTGTAGCTGTCTGTGCGTAAAAGGATTTTACGTAAATTGAGGTTAAATAGCATGGGTGAAAGTACCGTCCTCTGCGGCACGCCTGCCCTGATATCATGTCTTTCAGATATAGTGTTATTTATTTTGACACAAATATTTCTATTATCTAGAGAGGATTTAATTAGTGTAATATAGTAGCCTGATAACTTATGTAAGTGTTTTAGCTTGTGCAGGAAACCCGCATGCCAAACAGTGTCAATTGCTTTTTTCTGTGTCTAGAAGTAACATTTTGATGTTTTGTTTTCGGTTAAAACCCCTCGATGACGTCATGCACAACCTTGCACAGCGATAGCGTGGTATTGTGCCCCCCCCCCCCCGGAAACTAAATTGACTATTTGGAATGAGGTTTTTTTTATTAATAAATTTGTTTAAATTTTTTAAAATGATTTTCTCTGCTATATTTCCCAGAGAGTTTAACAGGGAAATAGACCTGTAATTCATAGGTAACGTGGGGTCTTTCCCCCGGTTTCAGAAAGGGAACAATAATTGCAGTTTCCCACGCTGCTGCTGTTGAAAAAATATTGCAACCGAATCGCTGAGCTTATAATGTGTGTCATGTGGGTCGGTGATTTTCTGGGAAATCTCTTGTATAGTATATTTGGTATGTTGTTTGGTCCGGCGGCTTTTAGGTTGGGGAGGGATTTTAGAATATTTTTAATTTCTGTGGGTGAGTTATTATTTTAGCTAATTTTCAGGGGGGGATCGGGGTCTGGGCAGGGATGTCTTATATTTGTCTGTCTATATTGTTTTGTTGTTCAGTAGTATTGTTTTTAGTACTGTATGTCTGCTGTAAGTATCGATGTATTATGTCAGCTTTATCTTTGTCCGTTAGTGCAATCTGTCCGTTAGTTATTAGTACTGGTGTCATTTCTGCAGAATTATTGAGTGAAGAATTTACTTCCTGTATGATACGGTCTCATGTACTCGTTATATTATCTCTATAATTCTAGTAATCCATACCGTTAGTTTCCAAGCAACCGTTTAAATTTGTTTAATAAAAACTTGACATCAAGCATTATCTTTTTATCAAGAATGAAATTTTCTCACAAATCAATAATAAATTTCCCATTTGTTGCATACTATTCTGGACACACTATATATTTGATGCAGTCGTAGAAAAAGTATAGTGTACAACAGTTGTGAAATGCACTTTTCACACTCGATTGGCTTATGGTGAAAACTGCTACGTTCAACACTTGTTTTGCAATATGCTCTTTAAATTAGCCTTTCAGTGATTGTGTTTACATTGACAAGCGGTGGATTTTGAAATATATATTTAAAATTGCGAGGTTCTACCCCTCAGCGCTCATCTCTTACCACCCGTCAATTTGTTTGCGATCTTATGAATTTATTGCAAAGAAAAAAACCTAAGCAAATAAAAACAATTTCGTATCCTTAATAGTGCAACGATTAGCATAAAGCATGAAAATTATCAAAACCATTACATAGTGATTTTGAAACAATGCACCTTAACAATCCGTTCTTAATAAAATAACATTTATTTTTAAAACGGAACCAGTATTAGTTAAGTTTCGATTCCCTATTTCCGTTCACATCACGTGATACCCGACTGTATGTGAATCATACAAAGTACTGAAAACTTCCCAGCTCATCAATAAATGCCGCCTTTGAAACTTTTCTTTCTCTCCTTTGTATTTAATTTAGTCTCCCTGCACAATTTACGATAAATTAAGAAACTTACGTTTAGCCGTTCCTTAACTCACATAATTGACTGTCGTAATTCTGAAAAGTAAAACTTTTAGTTTTCAGATAACTGCTGAAAAGAGTTATGATATCGCATCAGTGTTCTAGAGATACAGATTCTAACTAACTAACCGTGAACTTTTAACAAGTTTTATTATATTCAACTCGTCGCCCGGTGCTTCTTCTGAAACTTTAATATTAAAAGTTCAAATCAAGATTTTCTCATGTTTTTATTGCTTTTAATACTCACAGATTGCGTCCATATTGATATAAATATGAAACTTGTTCTTTAGTTGTGAAGTTGTGAACAAAAATATATAAAAAAATTTCAGGGCTGATAAAATTTAAAACAACTTTTGTGTTCGATAAATTCATACAAAATACCTAGACCGTGTTTAATGAACAGAAATAGTTAAGCCACTCCTTATTAGTTTATGATTTCGTAGAACAGTGTACGCAAGCATCACTTACACGCAACAAATTAATAAAAGTGTAAATTTAAGAACCATATAATTTGAAATATTATTAAAATGGTGAAACATCAAGTAGTGTCAAATAAGTATATAAATATAACATTCATTTTTATTTATAACATTTAATCAATATTAATCGTTCTCATTACGTACCTTGATATAAATAATTACAAAACAGTTCTTTACTTGTCTAATATTCACTTTTATTTATAACTTTACGACTAGTTTCATCCTATTCGGACATTTTCAAGTCACTAAAAATATAGATTTATTCTTTGGGTATAAAATGAACAGCAAATAAGTTTACGATTTTTTTTCTGTGTACAGATGTTTTCTTAAAAGCATAAAGGGTGAGGTAGTAAATTTATATTTTGGGCTGAATTTTTGTCTTAACAGCAATAATTTTTCTTGGCTAAAAATAACGGGGAATTATTTATATCTATCTGATCGTTTAATACCGTATACCGGGGATACTTTACATGCTATGGGTGACTTTACGTGCTCCTGCTTTTTACAACTTAAATTTGATTTGCGGAAAATCAACCAATAGCGAGAGCGCGCACGAGCTGGTCTAACGGACAATAAGCTTGAATCGACAGGTTAGTAACAAAAGAGAGGTCATATAAGTTGCGTGTTAAACTTAATTGAGTTGTGTAGAAAATCTCGAAAAATCGTGTCCGCGGAAGTGGTGAATGCTAAGGGTTTTGGGGTGAACTGAGGAATTTTAGCGGTAAGTACCATTAAGATATTTTGAAACTTATTGTGTAAGGATTCTGTTTCCAAGATATCAAGCTTTTTCACGCATGTGTTTATGAAATATGAGGAATTAATTAAAAAAGTTGCCTTTCTTTGGTGACTTTACATGACAAAAAAATCATTAGGTACCTACCTACCTAGGCATGTTCTATTTTTGTAGATCAAACAATGGGCCGAATTTATAAGAAAAAACTTGGGCCAAGGCGATATAGGGATTACGATGATGCACAATTACAAAGGGCAGTTGAGACCGTGCAGAGGAGGCATATATCTTACCAAGAAGCAGAGCAGTTATACAATATCCCACGAAAAACAATGGAATAAAGTGAATAAAAAGCACCCAAAAAACTTGGTGGTCAACCAGTCTTATTAGAAGTCGAAGAAAGACACATTGTCGATGTATTACTTGCGGCAGCAGAATTTGGTAGCCCATTAACATGCATCGATCTAAGGATGGTTGTAAAGCAGTATTTGGATAGGTCGGGAAATCAGTTCCAAAGTTTAATGACAATTTTCCTGGTGTGGAGTGGTGCCTCAATTTTATTGAGACGCACAATCATCGACTTTCAGAGAGAAGTTACCAAAACATAAAGTGAATTCGGGCACAAAAAAAGCCAAGAGGAAATTCAAGAATATTTCAATAACTTGGAACAAAGTTTGGATGGCGTTCCGCGTGAAAATATTTTAAATTTTGACGAGACCAATCTGTCGGACGACCCAGAGAGCACAAAATGTTTATTTAGAAGGGGTATAAAATACCCAGAACGAATTATGAACACCACAAAATCTTGTATTTCAATAATGTTTGCAGTTACAGGCGAATCGAGTGTACTACCACCATATGTGGTTCATAAAGTCCAACGTATCTATGATCAATGGACCATTGGTTGATCAAAAAAATGCCCGTTATAATAGGACTAAGTCCGGTTGGTTCGATGCAGAAACCTTTGAGGACTGGTTCTTGTCAATCGTTATTCCATGCGCAAAACAAAAGCAAGGCAGAAAAGTTGTAATAGGGGACAATTTATCGTCTCATTTAAATGTGAACATTATTGTAGAATGCCAAAGACATGGTATAAAATTTGTATTCCTGCCAGCTCATGCCACACATCTCACTCAACCTCTTGACGTTGGTTATTATGCTCCAATGAAACGACTTTGGAGGAACATTTTGCAAAAGTAAAAGCTTCAGAATCCCAGGGAGAAAAATGTAAATAAGGTGTCGTTTCCTTCCTTACTTACAAAATTGGTTGATGATCTGAAACTGACAGATTCAAAAAAACATTGAGAGGGCTTTTCCCGCAACGGGTATACTTAATACCGCTAAATGCACAGCAGGTATTGAAAAGACTCCTAAATATACGAGCAGATGAAAATTTGCCTAAAACGATCAGTGAGACCTTATTACAATATTTAAAAGATATCAGAACACCTTCCGCTGACACAAAGAAACCGCGAAAAAAATGCTCAAGGTTGTACCAGGCAAGTTACAGGCCAGTAGTTCTGTAAATGATGATGAAATTGTAGTAAGTGAACACGAGAACGTGGTAATTGAACAGGAGGACATGGTAAGTGAACAGGAGGACATGGTAAGTGAACAAGAGGACGAGGACAAGGAAAACAACCAGCCGGAATTTTTTTAACCATCAAGAATACCGAAGTTGGGAGACTTTGTAATTGTGAATTTCGTCACAAAGAAAAGTATTCGTCATTTTATGGGTCAAATCATAGAAGTGTGTCGCCCAGATGTACACATAAAATTTTTAAGAAAGAAAAGGGACAACATTTTTGTCTTTCCCAGCAAGATGACATATCAATACAAAATGAATATGATATTCTTCAATACTTGCATGAGCCATATATTAAAAGGGGACTCTACACTTTTAATATGGATGCACAAAAGTATCATCTTTAAATATTGTACCTACCAACCTATTATGCACCTGTAATAGTGTACCTGTTTTTGAGTTTTTATTTTAAGAGTATTTTTTTTTATTGGTATTAAAGTTAAATTCTTTGTTATTTTCTGGTTGAAATATTTGTGTAATAAAGTTTAATAAAGTTTAAAATGCATTTTAATAATGTTACAATAGTTGAAAAAATTTAAAATAAATTCTAAAAGTTGCCACAACTTTTAAAAAAAAACTGTTTTATGTAAAGACGCCAATTCAGTCGGTACACATTACTTCCGTACCGATTTAGAGCCTGACGTAAAGTGACCCTGATTTCTAAGGTGACTTTACACAACATGTAAGTAAAAAAATATAGATGAATTAAAAATGTTGGGCCCAAAATAACACCATTAATGAAAAGAAGAAAGATGATAGTCTTACATATATTTGGCACAGCTCCCTACGTCTGGAGGAAAAAAGTTATTACACAAAATGTCTTAAAATCGTGGTAAATTAACTCGCTCTACGGTATGTTAAAATTTTTATTTATGTTTAACATATTTATTTCCATAGCTTCTAGTAAGTTAGGTTTTTTACTTTTTTCACAAATATGTAATATTTTTGGCATACGATTATTAGTTATAGTATGACCTGAATCTATTAAATGTTTATAGTGGAGTGTTTTTTTTGTGTGTGAATGTGCTCTCCATATCTTATATGATCTACCTGTTTGACCTATATGTGCTGCATTACATTTTGGACAACCCAACTGATATACCCCACACTTTTTGTATATTTCAGATTTTTCTTTTGCATTGTACAAAAGTCTACAAAAAGTGTGGGGTATGTCGACTACATTGCCCAGAATGTAATGCAGCATATAAAGATCATTCGATATAAGATATTGAGAGCATATTTATTCACACACAAAAACAACACTCCAATTTTCATAAACATTTAGTAGATTCAGGCCACACTGTAACTAATAATTAAGCCTGGCCAAGCGATGGTAGATTCAGGGTCGGGCGCAATACCAATGCCATCGTACGCTTGTTTACGATGACGATGACACGACACACTTCAGTTGTTATCTGTCGGTCGATGCATAGAGTACTAATAAATAATAAATAATGTTGAGCGTAAAGAGTAGAAAACGACTGTATGCTGATAAAGTGAATAAATTTATCGGTGAATTTCCGGATTTATTCTATGATGGATGTAAAATAATTTGTAAAGTTTGTGATCAAGATTTAATGTGCTGGAATAAATACGGCTGCAAAATTAATGTCAATAGTAACCGGCATAAAAATAAAAAAAATGGCGTGTCTTCTTTGGAACCTCAGTTTATGTTTTCTTCTTTTGGAATCTCAGTTTATGTTTGATTTATTGTTAATGCTGATTGCCTGTGATGTTCCCCTGCGCATATTGGATAAACCAGCATTTCGGGAGTTCTGGAATAAATACAATCCCCAGGTAAATTTACCAAGTCGTTCATCGTTACGTAGATATGTAGCAAGTGTTCGTGAAGACATTGTAATAGGATTAAATGAGCATTAAAAAATACACGGCTGTGGTTATGTGTTGACGAGACGACGGATTGTAAAAAAAATTCTATTTTAAATGTTATAGTACGTGTACTCGACCCTGTTAAACCAACATTTCCACTTTTACTAGCTAGCAAAAAAACTAACTGCGTGTACTGGCGAAACAATTACGCGGGTGGTATTGGAGACTTTCGAAAAATTTGAACTGTCAACAAGTCAAGTGTTGATGTTTGTGACCGACGTTGCTGCGACATTGCGTTTGGTGGCCAGTTTTCTTCAAAGAGACGATTGTAGGTTTTTACATGTTACGTGTAAAGTGCATGCGTTCTATCTTGTAGCAGAAACGATTCGAAAATGTTTTCCAGAGGTAGATGCATTAATAGCAAATACAAAAAAAAGTATTTCTCAAATCTCCTAAACAGCTTTGAGCATTTCACACACTGTGTCCTCGTATTCTGGAACCACCAGAGCTGATTCTTACACGTTGGGGAACGTAGTTGAAGGCAGCTTTTTATTATGCTGAATATTTTCAACAAATAAAAGCTGTGATACTACAGTTCAACCCTAACGAGGCTGCAGCTATTAAGGAAAGCTAGACAAGCTTTCAAGATGTTTCCCTTGAAACAGATTTAAAAACTATTTATAACAATTATAGAGCAGTAGATGCACGATGCAGTAGAAAAATTGCAAAATACTTCGTTGTCGTTAGTGGAATCGCTGCAAATAGTGGACGACGTAAATACACAGCTACAGACTATAAATGACGCAAAAAATAAGCCCGTTACTGAAAAAATTCGAGAGTGTATTACGGAAAGATCCTGATTTTACCAAATTAAGACAAATTTGTGATGGTGCATCTACAGCTGCGTTAAGTAAGTTCACAGAGTGTTTTACTTATGCCTGTATTACTTCCGTAGATGTCGAACGGTCTTTTCAAAATACAAACATATTTTTACACCACAGCGAACATCGCTTACTGAGACAACTGTAGAAACATATCTGATGGTACACAGTTATTATAGAAGTGCTCCAGTTTGTGATAACGACAACCAAGCTACTTCATAAATCTGCTTAAGAAGGTGAGTTTTGTACATATTTTTATAAAGTGTACCAGTATTAATAAAATTTATTTTCATTTATTTTATTTATTTATTTATTTATTGTTAGTTATCACTTAGATATACAATGTACATGTGTGAACGTCATTTAACAGTTTAATAATAATGTGCAGCACTAAGCTTACAAAATATAAGGAAATACATAAAAAAGAATTTAAAGCGAACGAAATAGTACAAAAACATACATCACAATATATAAAATATTTTTGTTTTTATTATTGTATTTATTCAAGTATTATGATATGATGCATACCCAGTACGTCTATGTAGGATTAATGACCTTGGCCAGGCTTACTAATAATCATATGTCATATTTGTGAAAGAAGTAAAAAAAACAATTTAGTAGGAGCTATGAAAAATAAATAAGTTAAACAAATATAAAAATTATAACATTAAACGATCAGATAGATATAAATAATTCCCCGTTATTAAATTTAGCTCAGTAAACTAATTACTGTTAAGATAAAAATTCAACCCAAAATATAAATTTACTACCTCATCCTCTATGCTTTTAAAACAACATCTCTACACAGAAAAACCAACCATAAACTTATTTGCTGTTCATTTTATATCTAAAGAATAAGTTTGTATTTTTAGTTACTTGAAAATGTCCGAATAGAATAAAACTAGTCGTAAAGTTAAAAATAAAATGAAAATTAACAAGTAAAAAACAATTTTTTGTAATTATGTAATTATGTAATTTGTAATTTCAAAATGGATTTTCACAAAGTAACGTCATCTTCAATCAACTTTTTTGAAATCTACCTTGATATATGCACACATAAGGTACACCATTTTTGAAAATACAATTTTTTACATGAATGGGAATAACACAAAATCGAAACAACAAATCTGAGCTCTTGAGGCAGTCAAGTGAAGTGGCTTTGTGTTTTGTTATGGTTTTTAGAAATGCGACCAATAAAAAAAATTATATTTAAATATTGTGCGCGTTTGAGGAGAGTAGCTTAACTATTTGTCTTCATTAAAGCGAGTATAATAAATTTTAATTTTGGATTTTCTTGTTAATTATATGCCTTGCAAACTATTATAACAAAGCAGTAGGGTATGACCAATTTTTATTTGGGTATATGAACATGGGACCCACAACAGATTTTTGGACTATAGTGGGGCTAAATTACCAAGAAAATCAGAAATTTCAATTTGTAAACAAAAAGTATGATGTCACCAGCACATAACTTTTATACGTGAGTATATAATATACAGGGTGACTGATTTATCGCTGTACGGCTCAAAACATTTGATCCAAATGATTGTGATAGAGAAAGTTGTACTGCTAAATTTTGAAGTTTTTAAAAAAATAGAAATAGGAAATAGGACGAATCCGTTTAGTTCTCTAAGTGTCCAAATATAGCTAGTAACTCGGTACAAATTTCATTATCACAAGTTTTGCCTATCTGTGTTGTACAAAGATAAATCAAAAGAAAAAAAAGAAAAATTATACATTTTATTTGCATTTCTAGAAAAAAAAAACACTTTTTGATTATTACGTAAGCATCATTTCAAATCTAACATGATAACAATAATAATTACCTATAGTTTTTTTATATTTTATACTGGCATTATTATCTGAATGCACTAGTACAAAAGTTTTAAGTATATAATAAATCAAACACAACACTCAAATACATTTTATCGTAGAAACTATAAAAACAACTACCCCATCTAGAAGTAAGAGATTGTATTGGAAATAACAGCATTCTTAGCAGAAGTAAAAAAATATTGGGGTTAAAAAATATTGCCCCACAAAAAAGAAAAAAATTTTTACAGTTAAGAAATAATTCCCTCCAGTTACAATACAAAAACGAACTAATTGGTCTTTCAAGTATTTGACATAAAATAAATTAACCCTTTGTTCAAAGTGGTTTTTGGAATATACATTAATACATGTTATAGGATACACGGTGTATCAAATAAGAGAGCGACTCAGTTAGATTTTATTATAACAGGAAACAATCTACAGGAAAATTACTTCGTCATAACAGTTCCATAAAATATCGTAAAGACATGCAAAGTGTTGTACTTTCATTTAAAGTTTTAAACAATATGATAGACTGTCCACAATTATTGGAAAAAATAATTATAGAGCCCCTAATAGGCCAACTAGATCCACATCTTTATTTTATGTACCAAACGCATACACAAATATTTTGTTTCCTCAATTATATGATGTGCCGTAATTATAAAGCAATTGAAAAAGATGTTGATATTTTTAATAGTAAACTAAGTCAAATTAAGTCAAACTTTTGTTAGTTGATTAAATTAAAACACCACAAGTAACACGACCCCCTATATCCCTGAAGGAATCTCAAGGTAACTTGTGTGGGAGAGGGCTACACATTTAGAGACAATGGATACACACCCAATGTCCGAGTATGTTAGGATTAATTTCCGATTTAGAAATAATCATAGCTCCTCGACCGGGGATCGAAATCCAGGGTAAAAGACAAGTGTCCTTACCACTCGACCATGGAGCCACCGAGCCAAGCCATTGTTTTGTTATATTAATCACCTTAATTTATATTAATTTCATATGATTTATATGTTATATATGTACACGTACATTATGTTAATAGTCTATATCATTCTACTAGTTATAAAAATAACAAATCACGTCCAGAAAAACCCAATGCTGACACTGACTTCTAAATAAAATTTCCATTCTTTATGTATTGAATGACTTGAATAGAACTACTTTTTTCAGATGCATCCTCAGAAGTACCATCCGGTGGTGATGTGTGGGTACTAGTTATAAAAAATGCAAAGCCAGCTGATTCAGGTGTTTATGTCTGCGAAGTGAACAGTAGCCCCATCGTGCGAAGTTTCCATAAACTAAGTGGTGAGTATTAAATACGATTCTAGTAGGAGCTAGAATTCTATAATTTATGGAATCCAGGAAGCCTTCCTCATTATTAAGCTATGAAACCATCACAAACAATGCGATTCATCGGCTTTTATCAGTTGTTGCCTAGCATCCGTTTATTTTTAGTTTTGACGTCTAGTTAAATATAAACGCCTTGTAACAGTTGATTTAAAAAATAATTAAACTGGGCACGTATAATATTTAACCGTAAGACCATTAATCACATGAATATATATTTCCTAGATGTAGGAAAGTTATTGCGGTTACCTACATACAATTTTCAAACATTTGGAATGATAAATGGATTTTACAGAGTTATTTAATAGCTGCTAAATTCTGCACTTATATCATTTGTAGCCAAATTTTTGCATCGGTCTCAGTAAAGATTTTTGATAAAAATTTGTTTTTATTCTAGTATTATCGAAAGCCATGTTGCCCCCAAATAATACAATTGATCCACTTATACAATATGAAGACCCAAGACAGAGCATCAGCAGCAGGAATCACAACTACACCGACTGCTGTACAGCAAAAAATGTTTCCACATCATGTCTTGGTTTTTGTAACATACAAAGCATATTGGAAGGTAAGTTTACATGCACTAGTAATTTTATATAACTCGCGCCAGAAGTCTACGCAACTTTTACGCAGTTAGTATTTGTAGATGGTGCTTTGTGTCTACCAAATTTTGAAACAGTATCCTTAAAAAAACAAAGGAAGTACACTGAGTCAAACTTGGTAATGAAGAGAACGATTTACAATCGTTATACAATAAATTTTGTTTTACGAGCATACTGACTTTCGGCTACTAAGAACACGGAGATGAATCCCAAAGTATATATCCACCTAAAATCATGGTTTTGCAATTTCTTGGAATGGAAAAAGTCGTTTATTTATAGCGAACCCACAGAATAAAAAGTAAAAGCTGACAACTGCATTTTCCACTTGCAAAATGATGACAGAATATCATCACCCCAGATATTGTTTACTACTTTTATATAAGTTATGACCCCTTCTCATATGGTTTTGAGAACACAAGATTCTTTGAGACAAAATGAACCACTTTTTGTAGCAGAAACTCAACGACCCTCAAATTGAATTTAAATTCATTCGACTATTCCATTTGAAATGCCCTACAGGAAAAGTTGTTTGTCATCGACATAAATCGTTTGCAGGAATTGCAAGAAGGCGTAGATTATTTTAAATGTTATGTTTGAGATTGTATTATTCCTTTGTTTCTTAGTATTAAACGTCGCCCAATATTAAATTCAATATAACGAAAGCACTCCTCAAAATTTCAGATTTCTGTAGCCACCCTGTTATCATTTATTTGCCACCAAACAGAAGTCGCTTTTGTTTGGACCACCCGGTATACGTTTAAAGCTGAAATAAGTGCAATGATTACCGTTTTTTACTTCTTCTATCAATATTTTAAAGGGATCTTCAACTTAAAGGGAGTTTTAGTGACAAGAATATATATTACCAGTAATTCCATTAAAACTTAAATCGAAATATAAATACAATAGTCATTAAAACAATTTTTTATTTAAACTATAGGATTATTATCTGATATTTATATTTTGTTTATAATAAATCTCCTTGTCACTGAAACTCCCTTTAAGTTAAAGTTCCCTTTAAAATGTTGATAATACCTGGAGTAAGTAAATACGTACAAAAAGTGCATATTGTTTAAAATTTTCTAAAATGTGGCGGATGCGCCGGTAACAATAAGTTATATTTTTTTTTATTTCCCTCTTTTTCTATTTTTTTTCACTACTTTTCGCATATGTTTTGATTACTGTACTATCATTTTAATCTTGTTGCCGAAAAATTTTAATATATTTTACTTGAATATCTTTTAAACGCGACTGATTTCAGTTTTGAAATAATACTGCCTTGAAATTAAGGGACTTAAATATATTACCATCGAGATTACCATCATAAGTAGCAAAGTGAACTATTTGCATATGCTTATGTAATTTGGAAATGGGGTTTCTAAGGCCTTTATCCGCTTAATGAATAAAATTATTTTCAATTACTAAGTTTAATTAGATTAGTTGCCATAACATTGAGGATATGTTCTGCATGATAAATATATATTTCAAAACACTTCATGAAACCACTATAACTCTTATATCACGTAGACATTTGTATTGTTGTTAATATTAATCTAAGTCTCATTCGTAATAAATGTTGCGTATTTGTTATAGCAGCATATTATTTTCATTCATTTTAAATTACCTACGTGACTTTTTAGATAACTATTATCATCATAACCAAAGATATTACGTAATATGCAATAAAAAAAGAAACACATTATATTATTTAATAAAGGATTTAAGTTAGGAAGTGTTCAAAATGGCTTCTACTCACACAAGTTGATTTAGAAAACTTCGTATCGCATTATCTATAACAAAAGTGGTGATACTTTTAACGTCTGCCTAAGACGTTGCTTTCAAAATAAAGAATAAAGCAAAGGATTTAAGTCTAGAGACATAACATGTCATTTCATAGCATCTCTTCTTCCAGTTTATGTTCTTGGAAATACCAAAATATGCACCATAATGTCACTTCTCCATATTATTACATTATGATAAAAAACATATAAAAATATGTAAAGAAAAAATACTATAATAATGTTATACCTCCAACTCTCATAGTAGTCGAGAACTATGGAAACAATAGGGAACTTGCACATTTTTTTTACTTCATAAAAATGTTCTACAATACTAAAAAATAAGATATGCAAAATATGACGTCTTAATTCCCAATAATAAATTTGTTATAAATTATTAAAGTTTCGTGCACGAGCGAACCGTTTCAAACAGGTTCAAAAGCGCGGGAGTAGTCGTGACATCACACCATACAATTTACAAGCGACGACGGAGATCCCAGCACTCGACCGCTTGATTTCAGCCGTAAAAATACCAGCATCGCCATAAATTTGAAGTGTATACTTAAAATGGAAACAAAAACTCCTTATATTAAATATGGCATTGTACCGTTGTGTAAGAATACTACGATAAAGGTGCCAGATAAAATATTTATAATATTGCCAGAAGATAAGATTCGTCGATCAAAATGGCTAATAGCGTGTAGAAGAAATGAAAAAGACATTTCACAGAGCAGTAGGTCTCTACATGTGTGTGAAGATCATTTTAATGTAAGTACATTATTAAATACTATTTGTCTATCTACTAGTTTTTCGCCGGCGGGCAATAAAATTTTCCGAATTCCGAATTATTGAATTTTAATTAGGGTAGGATTAAAGAAAGAATGTGTATGCAATGTTAGAAAATAAGATTAGTAGATAGAATGTAATTTAGTGATACTAAGTAAAGGTAATTTCCTGGTGCGAAAGTAAACAGTTATTTATTATTATACTTTTCGCAAATACGATTACGAAGAGTATATTGCATTTGATCGGGACATTTCTAAAATCGTTAATATCGCTCGCAGAGAAAAATCATTTCGTTCGTTATCGAATTCTGAACAACTTTCAAAATGTCCGTCTGTTCATCTGTCCGTCCGTCTGTCCGTCCGTCACGTTTCTTGTAAGCACGATAACTAAAGAAAGAAAAGTCCGATCGAATTGAAATTTGGGCCATAAGTTAGTGTTAGCTAGAGGAAGAAATCCATTGTTTTTGAAAAAATCAAATAGTAAATAAAAAAAGTTATAGGACATTTTATTTAAAAATATGAATCTACAGAGGGTTGCAATTTTCAGTGTGCTACTAAGATTGAAGTAATTTTCTATAGATACCAAAATGCTGTAAAATATACTACCACAAATTTCGCCTACGCAGTCGGCATCATCGGGAGATGAAAAAAATTGAAAATTAAATATGTGATCAATATATTAGGTATTGTAAGAATGAATCTTAGTTTATACTATAAAATATACTGCCTCGCGTTTCGCCAATACAGTCGGCACCATCGGGAGAGAAAATTAAATATGTAGTCAATACATTAGGTATTGTAAGAATGAAGTTTATAAGACAAACACAAGATTCTTTTCAAAAAACTGCGAAGAGTATCCTACAGAATGTGCAACAATTATATAAAAGTTCAATAACACTACTGTCTGCGAAGAGTAAAATGTTTACCTCTAGTATATATAGTATATTGCAAATATCTTTCCCTTGTCCTTTAATTTATTCTATTCAAATATTACATTTACCTATTATGTGAATGATAACACGACACAATCACTTATTTCCCTTGCCCCAAAACATAGTACGAAAATACCTACGATAAGTAATTATACATTTGCGCAACATTTCCTTTGCAGCAAATGTCTTCTATAGAGACACTTTACGCGTGTGTACAAAAAGAAACACGAAAAATATAGAAGTGGCTGTTGTAAAGAATTACCCTAAATTCTTTCAAACATAAGACTAAGTCTGCTAAAAATGCTTAGTTGCGACTAAGCATTTTGTAGTTATTTCTTTTTATTCCGTGATCAAGTCATAACTATTTTATGTTTATAAATTATTACTAAAAGCTAAAAAAATACATACTTCTCTGCCTTGACCCCGCGGACCTCTCTAAGGGAAAAAAATTCACTATTTTGTATAAAAGATGCCAGCATAAACATATCCACTTTAGGCAAATTATCAGATTGGCCCTTTAAAAAACCTTGATGATTCATTTTAAAATATCTGTACAACTACAATAAGCGGTACTATGAAACACAAATATATATTTATATCAGAACAGTCACTAACAAATCAACCACAGTCTAATAACACCATACTGTACATATGTTTAAATGGAATGTCATACTTTGTTAATTTGTTTGTATTATTATTTTTATGTATTTTATGAATGAATTGATTTTTAGTTTTCTGTATATATGTATATATTAATATAAATCTTACTCTGTACCCCATACTAGTTGTAATTACTCTACTTAATTGTGAATAAGTATTTTAAATTGGAATTGGAATTGGTAAACATCTGATTGTGTTGCTTCCCGGTGCGACGACTACCGAATATTGTATGGTGTGACGTCACAGTCAATAGTAGCTCGTTTCGGGCCACTTCAATTTTATCGCTGTTTAGATCCTTCATACTGATCGCGTGGAATTAAAAAATCTTATTTTTTTGTGAAATACACGTTTTATTACAACGTTACGCTATGTTTTTTAGTATTATTTTTATTTTTAAAATTATAGGCAAGTTCCCTATTAAAGAAATTATTACCACATAAAAATCCTGCCACTAGTGAATGTATCGCATTTTTGAATATATAGGAAACAAACGACGATATAATTGCTGACAACTTTAATACATAAAAGTCCTCAGTCCATTATCTAGAAAAATAATCAAGATATTTTAATTTTGTAATTTCATACCAAAAAGGATTTTAAATAACCGTCATTAGAATTTTTCCTGCGCAGTGCACGATGATGACATTGCATTAGTCAAATGGTTTTCGACGGCTGGAACTTTGAAATATATTTCATATGTATAATTGATAAATTATGAACGATTTTGTAAAAGTCAGCCATTTTCGAGCTACTTGATTTTCTTTCGTCCTTTTTCAGTAGGTACTACATATAAATTTTGATAAACCATGTAACTTTTTTATTAATAAGTTTAGAACATCGGTTATTTGTAACTTTATTCTTGGTAAGGAAACTGCTATGATGTAGTAATGCAAAAACATGTATACCACCTCTGGTCAATCCGAAACTAATTTGATCTGGTAAATTTTAAATACAATACCCCTATTCCCAGTGCACTGTGAAGGAAAAATCCTAACTACAGTTATTATTAAAGTTTTTTTTAGTGTTACTTTGCGTTTGCGAAATTCAAATTTCTTTAATATTTTTCGAGATAATGACCTGAGAACTTTTAACTGAAACACCCTGTATACGCAATTATATCTATATACCAATAGAATATGAATCGTCATTTGAGTTTAGTTTGTGAAATATTTGACACTTCCAAAAAATAAAATCTTTACATCATTGATGTATGCCATATTTTATTTATTTTTGCTTCTTCCTTAAACCCAGTTGTACAATAATAATTTTTTGAATATGTTTGTACATAATTATTATTTTGTTGTAATTTTAAGGAACAACTGGTCAAGATCCAGAGCAATGCGAGACAGATTTTCCAGCTATAGTGAATTGTATGGCCGACGGCAGAAACCATGTCCCATGTTGCATCCAAGAAAGAGTTCCCGATATTTGTCAGGATGTTTGCCGCGGAGAATACACTGCAATTACGGATAATATTAAGACACACTTCTCCTGTTCTTCTTATACAGAGCAAACGCTGGCATGTATAGTAAGGGAATAGGTAAGCTCTAGTCTTTAGTTATTTAAAATTATTATGAGACATATTTTCCCAGCTGCTGTAAAGACAGAATTTTTTGAAATTCACTTAATTTGAACGTTGCATCATATAATGTGTTCTGCCATTAAGCCATATCCCTCACATTTTCAAACCTAATTCGCTGCACTAAAAATGAGAATACAGTCAATTTAGAAACTTTTTTTTACAAATAACGGAGAATATAAGATAAAGCCTTTTGGCATAATTATTCAGGCTGGTGATAAATTTAACAAACTAAAATTCTCCAAAATCCTGTGCAAGGACGAATCCAGGAGCTCTCTAGGGTAGGGGGTAAATTTTATTGCAATTTTTCATTCATTCATGTACTGTATCTCCGTGAATGGGGTTTACAAGAGGTGAAATTGCAAAAACATTCAACCTTTCGAGAAAAAAGTTACTCTACATAAAAGTTATTGCTTTCCTAAAAAAACACGATTCACGTTGAGAAACTTTGTGTTTGTTATACAGGGTGTTCAAAAATTACAAAAACTTGAAATTCGCTTGAAAGTAAATTGGCCTTATTTTTTATTTTGGAACAAAATACTAAATAAAAAAATTGTTTAAAATTTTCTATCCAGTCAAAATCAAAAATTTCAATTGAATATTGGTGAGTTCAGGTATTGGAAGGTAAGAAAAATTTTAGTAAATATCCGTTAGCCAGTTTTCGTCACCTTTTCCATTTAGCTAATTGTATGTATCAGAAACAATTTTGAATTTATAAAACACATAACAATGAAATAATACTTTTAAGGAAGGTATGTTTCAAGACATACGTTATAACTCGTAATTCACAAAAATAATAATATTCAATCGAAATTTTGTATTTTGGTTGGATATGAAATTTGAAACAAAATTTTATTTAACATTTTGCACAAAATTAAAGATTAGGCCAGTTTACGCTTAGACAAATTTCATGTTTTTATAATTTTTAAACACCCTGTATAAAAAAACATGAAGCTTCTCAACGTGAATCGTATTTTTAGGAAAGCAATTTATGTAGAGAGCACTTCTTGTAAACCCCATCGACGTACATACTGCATAATAGGTCATTATTTTTCGATTTTCGATGGTTTAATTGTAACCGAAATTGACTTGCAGGTATTTCAAATATTATACCTAGCACCAATAACGTTCTTGAAGAATTTAATAGAGTTGTTAAAGATGAAGACACTTTAAGAGAAAGATTTCTAGTAGAATAGTTTTCAGTTATGTTGATGCAATATATAGAAGCTTGATCCAATCTAGAATATAAAGAAGATGGAACCATAAATATTCAACCAAAAATAAACCGTCCTTTGTGGACCAAAGAATATCATTGAAAAACAAATTAAGTTCCTCTTTGGTAAAAAGTTTAAAATATAGAGTGGAATGAAAAAATAATAACTGAAAATTTTTTGCTAATTATTATTTACTAACTTTTACAAATATTATTACAGGTAAGTATAACATATATCTTTTTAAACAATTATTTTCCCCGCTATTTTCAAAAAACGCTGAAACTTGGGTTACAACAAAGATAATTTGCACATTATGTTCAGTACGACTGACTCAAAAATGTTGTTTTTAATTTCAACTATTCCGTCTAGTACACCAAAAATAAATAAAACAAAAGGTACTCACCAGTTGAACACTCACTTTAAAAGCTTTTAAAATTTCTACCGACACGTGTTTCTGTTTGCGAAGCTTCATCAGGGTAACCAGCTCATTTAAAAAGCCAAAGCAACTAAACTTGTAAACCTAATAATGTAATAAACATTAATGGCTTCAGAGAACAGAATAATTGAAATTATATAGTGGAAATTCCCCTTAGGTGAGAATAATTTAAAAAACAAATTTCCTTTTCGGTAAAAGTTTAAAATATAGAGTGGAATAAAAAATAATAACTGGCAGTCCTCCCGTGGCCCTCCGACGCCTCACGGGAGTCGCCTGATGCATCAACTACAGCCACTCCCTCACATCCCGCAGGGTTAGTGACTGTCAATACCAGAATCGTGTGTCCTAAGCAGACGGAGAGAACCCAGAATGACCGCCTTCTGCATTTGGCCTGTCAGCCACTCGGCTGATTTTGGCAGGCCGGTATGATCTTCAGTTCCGAGAGCAGCGTAGGCTTTATCCCTCAGTACACCGATTATAGGGACGAACATTTTTACCGAGTAGCCTGGGTACAGCACTTGGAGCTCGTACCGGAGATCGCGATATTTGGTCCGTTTCTCCTCCTCCGCAGGTGCCGAGAACTCGATGACATACATCACCTTGAGTTAATGGTCGAGGAGGACTATGTCAGGCTTGTTGGCTTGGATTAGCCTGACAGTCGGGAACAAGTAGTTCCAGTAAATCCGGTATTTCTCGTTTTCGACAACGGACTCAATATCTCCGGGGACGTAAGGCAGCACTGGTGTCTGGTTTACTCCGTACGAGTGCCTTAAATGGTAGTCTAGCACTCGTAATGCCGCGTTATGCCGGTGGATGTAGGCCGAAATTGGCGCAGCTGCTCTACTATCCACTTTACTACTCCGAAGGAGTAGAGCAGAACCGGAACGGCAAGCATATTAGTTGCAGACACCTTGTTCTTCCCCGAAAGTTCGGAAGACCAAATCTTTCGGAGGCGGTGTCTGTACTTGCCGCGGAGAGAATATTTTATTTGTGTTACATCCTGGATGTGCCTTTGTTGCACACCCAGATACGTATAGGTCTCTCCGGCATCCAGATGTCTTAGGGATGCTTCCGTCTTTGAGCTGCGCATCTTCTGGGAATTCCCCGCATCGTCCTCTCTTGAGGTGGACGACTCCACATTTGTCCAACCCGAGCTCTATACCAATTGCCCGTGCATATTCTTCGACCACCCTAAGAGCGTTTTGTAGTTCGCTCTCTCCGGAGGTCATAAGTTTAAGGTCATCCATATAGAATAAATGGGTGACCTTATGCCTCCGTCGCTGGGTGGTCCACAATGATATCCTCGGGTTTGGCGAAGCCCAACAGACAATGGCAGCAGTGAGATGCAGAAGAGGAGAGGACTCAGGGAGTCACCCTGGAAAACTCCTCTCCTAAGTGCCACCTGCTCTTTCGTGACCCGCTGTGCACCTGATGTTATGGTGAAGCGGGTCTTCCAGAACCCTACTATTATTACTATTATTATTATTATTATTATTATTATCGAGCATTTCCTATTTTTATCGAAAATCAAATGTTTTATCAGGCGCTTAATAAAATATCCTGCAACTAAAACTTTAAATCGAACAAGTATGTCGTTCATGGCTGTAAATTACCAAACATTTAATTTGTAGTGTAAAAGAAACATAATACTTCAAAATTTTAATCTCATCAATCATAAACTATTTAATATTTAATAAATAATATTATTAACATAAATAAATCACACTATCATTAGCGCTTAACTTTTCGAAAAGTTGTATCATTACCATCTTCAATAGGATTTTTTTGACAGCTCAAAGAGGGGGCAATTGTGCCCATTGCCTCTCCCTGGATCCGAGCTCACTCCTTTGGCGATATAATTTGTAATAAATGTGTATTAAATAATTTAATGTAACAGCAAGTCTTTTATTTCATTTTTAGAACTACTTCCAAGTCCTCCGGAGATCCTAGAAGTCGAGGCCCTGACTTGAAAAGTCTCTCAAAGTAGAATGGTCTCATCCTATCTCAAACACCGAAAGTATCAGAGAATATTCCGTAAATGTTACATCTTTAAGAAGCTTTGATGATCGCCTTTTTGGAACCTGAGGATTCCAATTCAAGAACAAATGGTAGTTTGGTGTCCCACTCCATAACCGTGAAAGTCTCTGGCAGCGAAAATATGACTATTTTGCAAGATTTGACTCCTTTCACCATGTATGAAGTCAAAGGTAGGATACGTATTTTGTATTACTTAAGTATTAATACTATCCTTTCAATATATTGCACACAGACAGTCTTTGAAATGTAATATTGCACATGAACACATTAAATAAGTACTGCGTGCTGTAGTTTCTAAATTTGTGTTGTTCCTGATCTATCCTCTATCTTCGAGTTGTTTGTGCTAATCAGATTAGAAATAATTATGATTACTAACCTCTGATTATTTGGTCAATTTAGTAATCATAATCAGTCAGTAATTCAAATTATTAATAACACCGACACACAAAAAAAAAGTTGTTTGTACATTTGACGTCACCTACCCTACCGACATGTATTTCGACCCGCCGACCGAATTTGAAGTCAGTTTGGACAGTACACCCTCAAATATCGAGTAAATTGAAAAACTGTAAAAAATAGCGATAATTGGGTGTTTCGGTAATAAAAAAAATTTTGTGGATCTAAACCAAGCCTAATTTTTATGTATTTCGATCCGCTGAATACGAATCTAAAGTATATTTAGACCATAAGCCGTTCTAAATCTAAGTAAATTGTAAAAAACCCTCGAAAATTGCTAAAAATGGCAAGAAATTGTGATTATGTTGATGAAAAAAATTTTGTAGACCCGGATCGAAGAGAATTTTTTATGTAATTTGATCTGCTGAATTCGAATCTGAAATATATTTGGCCCATTAATCCCTCAAAATCTCAAAAAAATCGCAAAAAACCGATAAAGTAGCAAAAAATTGCAGTTGAAAAAATTGAAAAAAATCCATGAAACACGATTAAATACGTTTTCTTGTATTTTTTTATGCATAAAATACAAGTTTAGAATCTGAAAATGTGAAAAATTGTAAAATCTATAAAAAATGACGTATAAACAGAATGAAAATTTTTTTCATCAACATAATCACAATTTTTTGCCATTTTTAGCAATTTTCGAGGGTTTTTTACAATTTACTTAGATTTAAAACGGCTTATGGTCTAAATATACTTTAGATTCGTAGTCAGCGGATCGAAATATATAAAAATTAGGCTTGGTTTAGATCCACAAAATTTTGTTTATTACCGAAACACCCAATTTTCACTATTTCTTACGGTTTTTCAATTTACTCGATATTTGAGGGTGTACGGTCCAAACTGACTTCAAATTCGGATTCAGCGGATCGAAATACATGTCGGGAGGTAGGTGGCGTCAAATGTACAAACAACTTTTTTTTTGTGTGCCGGTGATAATTAATCTAAAGCAATCAGGCTAGCGCTTCTAATCCTTAATCATTGATTACTTTTTATTAAATCAGTGATTGCTTTTTAATCAGTGCGCCTTTCCTTCTGTTAAGAGACTATTTTCTTATTGTGAACTGATATATTCTCCCAGAGAAAGACCATGGGAGTCACCGTGATGGAACGAATGGTGTCATTAAAGACAAATTTCAAATTGTGGCAATAATTTATAGTTCAAAACACTTCATTATTTTTCATTTATTTATAGTTTATAAATAAAAAAATGGTGAGGTATTTCGAAAACATTAATTTATTTCATGAGAATTTTTGTTTTATTTTTTGAGTTCATTTTTATTTATAATGAATAATATTAATATATCCAAGTTATGGGTTAGTCATTAATCGATGAATATTTCCAATGTATGGATTAATCATTAATATTATCAGTTAATAAATACGTTGACTAATCATTAATCTTTAATCAAACTCTTTCTCGTTTATCATAACAACTCTGACTGTCTTAGAAAACAAAACAGATACATTTCTGAAATAAAGATCACACTTATGTGGTTTTCACAAAGCACCAAAACACTATATATTGTACTCGATGTGCATTTCGCCAACCAAGTTTTCATCATCTGGAGGTGACTAACAGTTCTAATCACCTGCAAATGATGCCAACTTGGTTGGCGAAAGATGCGTCGAGTGCAATATATGGTGATTTGCTGGAAATCTACAGTACTAGCACATCAAAGGTTTCCAGCCCACAACAGGATGAAATAAGGATGTAATGCACTTGTCAAAGTAATGTTTCTCAAAAATCAATATCGGTCAATCTTCTTCTATTGAAATGCAACTATGTTTAACAAAATAATTAACGATATCTTAATACCAAAATTTAAATACTTTCCTCAAAAACTTTTTTGAGATAACATGGCACATGTTGGTATCTCAAAATCAGAAAAATGAGGAAAATCGAATTATTTTAAAATGTGCTATTAAAGAAACAAAGTAAGATGTCATATTTTTTAACGCGATGTGCAATTGTTTTTTGTTTAAAACTTGCTTTTACTCAAAAATTTGCAATTGCGAAAAAAAATGTTAATGAAGGTCTTTAATAAAGTTATTTCATTTTCGCGTGATGACAAAACTTCCAGAGATATACTGTACATAATATGTTTTGTAAGAGACACAATTCGCGTTGTTCTCAAATATATCAGTTTTTCCTGTCTTCATTCAACACACTGATAACATTGGTGACCATATTTTAGTTTCAGTCCCATAAAACTTGAGACTAAACAAATTATTGTCGATATGAAATCACATCTTTTTCTTAAATTATCCAAGGAATTTTCTGTAATCTTTCTTTTGCCGACTGGAAATTATTATAACTATAGAAATGAATTATTATAAATTGTGAACTATCGGTGCGTATGGTAATTAATCTTTAACTTGTATGTTGAATTTTTTCCAGTTACCGCCTTAAACATCCACGGATCAAGTCTCCCAAGTTATTCTGGCATTCCCTCACTCTGACCCCCGGCAAAATGAAGCAGACCACCGTAGGCCAGGCCCCTCAACTTCCCGACATAAAAAGTTGTTGCGCCAACAAGGGTATAGTACACAAAACCTGCGTTAATAAACTGTGCGATCCAGCCGTGGCCGATTCAGCGGAAATAACTGATTTGATGATTTGCGCACCCTGGGCGGCGGATACTTTTGGTTGTTTGACCAACGGCCTGGATCACACGCCGTGCTGTAAGGTGGAAAGTTGCCAATATTTGCCAGCAGCTGTGTACCGGAAATGTATCCAGCATCGATTTTAACTATTTCAAGTAAGTTTTTTTAATGTTTGTAGTTTGAGTATGCAAATAGGCAAGTGTAAAGTAGTCACAGTGGATAACGTTAAAACTGGAACAATTGTTACTTAATTAAAAGTGGAGAGCAAAAAATGTTAACAGGGAAGATATTGTCACCACCACTGAAAACGGGAGTAGAAAATATTAATATTCCTCTAGAGGTTTCACGAAAATTGAAATTCTTTTTAAATGTAATAGAAAATGGTTGCAGTTGTTAATTTGACATTAACAATATTATTAATGATCGAGGGGTAAACCTGTTTGGAAGTTTGGTGTACAAGCATATGAAATCTGTGTAATTATAAATTCATTGGAGATTCTCTGGAATTTCCTAACTATTACTGCCCCATATCGACAGCCTCCTATATGCTGGTGAAATTGTTTCTGAATGTCTCAATACTTTTTTTTAAGGATGGATATGAACTTTTGCCTCTTATTTTGTTGGTTTTTAATTAAAACACATATTTTTCAAAAAACAAAGGTGCATTTTTTTCAGTTGATATGTTTGGAGATAAAGATGGTCTGGATAATGTCAGAAATCTAAAACCAAATAAAAAAAAATAATATTATAAGATTAGTTATTAAAATAGGTATAGATTTACATTGGTGAAATGATACGAGTATGTCATTTGTCTATTAACTGATAAATTATTACTCCACACGAAAACCATAGAGAATCGAACCAACCCAGGAAAGCAATAACATACTAATAAGCAATGCTGTTATAGGGTAGGTATTTCAAAAATTAGAAGAATAGATTTTAATATAACATTTTAATAAACAATAACATAAATTCAAAAAAAAAAAACAACTCAAAAGGTGGTAAAATAATTTTATAACATCGATAACATTATATAGATTTGTTGTCAACACATTTGTTTTAATTATATCTGTTGGTTTTGGTGTTAATAAATTACAAAAACTGTATTCACTTCTAATCGTTTTAAACTAAACAAATAAATTATGTATCAATAACAGGCTCCAGCTTTCTTTCTGATGACGTATTTGTTATGCTTATAAATTATATTAATTCTCTGTATAGTTCTAAAACCATACCAATATAACGCCCCGACAATATTAGTCTTTTGAAAGCTCTTAACTTGTAAAGACATAAAGTTATAATAAATAGAACTTAATACACTCACTGTGTTTTAGATAAACCATACCTTCCCATTAGGTTATGGGCCCAGACAACGTGTGTGATCGCGAGTGAGTGTGTATTTGTAATTTAAGACAGTGGACAAATACAGTGAAAATAACGATGGCTAGTAGTGGCGTATTAACGGCACAAAAACGCAATTTAAAACTATTCAATAGTGAAAACTATTTAATGTGGAAATTTAGATTATTAGAAATTATTGAGCAAGAAGGTGCCAGTAAAGTGCTATATGAAAATCCACCAACACCAATTCCTGAGGAGTGGATGAAATGGGAACGATTTGCCATTAATCGAGTACCTAGATGACACAATAATATCACAAATACCGCCAGGTAGTGCGACAGCGCGACAAATTCTGGAGAAATTTGACGGTCTTTACGCTTGTAAAAAGGTATCAATACAGTTATGTATCCAGGATCGGTTGTTTAATTGCAAACTTAAGCCAGGTACGTCGCTGAAAAAGCACGTGATAGAAATTGACGAAATGGTGCGTGATATGGTTGCCTGTGGCGGGGAAGTAAGCGAGACGGCTAAAGTGTGGTATACACTAAACTCTTTGCCACCGAGTTATGCATCAATAAAAGCTGCAATTAAAACTATGAGTGATGATAGACTTACGCTAGCATTTGTGAAAGTGATGCTGTTGGAACATGAAGAGTATCTAATACGAGAAAATGCTGATACAGGTATAAAAGCTCTTCATTTTCGCACCACAAATATATATGAAAATAAAAAGAAGAATGAGAAGTTCACGAAACGAAATAAGCCTATGTTTAAAAATAAGCAAGTGAAAAAGTGTTTTCATTGTGGGCGAACAAATCATCTCAAACGTGATTGTTATTTTTATAAGCAAAGTTTAAAAGCACAAGAAAAAATTAAGAAAAGACACAATCATGAAACCAATGCGTCAACAGCAGCAGTTGATAAATCGTTTGCTTTTATGATTTGTGATGAAAATCAGTACAATGAAGACAAAGACAATGCATCACAGCGTTTTGTGCTGGACTCCGGTGCAACAGAACACATCATAAAGGATTTAAGTCTTTTCACCGAATGTGAACAACTGGAGGAGCCAATTCGTATAACTGGCGAAAATAGGAACAGTCATCGAGGCGACACATATTGGCAGAATAAAAGTTACAACTTCACTTGGCTACAATGGCGAGTTGAAGAATGTCCTCTACAGCAAAAGTGTACCAACCAACCTCATCTCCGTAAGGCGCATCCAGGAGGCTGGAATGTCGGTATTATTTACGGAAACTGGACATGTGGAGGTCATAAAAGAAGGTACAACAGTAATTAAAGGTAAGCGCATGAATAATTTGTATATTATAGAACTAATAGTACAAAATGCGCATAATACAGCACGGGCTGTGGGTCACGTGGCTGAGGCGAATATTATTGATAAAAATAAAATGTGGCATGAGCGATTGGGTCACATGAGTAAAGAAAAATTTACAAAAATTAAAGTAAATGAGTTAGCCTCTGATAATGTTTGTTTAAAGAATATTAATCCTATTGATTCGTTATGCCAGGCTTGTATTAGTGGAAAACAAGTACGTCTTCCTTTCGCCAGTTTAAAAGATAAAGAGTATATACAAAGGCCTTTATTTGTTGTACATTCAGACGTGTGTGGGCCGATTACACCATCTACGATAGACGAAAAGAATTATTTCGTGAATTTTATCGATGATTATACTCATTATACTGTAACTTATTTAATGACTAATAAATCAGAAGTATTCACTTGTTTTAAAGATTATGTTGCAAAAAGTGAAGCTCAATTTAATACAAAATTAGTTACTTTGTATAGTGATAACGGAAGCGAATATTTATCTGGCGAAATGAAGGAATACTGTAAACAAAAAGCTATAACGTATCATCTTACGGTGCCATACACTCCACAACAAAACGGAGTGGCAGAAAGAATGAATCGAACTTTACTAGATAAGGCGCGTGCAATGTTGCATAGTGCATGTTTAGATAAACGCTTCTGGGGTGAGGCAGTCTTAACTGCAACTTATTTGGTAAACAGGTCCCCAACAAAAGCGATTAAGTTCAAAAAGACACCGTATGAGATGTGGCATAATAAAAAGCCAAAATTAGGTCATTTAAAAATATTCGGATGCACGGCATATGTGCATAATAAAACGAGAAAAAGTAAATTCGATAGTAAATCGTCTAAAGGGATTCTCGTGGGTTATGTGCCAAATGGATACAAAATTTTTAATTCTGAATCAGAAAAATTCATAGTTGCACGTGATGTAGTTTCTGATGAAATTACATATAAAACATCAAGACAAGAACTTGATGACGTGGGTAAAATTGGTAATGAAATAAATACAGATAAAAATGTACAAACAGGTACAGAAAATATTTCAGCAGGGGGTGCTGCTGATTGTGAATCTGTAGGTAAAATCACACCTAGCCAAACGGACAATGAAAGGTGCAAGCAAACCCTTAATGAAAAAGGCGTCCCTGAAAATTGCACTCAAGGTCAAACATCCTCATTAAAGGATGTCTCTGAACCAATCAGTATGAGCTCAGATAGTGATAGTGAAAGTCCGTGTACCTCTAATAAAAAATTGAGGTAATTAAATCGTGAGCAGGATGTGAGAAGGAGTGAAAGATTGAAAAATAAACCAATGATATCATATAAAGATTATGATTCAGATATTAATAATTACTTGTTAGTTGATCAAATGTTTGAAAATAATATTCCCACATGTTATCAAGACGTTTTTAGAAATGCGTTTAGAACAAAATGGGAAAAAGCTATAAAAAGATGAGTTAAAATCATTAGAACAAAATAAAACTTGGACGTTGATACAAAAACCAAGTAATGTAAATATTGTCGACTGTAAGTGGATATTTACAATAAAAGCAGATAGTAATGGAAATTTAGAAAGATATAAAGCCCGCTTGGTAGCGCGAGGTTTTAGCCAAAGAAAAACATTAGATTATAACGAAACGTTCGCACCGGTTGCGCGAATTGGTACGTTTAGGTGCGTGCTTGCGTTAGCAAATCAATTTGAACTGTTAATTCATCAAATGGATGTAAAAACAGCATTTCTTAATGGGAAATTAAAAGAAAATATTTATATGAGGGTGCCTGACGGTGTTGCTGTACAAACAAACAATATTGTATGTAAATTAAACAAATCTTTATACGGTTTAAAGCAATCAGCTCGATGCTGGTATGAGTGTTTTAATAACATAATGCTTGAAAAAGGATTTGTAAATTCGTCAGCAGATAATTGTTTGTATTTCTTAGACAAGGGCCATGTTCATAAAAACATCTATATAATATTATATGTGGATGATTTAGTCATCGCTACTAAAGATATAAATACAATGAATAATTTTAAGAAGTTTTTAATGAAACAATTTGAAATGGTAG
Organism: Rhamnusium bicolor; assembly: GCA_029963845.1. Classification (NCBI taxonomy): domain Eukaryota; kingdom Metazoa; phylum Arthropoda; class Insecta; order Coleoptera; family Cerambycidae; genus Rhamnusium; species Rhamnusium bicolor. The sequence continues at coordinate 763,345 of JANEYF010000521.1, read as the reverse complement.
ATTTAAAGGAAATTAATTATTTTCTTGGAATTAAAATAAACAGGTCAGGCTCTGAAATTTCACTCGATCAAACCACATACTTAAAATCGATACTAATAAAATTCAAAATGAACGAATGCAACCCGGTCAGTACACCGTTGCCTATAAAATTAAACTATTCAGCATTAAATTCAGAGGACAGTTATGATGCACCTTGTAGAAATTTAATCGGCTGTTTAATGTACGTAATGCTTTGTACGCGGCCGGATTTATGTATTGCAGTAAATCTACTAAGTAGATATCAAAATAAATGCAATAAAGAACTATGGCTATGTTTAAAGCGAGTATTAAGATATGTAAAAGGAACAATTAACATGAAATTAATATATAAGCGTAACGAGAATTACAAAGACAAATTGATAGGGTATGTTGATGCGGACTGGGCAAATAATGAATTAGATCGTCGAAGTACAACAGGTTGTTTATTTAAATTATTTAAAATTGTACAGTAACATGGTTTACACGACGACAAAATTCAGTTGCCGTGTCCTCAACGGAGGCAGAATATATGGCTGTATTTGAGGCAGTAAAAGAGGCCTTATGGATTAAATCTTTACTAGTTAGTATTAATGTCAATATGTCAGAACCAATAACATTGTATGAAGACAACCAAAGTTGTATAGCAATGGCAAATAATCCTGTTAGTCATAAACGTTCCCAACATATCGACATTAAATACCATTTTATACGAGAACAAGTAGAGAACAACACTGTCTGTTTGAAATATTTGCCTACAGGTCATCAGGAGGCTGACCTACTGACAAAATCTTTACCACCAAATCAGTTCAAGGATCTGAGGGAAAAGATGGGAGTGCAAGAAAAGTAGAAAAATAAATTCTATGGAAACTCAAGTTATAAGTTGTTTATCAAAATGATAAGTATTGTTATTCAGTCAAAATAGTTCATGGTCTGGTTAGGTTTTTTGAAGGGGTTTTTTTCCTTTAACCCTTGCAACAAATGTTGGACCATCAGTTTGTTAAGCTCCCCGTAAACTACTAAATATAAGTTCATACATTTTTTGAGGGGTGTGTTGGTTTTGGTGTTAATAAATTACAAAAACTGTATTCACTTCTAATCGTTTTAAGCTAAACAAATAAATTATGTATCAATAACAGGCTCCAGCTTTCTTTCTGATGACGTATTTGTTATGCTTATAAATTATATTAATTCTCTGTATAGTTCTAAAACCATACCAATATAACGCCCCGACAATATTAGTCTTTTGAAAGCTCTTAACTTGTAAAGACATAAAGTTATAATAAATAGAACTTAATACACTCGCTGTGTTTTAGATAAACCATACCTTCCCATTAATATCAAAATTAGTTTTGCATACAACATATACGTTTTAAAGTATATTAGTTGCATTTATGTTTATATTTAAAATGTATTAGAAACAGTATAATCGAGGTAATGGAATTTTAATATATTATATACTACACCATAATAATAAAATATAATGTTATCTTTGTAGCAGATATTATTTGCTACTTATAAATAAGAAATCTGACACAGAGCGAAAAGATCATAACAAAGAATCAGGAGCAAAAGAAAACACTACATGCAAGAAGTGAATGTGAATAGAATACAAAATATTACAATAGAGAATTTGAAACCAATATGTCAAAGGCTAACAATACACCACATCTAGAGTATAGAAATTTCATTTCACCTTTCTTAAACCAACCATAACTCATGTATCATCTCTCAACAACAACAAACATAGTTTTAAATCTGCAACCTATGATCTAGAATGATGGAATATTAGTTTATTTTATTAACTATATGGATAGGTAGGTTGTAGGTTCAGCTAAATTAATTTGAATAGTGACATAATTTCATATTGGCATCTTTTATGTTGTAGATTTTGGTACATTTTTGGAAAAATGCACAATTTTTTGTAACTGAATATATGGTATTTGCCTAAAACTATCACCATTTGTTGATATACTCTTTTTTTTAATACTGCTTTGAGAAATCACTATTATTTACTCCATTCATGTAATGAGAAGTAGTATTTCTCCCTAGATAAAAAATTATAATAAAAAACCACCTAGGTAAATAATGAAAAATTTTCTATATTTTTAATGAAATGAGTAAAAACTTGTTAACTTAATTCTAAGCAAAAAACATATAAACTCGGAAATTCAACACCGGTAAGTGGTATGATGAAAATTATAAAAAATTATTTAAAATTATATAGTTAATTGTACAGGTATGGCAAATGATGTGTATTCCTGCATTTCCTGTATTAATAGATTTAACATTTGCAATAGATGTATTTACTTCTGTATTATGAATAGTTTTCGTATTTTGTGAACATTCATTGACACTTGGCACTAAATCATCACTAGCCTGGAAGTTTTCTAGTCAGTTTGACAACTATGGTAAACTCCCAGACTACTTGATATTTCGAAATATTTGAAAATAGATGGGAAATGACTAATATCAAAATCTAATCTAATCAAATATGGTAATATATCAATGTTAGTAGTAAAAAAAATTCTATATATACTTCGGTTGAGAACTGAGAAGGCCATTATAGACATCGCACATTATATCCTTCGGCGCTACGCGCCTCAGGATATAAAAGTGCTCGGTAAATAATAGCTCACTTCTCAACCTAGGTATATAATATACTATTATTCATCTTCATCAGTCCTCATCACATGAAATTAATGCCACATTTTCTACCACTTAAGCCATCAAAGTTGTAACTGATTATATAAGTTGAAAGTGTCACGTCATTTAAGTTGTTTTAGTAACAAGAATTTTCAAAACATTTTAAACCGTTCTACGTATGAACAAACATCTATTGGCATTTTTTTATGAACTAGGATTTTTAATACTTATTTTTGAATAATATATTTGATGTTAATATAGAAAAATATTTGTTAAAGTTCCCAAAATTATTACTTATTAAAAAATGCGTATGTTTGTATGAAATATTATCACATTATTTGTTTATAAATTTATTTTCCCATGACTGCGTGTTATGAAAACAATTCCATTTTTAATAATTTTAAGTTATCGGTATTTTAATATTCTTGATCTAATAAAAAATCAACTATTGCCCACAAGTTTAGTTCAACATATTTTTATTAAACATTATTATTTACAAAGTACAGAAAAGTTATGAAATAATAACAATATCTTGTTTTTTGTCGCCTAGATTTTTTCATTTGGAGTTGGAGTGTATGTTCGAGATTTATTTATTGCTTTTACAAGAAAAAAAGAAATATGAGGTTTGGAAGTCAAAATTTGACAGTTTAATAACCCTTATGTCACATTCTGATAGTTCTGTTCCAACAACATCCACAAACCAGTCAGCGCGAACAAGATTTTTCGAAAACAATCAGCAGAAAGACAACTGATCGTTTTTGGAGGATCTGGTTGGCGCTGACTGGTTTGTGATTATTGTTGGAACAGAGCGATAAATTTGACAGTATAATAACCTCTATGTCACATTCTTACCAGCAATAAAATAACAAAGACCTCGTCAGAGATGTTATGTTAAAACTTTTTGATAACCACTTTAGACCAGCAACTAAGGCAACTAAGCGCAGATACGTTTTCGGTTCTCATAAATTGGATAGAAGCAGCATCTCCTAATTTTGATAGTTTTGCTAATGACATTTTTATTTAAAATAATTTCAATAAAAATATCAATAATTATTATTTTTTGTACTATTATTGTTTTTTTTCCCTATTTTTATAATAATATTATACTAGACTGCAAAAGTGGCCTAACCAACATAAGTCACTTTTACTTTATGAATTTCGAACAATCATAATTGCAAAAAGTAATTTTTGGTCCCATCCCTTAAATTAGTAAAAAACTAGGTCAATGCCATTAGGTATTTGAATAAATATTTATTTTTTAAAACTTCTCCTGTGTATATCTAAAGAAAAGAAAAAATGTGGGTTAAGCACTTTTGCGCTGACGGCCGCAAATAGGGTATACTATGAATAAATTAACATTTTAACATAGTATTAAATAAAATTTTATATATTATATAAAACAAATAAATAAAAATGTTAATAATATTAGCATTTTTATTTTAAATATAAAAATATTAATAATAAAACAAAGTGATAACATTATATTTAGATAGTTCCTAGTATTTTTATAATTTGGCATATTCAGAAAGAATATCCATATAAAATTGAAAAAGACTAGGTATTTCCTGTTATTAATTCTAATAAGTGTGAATGATATGGCTTCAGTAATCCCTAATGAATTTATTTTTCTACAATTATATGTACTTCTTCATCGCTGTCTTCATTTTGTGATGGCTCTGGGCACTTACTGATCACGGAGTTGTCACTCGGCAAATTCATATACCAACCATGATATTCAGTTGGTATCACATCAATCTGGCAAAGTTTAATTAAGACTTTTTTTTAGATATAGGAAGAGGCTCTGAATAACATTTCTTTAAATCTGTTTCTTGCAGAATATTACTGGGCCTACCCCTTAATTTTCCTTTAACATTTAAAACTTTTTATTCGTCAATATAATTGTATCTAAAGATTATTAAATGCTCGTTTCTCTTTTTATATCTTAACAGTTTTATCTTTAGCTATTCTACTTTTTCACCATTTTCATCTCGAGTTGTATTTTTGTTTATTGACTTGGTTAATAGAGTCCTTGTTGTTTAATTGTTGTATGCAATAGGCTCCAGAAATTTCATTTTTCCCCTCTGTGATCGTGCTATTGTCATAAATCTTTTCCTATTCCTTTTTCCTTTTTTTTTTTTCTTTAATCATTCATACAGTATACAGGGACATACTTTTTTTGCTCGTTCGATAGCACTGTGCATGGAATCTGCCTCCATGTATAAATGACCTTTTTCTAGGAAGTTCTGTGTAATGATTTCTATTGGCAGGCGAGCAATAATGAACGTAAAAAGAACAGCTATGTATTAATTACGGTTTTGCCCGCTGCAGGTGTCACTGAAGAGTGATACTTCTTTGACAGTATCTGGTAAAGTTTTAAACCATTTTAGTAACGATATACCTAACTCACAGTTTCCTCGCCAGCCGTTTGTACTAAAGATAACAATATCCTTTATATGGAGTAGCTGCTTCATATACATATACTGTCAAGTTGTATGCACAAAGTTTTCGGCTATAATAAAGAGCATGGTATTTGTAGCACGCTTTGTAAATCGAAACTTGCTGATACAAAACTGTTGTCATTACACGATCTTTGTTTATCTAAGTCTTTTGCCCTATTAGCATCATGTCTTCGTTTAATGTGGGATAAAAAACCGCTGCCAATTACTTGGGGATCAGAACTTTCTCATCGTAGTAATACTCAACGTGTGGTGGAGTTTATAATTAAAGTAATCTTTGACGTTTCAAAAAAAGTCACATTTTTTTGACGTTTCAAAAAAAGTCACATTTTTTGACGTTTCAAAAAAGTCACTTTGACGTTTCAAAGAAGTCAGTTTTTTTACGTTTCAAAAAAAGTCACATTTTGACGTTCAAAAAAGTCACATTGGTGGAATGTCACCAAAATTTTTTTAGACATTGGGACCGATTTTGCTCATCAACGAATTCAATTTCTTCCTTGACCTCTAGAATGTGTGTACCAAATTTGAAATCTTTATCTCAAAAACTGTAGCTGCTATCGCGAATCATACACACACACATACAGAAATTTTTTTCTGTCTGAAATTTTGTGTATCGTCATAATTCCTCGAGATTCGTCCAGAAATGCAATAAAAATTTTCAATTTTTTTTCACGATTACATAACTTCCTCACTTTGAGGGGTGAGGAAGTAAATGTTTCTGACTTCTCGATGTTTTTAGCCTCTGTTACACAAAGTAAACTTTGATCTTTTTTTTGGCTTAGAAAAATATTCTTCGGTAGGTTATAGCTGTAACAAATTCTTTTTTTATTGTTTACCTGCATATCTTTGTATAATTGATACATTTTTAATATTGATAGAGTAGGGTACTTAGATACTTAGTACAAAGACTCTGACATCGGCAATAGTGTGACTCTATTACAGAAAATAATTCAATGTGCCTTTTTTACTTCATTTAAAATGTTCGGCCTTGTTTTATTTCCTGAAAAATTTTTACCTCTTTGATCTTCCTTTACAAAAATTACTCCACTTTGATATTTATTCAGTATAACCGAATTCACTAGTTCGTCACTAATCGACAATGTTTTTAAATAAAAAAATTTGCACACCCTATTTTTCTCTCCACGTTTACTTTGGAGTACAGAAGTCGTAACAGTATTAATTATAAAATGGTTTTGTCTCTTGTAGGACAATTTATTAAATTCTTTACACAAATCTTGCCTCTGTACCTCAGAAATATCTCGTGTGCATTTATAACGGCAATTATTGCAGTTTATATCTTTGGGTGCTTTTCCAAGCAATTTTTTGTTTTAGGTGTTAACGTACAGCAAACAGGATTTTTAGGTAACTTATTTTTGTCTCTTTTGTTCCTTTAGAATTTTTGATAGACCGTCTACACATTGTTTGACCTCTTCAGACTTTAATTCAGGGTTAGTTTGAGTTTCATTACTAGGTGTAATATGAATAGGGTTATTATTAGTATCATCCGCGTGGTCCATAAGATTTTGAATAATTTCTTGTACGTTATTATAATAATTACTTGAGCCGCTCATTTTATTACTAAAAAAAAACCATTGGTAATGGAACAAAATCATTGACTCCAATTGGACGCAAAATAAGTGACAAGATACACAAATTAATAACTATAATGGTACGGAGTTATTCATTATAAATTACCCACCACTTATCATCGTTATTATTGCTTATAGAAAAAAAGTTTTAAATACAAGTTGTGTGGTTATGACTGAATTTTGTTAAAATGCTATCAAAAGTACAGTAGCGTGCAGATTTCAGGGGATACAAAAAATAATATATGTTTTTTTTTAAATAGGATACCCTGTATATTATTAAATTTTTTGGAATGATCCTATGTTCCTGATTGCAAAAATATACCATATGTTACCTCTACCATATACCGTTTTTGTGTTATTTAAACTAGTTACTGTAAATATGGAAAAGTTAACATTATTAAAGTGAGCTATGAAAATGAAAACTATTATATTTGATAAATGACATTTCTTTAATGAAATAATCAAAATGGTTTACAGTGAAGAATAAAATATGGTTGTAAAAATCAAAGTTTATTTAAAAAAAAAAGAACATAAAATTAACTTATTGATTTTCTAAACAATTAAACGGTGTGATGTTTAATGAAACAGTCTTTTGGGTGCAGACCAACATCACATTTACAGCATACAAAATTGGCTTTTTTATGACATACGAAGCAACGTCGCTAATTTTCGTTGTGTCGCAACTGATCCTCGAAATTCCAATTGGTCTAATTTGCCGTCACTGTTTTTATAGAGGTGCTAAGTGTTTTGCATAGTCATATCTATGCAATGGGAAAATAAAGAAAATCACCATTTCTTTCCTCTTATTGGTATCCTATACTTACTAAGATTTTGTGCACCCCTATCTACACCTCCCATATTTTCGTTGTAGATTATATAAGTCCTGGTTAATCTACATAAATATATTTTTTTGGGATTAAGAGAATCTCTTACCTTATTTAACGGAAATACTGATAAAGCATTGAAAGATAAATTTACGACATTGACGTCGTTCCATTTGCAAATGACAATGTCATTATCGGCAATAGTATGTTCAAAGAAGCCTCGTTCCTTCTTTTTCATTGTTGCTACATTGGATAAAGGTGACCGTGGGATTCGATGTTCCCTCATTGTTCTAGTAGCTTATATACCTCTTAGTTTAAGCTCTTTGAGTAGGGAAAGAGACGTAAAATAATTGTCAAAATATAAATCGAATGACGTACGACATTTTTTTGTAATACATCTGCATACTGCAACACAACACAAGGTCCAAGCCTCATATGTTTGTATTTTTCAGGTAATGTGCACGAGGAACCCTGGTATGGATCAAAATTAATTACGTAACCCAACCGTAATGACCCAGTCCAAAATTTGTAGCCCCATCGAATAGGTTTTCTCCTTATGAACTGTTTTTCACTATGACGACCATAATAGGGTATCATTGACTTGTCAATACTATGACACTTTTCGACGGGGGCGTTTTCAAAAAATTTCTTATTCAGGATATTAAATAATGGCCTCAGTTTTGCATATTTGTCAGCTTTATCCAACTGGGTGTTATCGTTGCAATGAATATTGCTCATAATAAATTGGAATCTATCACGTGATATTGCATCACATACCATTTTATTATATGCAGAGGTTTTTTTGTCGTTATTATCCCAGTTATCTACCGATGCGTCTTTTACTTCTGCTTCTGCTCTTAGCTGAGATCCGGGCAAATTATTCATCTCAACTACATTTTCATCCCCCGAGTCCTCATCAGTGTCTCCATCTTCATTCGCATTTTCTGGTAGAAAAATTATTATACTGTCTGAAATATCAGTGTCATCGTCTTGTACAATTTCTTCAAGTAATTCAGTCAAGGAAAGGGGCTTTTTCCAATGACTGAAAAAAAAAAAACAATGGAAAATCAAAAGTAATACATAAACCTACCGTCCTTTGAAAAGGACGGAGTTACTTTTGACCTCCTACTAAACCAACAATTGAATTAAATGTATGGTTATGTGTATTTATATAACAATAAAGTTCTATGTAAAATAAAAAATATATAAAAACTAATAAAATGTGTCTATCACAATTTATAAAACATACCTCCAATTGTCAATTGCAAGTTGGTGCTTGATACCGCCAAAAGCAGTCAAGGAAACCACCCTAAAAACTTATATTATATTATATGCGTTTACTAAACTTACTAGTAAAATGTGTATAGATGAAGTATTTACCTGGAGACTGAATCTTAATATATGTCCCATCGATACATCCCAGTATTTGAGGAAATCTAGCTATATTAAAAAAATCGTTTTGAACCGTAACAATTCCATTTGCTTCTCGCATTTCTATGTATTTTTGGCTCAAACTACCAAGTGCATATGACACTCTTTTAATTATTCTTGAGACAGTTGTCTGATGCATTCCTATAAAATCACCTATACTAGTTTGGTGACCCACAGCATGCATAAAATCTTAAAGTTGTTAAGAGCTGGTTTATGGGTGATACACTGTTAAACAGAACAAATTAATATTCACAACACTTTTAATAATTGTTACTTACAAATCGTTGTCAAATTCTAGCCTGTCTTCTAGCTGCTCCAAAACATTTAAGACGGTCTGTTTTGTTAAACGGAACCGTTGAAAAAATGACATATCGTCCATATTATGAAAATAATCCGATCTGTCGTACAGTCTTCTCGGAAATCCATATCAATGATATCTAATATATCTTCATCATCCTCAAGAAATAATTCGTCTTCCAGTTCTAAATCCATTTTATACGACTACCAAAGACTACAACCACAAGAATATAACCTCTATTCATGTGCCACAACTGACATTTAAAAAAAAAAACAATAAATACGCATGCACAAAACACTCGCTTAACCCATAAGTCCAGAAAATCGGACACTTATGTTTAAGCCAACTTTACATTATTTAAGCCTACTTTTTATAACGGTGCATTACAAAATCGCAAGTTAAGCGAGTTTTACGGCAAAGCCAGCTTAAGTATAAACAGTGCATACGGCCCTTAATAAATTGCAAGAGCCGGTTTAAGGATTGCTTGTCAGTTTAGCGCTGGGTTTTAGTGGCGCCATCTAAATTGGCAAAGACGCACTTTGCTAGGATGGGTATGTTTACACCGTCCTTTTAATGGATGGTGGGTTTAAACGGGTTAATTTAATCGAAGTGCTTGTAAATAATAATTTTATTCATTTACGTCTTATAACTTATCATATGAATGATATATATATCGAAAACGTTTAAAAAAATTAAAACCTACATTTAGTTTTTTTTTCTAATGGAGACTAAGTATACTTATCTTAGAATATTTATGTGTATTTATTTATTGTAAAAAATTTTTATAAAAACTTATTCTGATTTAAAAACAATTTTTCCACCATAGCATCCGTTGATCAGTAAAAACTTAGTTTAAATTTTAGTAATTAAATAAATATATAAAGTTGTGTTTTGCGGTAACATTTGGCGAATACCCTGGGAAATTTACGTATATATTAAATTTCCAGAGAGCATTTCACATATAAAAATAGAATTCCTTCTTGTCAAATGGTCAGAGGAAATTGCTGTTTGCCAGAGAGCATTTTGAATTTCTAGTGGCGACGGAGAGTCGTGTATATTTGCTTATAGAGATTGAATGGAAAGTGTTTTGTGAAAAACTCATCTGTATTGTGGACACATCTTCCAGTTTTTTATAAATATGAGCTTCTTCCGAACCAGTATAGCTTAATTTATAATATTAGGCTTACAATTCATCCTGTTTTTATTATTATTTTTTTTTTTTAGTAAATTGAAAATATATCGAGAAATATATATTAGTTCATATAAAATAAACGTGTTGGTTATACTAAGAAGCTATTTTACTATGTATGATAATTCTTTATTTTTATTTTATTTTGCAAGTTTACATTTTAGTTATCGGATATCGTAAACAAAAATACATAAATAATTAGTGTCAAAATGTTTACAAAACAATGGTATAATTTACTTTACGCTTATAAATTATTTCATTAAAAAAAAAAGTGCTATATTCGATTCCATTAAAACTACATAACATATAACATACAATATAACATACAATAATAAAAATTTTAAAGATTTGTTCTAGGTTTTTTAAATAAAACGGTGATATAGATTCAGTTGGTACAGAGGGACATGAAATTTAATTTCTTCTAATAAGATGGAAAGTCAATTTGTTACTTGGTAACTTACTAATAACTTTGTAATCACTTGTAGGCTCGAAAAATAAAGCAATTTTACGACAAAATGTGATCACAGACAGGCGGATGAATATAATTTTTTAAAAAATGTTAAATTGGATAAGGTCGACTGAACACGTCACAGCCGGAAATTAGTTTGATGTTATGTAAAATGATTATATCATAGAGGCCCAAAAACAAGTCCTTGTGGGACCCCAGGGTCTAAGGGTGACAAACTGAAAGCTGCAAAAATTTGCGTGTATACAATAAGTTGCTAGATAATAAATTTGTTTAAAAAAGCAAACTTTTTCAATTTATTTAGAAATGTACAAGTCTAAGAAGTCACTGTGATATCCATCTGTATGTCAACGTCAAGAAATTTAGATAGATATTAATTTACGGAAGTTAAATGGGTACGGTAGGTCGTGCAAATATAAAACTACGTTGACATATAGATATTGTGGGGAAGCTTGAGTAAAAATGAAGTTTACAAAGCATTTTTTTTATTTTTTTATCATTTATTTAACATTCATATAGCAGTTGTAAAATGATTTGCTAAGATTATTTAATATCGTTACAGAATGACAGTTTTCAACCTCTGATTTATATCCGCCTTTCTTTTTGATATTTTTTCACTTATCAGGAAAAATCGTACGTTTTATATGTAAATTAAATATTTAAGTTAAAGCGCTTGAGAGTAGCTTGAATAATCTTTAATAAAAAAAGCTGGCAGCCCATCCGGTCCATTAGTAAATTTTGGCGCAATATGTTTGAACGATTGCAAATCATCACTTTCTCTTGCATTAGGTAAAGCAATAACGTTGCTGTTTTCTGACCTCCACATATTAAATGGTCAGAATGTAAACGCTGATGTAAAATGGCTCAAAAATGCATTAGCAATAGATTTCGAATTTTCAACATTATGTAGTACAGTTCATAGACACTTCTTCGCAAAAAAGAAAACATAATTTGTATGCTCATTCAGAACAAATTAAGTCTGAAATTGAAGTAAGTAGTTTGCTTCTTAGTGTTAAATATTAAGAAGCTTTCCAAATCTTTTTTTTATATCTTCTTTAGTAATTTTAATATCAAGAATCGTTCTTTTTTATTAAAACAAAATATTCTACTGCCTATCAGCCGTTATCGATCTGTTCAGTTTTGCATAGCTGTTCTCAATTTATATTACTCAATGTGTTGTATTTGTAGAGCTCGAAGAAGTTGATTTTCCCAAAGTTGTTAGTAGGTAATTTATTTGTTTGGAAATTGATATTTTGAGTTTATTACTTATGATTCTTACGCGCTTCCTACAAATAACTGAAATTGTGGAGTCATCAATTGAAACTTGTAACACTTACTCAATACTTTATTAACTAATTAATAATTAACAATAATAACGTAATGAATGACAACTGTAACCACAATTAAATATATAAAAGTCACGACTTAAGTCTCTTACTTATTTACAATTCCAGATCAGTACTGATCTCCCTGACCCCCTATGTGCCTTATATAGCCTTCTATGTACAGTCTAGAATTTTCCTGAATATTCCTGACCCTTCCCTAAATGCTTCTGTATAAGTCCAGACTACCCTGGCTATTTAATTTAAGTTCTAGTATCAGTAGCGCCATCTCTGGACACATTTTGGAGTTATTGTAGTCAATAGGCGTAATAGTATAAATAATGGTGGATGGTAAAAAATCACGTATCTGTCCTCACAAGAAACTACCATATCTAAGAGGTTTTTGACAATATTTTTTGTAAAATTAAATTGCCTTAAAATGAAAAAATTGCAAAAGAAACTTAAATCATTAGTTTTGTTTTTGTGTGTTATTATATTACTAGTGCAATTGAGGAACTATCTACTTTCTGTTTAAATTCTTTAGTTTAATACGTTTCCATTGTGAAACAGAAATATTTTTTCACCAAAAGGAATTCCCACGAATCAATTACTATAAGTGTCCCCAACAAATAAAAAATTGTCTCTCGCCATAACTTAGAGCCGGCTTATCCACAGAAAGTGCGATATTACCTTCTTAACTCACAGTTTCGGATTTGTTTCCCATCTAATCAACGGAATTTATAGAAAAGGATTCCCCTGCTTCTTCAGTCCACAGAGTAATCTATTTTAACATAGCTCTCGTCGTTTTTCCTTTCCACGTTTCTAGATAACTAAATTAAACATAATTTTGAATCCCTATTTTATAAACACTGATATTTCTTTAATAGACATGTGCAGTTTGTAAAGTAATATTCAAAATATGTCACAATTTGCTAAAAAGATTTGCCGACTCAATTTTTATTACTTTGACGTAGTTTCCAAATAACAAGATATTGCATACATGAACGAAATGCTTTTTACTGGTAGCACATACACGATAATTGGTCAACGCTTCGGCGGGAAGTCGACCCATTTACTATTGGTATTTTTGTTAAAATAAAAATGGCGGTACCTACAGATAGTTACGTATTTTAGCCCTTTCCACAGAAAACAAATTTTACCTGCATAGCACCAAAGATTACATTGGGCGTTCGATGTCACACACTCCAAAACTAAACAATATTGATTTTGCATTAATCAGTAATCAATCACATATCAGATACAACATAAAACAACACTCACGTCTTTAAGCTCGAACAACATACTCTGACCGCGTCCGGCCAGGTTCTCCTCTCGATTTCCACGATCTTGTTCATTTTCGGGGCTTTTTTCCGCACCCCCTGGGTATGGAGGTCATTGAAACAACTCTCGCGTACGTTGAAAATGAAAAGAGCCATTGAACAGCTAAACATTTTCATTTGTGCTGTACTACAAATAAAACCGCAATAATGTTTCCATGAGAACTACTTTGAAGTATTTATACACCAAACATAACTTTTTATAACAGTCCTTTATATAAAAAGAATACAAGTATAATGTTTCCTCTTCAAATAAAATAAATAGTGCTCCAGTAAGTACCTAATGTTTTCCATGCATAAATAATATAAATAACGTGTATTATGACAATATTTCCTACTTTATTTGTTTAGAGCGTACATTTTATTTCTTATTTTTGTTTTTGCTGCATGCATAAGAGTTATCTCTTTGTACTTTTATCTTAATAAATAATAATTATAATAATAATAATAATAATAGGAAAGACGCTCCCGACGTGAGATTGGATGAGGCGACCGTATTAACGTCCATGAGAGAACACCTATATAAATATCTAGGTATTCTCCAAACAAATAAAATAGAGCACAAGAAAATTAAGGAGATACTCACCCAACAATTTGAAATAAGACTACGGAATATCCTTAAAACTAAGCTAAACTCATCCAACATAACAAAAGCTATCAATAGCTATGTTATTCCAGTGCTTGGGTACTCATTCGGGATTGTTAATTGGAGCCATACAGATCTGGAAAGTGTGAACATAAAAATTAGAGTTATGCTGACCAAACACAGAATGCATCACCCTAGAGCGTCAAAAGAGCGAGTGTCACTTCCTCGGGAACAAGGTGGTAGAGGTATCGTAGACACAGTAATAACGTGCAACGCCCAAATAGAGGGCCTTAGGAAATACTTCTACAACGCACAATCCAACCTGCACAGAGTTGTTATAAAAGCTGATACCAGATATACTCCTCTAAATCTGAACCAGAGAAACTACATACATTTTCCAAATATGATCACCAAGGAGCAAAGAATCACACAATGGGCCTCCAAAGAGTTACATGGACGCTACCATTACAACCTAGAGAAAGAACATATAGATAAAGATGCATCTCTAGGATGGTTACTAAGCGGAACACTTTATCTGGAAACTGAAGGATTCATGGTTGCTATACAAGACCAGGTTGTAAGTACCAGAAACTACCAAAAATACATTCTAAAAGAACAAGTTACAACGGATAAATGTAGAAAATGCAATAGCCAATCGGAGACCATCGATCATATTCTGTCTGGGTGCGAAAACTTAGCGGGCACAAAATACTTGGAAATACATAACAAAGTGGCTGTGATAATATACCTCGAACTCCTGAAGCTACACAAAATAACACCAGACAATAATGAACCATATTATCTATTTTAAATATATGAAGGAAATTTGCTTTTTAATGTTTCAAAAATATTTTATTAGAAACTCTACACGTGTTTCGGCTTTTTAGGCCTTTATCAAGAGTACAGGGAATACTACCATATTATCGTTATAAGCCGCCGCCAGTGGTGGAAAACGAACAAATTAAAATATATTGGGATAAAGGTATTATAACGGATAGAACAGTCGAACACAATAGACCCGACAAAACCATCCTGTACAAGAAAGATAAGAAAGCTTTCCTGATAGATGTTGCAATCCCAAATAACCACAATATAGAGTTGAAGTTCAACGAGAAATTAATAAAATATACTAACCTCAGGCGCGAAATTCAAGAGGTATGGGAGGTGGAGACTGCGAAGGTGGTGCCCATCATCATTTGCTCCATGGGACTAATACCGAGGACGCTAAAGAACGGTATAAGAGACATAGGGATACCCTGGAATACTTGCCGTGCTATACAGAAGTCGGTCATTTTAGATGCTACAAACATAGTCCGGTCGTTCCTGGAACAGTAGGATCGAAGTCTTTATCTTGCTAATAATAACCGATCTAGACTTTAAGACCAGAGAAATCTGAGAAGGAAAAAAAAATAATAATAATAATATAATCTTTACAATAAAAAACGGTTTTTTTTTTTTTAGAATCTTCAACACACTGTATCTCGAAGACGAAGATGTTTAAAGAGTATGTTCATTGAGAATATTTTGCTTAAAATGAGCTTCCGTATACGCTGGTGAAGTCATGCTCATTAAAACAGAAACACCCTGTATACACAAATAATATATATCTCTACTTGCAATAATAATTTTCTGTTTTATATAATAATAATATAATTAATCCTAACAATTTCATTAATTTACATTGTTTTCAGTTTTCAGAATATTCCTACTTCATGTGGAGCATAATATTATTTTCGTTGGTAGAATGTTCGCTAGTGGACAGGAAGAAACACCAAGAATTTAGTTGATTCTCTCTATGGTCATTACTTTTCTTACATCCCGACTATTAATCCATCATTATGATTTCTTTTAGCTTGTTAAGAAGTAAGACAATAAAATAGAATCCTTCAATGCATCGAGACCTATACTGTTTTCCACTTTAAAGAGAAACTATTATTGTAGTATAGTAGCTTACTTCATATTCTGAGGAGGTTCTCTATTGTTTCCTTCAAACACTTTAGCTTTTAGAGTTGAAAATTAAAATATCGGATACCGTACAACGTGCTCCATTTATTGAGTACTTATTTCCTTTCGCAATTCCCTCTTTTAAATTATTGTATGTACGTTTACTTGCAGAGATGTATTGAGAGTTTCTTGACCTTTGTTACTTGCCATAAGTAGGTTATGCTTAATATTTGTACGAAATGATTTGTTCTCAAGTCCTCCTGCTAAAAATAAAGTATTTTTTTTACCATTTAATATAAAATGGAATTAAATGTATATTATTTTATTAAAAAAGAAAATTCCAAACATAAAAAACATATTTTATCCAAAATTGTTCAACGGAGAAACTTTTTGAAATTTATCAGCAGTTCGTTTACTAACTGACTGTAATTAGGAGATTTGCAATTACCGAGGAACTTTTCGATGACCTTTACGAAACTAACCCACGCTTTTTTCTCGATGTTAGTCATGTGATTAATAAACTGATCATCATTCATGAGAAGATGAATTTGTGCTCCTTCGAAAACTCCCTCAAGTATTTTGGCTGCTGATTTTTTAGGAAATTTCGTGTGCCTGCTGCAGGTTTACTTTTTAGTTGGTCTATCCATGGCTTTGTTTTTTTCGTGTTTTGGCTTCAGCGGAAGTAGGTTTTTTTTTCGCCCAGTTTGCATTTTTTTAATTTTTGGGGAGAATTGGGGTGTGTAGGGGAGAACCCACACGATAATTTTTTTTTCATTTTCGGCTTCAGCGTAAAATGTTACTAAAGAAGGTGGTTTTTTCGCCGTTTGCATTTTTTTAATTTTTGGGAATTGGGGTGTGTGGGGGAAACGATAAAAAATTTTTTTTTCATTTTCGGCTTCAGCGGAAAGTTTTACTAAAGACTATGTAGGGTCAGGTCTCTATAACAAAAAAAATTTTTTTTGTAGACCTGTGTAATTTAACGAAAATTTATACGAATAGTACTGTTACTAACATTATTTATATTTATTCCTGGCATTAGAGTCCTGAAGAGGGTTGGAACCTTCGATGTGAAGATAACACTGACGTAGTTTTCCACGAAACACCAAAACACTATATACTGCAGTCGACGCGCATTTCGCCAACCAAGTTGACATCATCTGGAGATGGTTAAAACAGTTTTAATCATCTTCAGATGATGCCAACTTGGTTGGCGAAACGAGCGTCGAGTGCAGTGTATAGCGTTTTGGTGTTTCGTAGAAAACTACGTCAGTGTTTTCGTGGAATTATAGGTTCAGATATGCGAAAAATATTTGATTCATTCATATTAATATGGTGGTTGGTCTGATTTTCACGAACGACTACAGCGGCAGACATAGTCATTTCTGTAGTGTTGTTTGAAAATATCTGTTTTGAAATTTCCTTTTTGTTTTGGACGCTATCTTCTAAATATCCCTCAGCAACTGTTGAGGTTTTCCATCCCCATGACGTTTTAAGGTAAGAATATCAGCTCCAGAACTAGTTAATAGTGATGCCGAAGATCTTCGAAAGCTGTGACCCGTATATTGCTCAGGATTAGATAAGTTAAGGTATTTAGCTATAATACTTGGTATTTCTGAAAATATATTTATACCAACTCGTTGGACCGTACATTTTTCTCCTCGATATTGAAGAAAAACCCCTTTGTGATTCACATGAGTAGGGCGAATAGCTCCATATTTATCATAAATATTTAGTGGATTTATTCCTTTAACTGTCTCACCAATTACCGTGAAAGTCCTTTCAATGTAGGTCTTTGAATCAGATACTTTAACAACTAGCATGCAGTCTTTTCTCACAATGTCATCAATGGTCATATTATAGGTTTTCTCTCGACGACAAGCGCCAGCCAAGTCCTTTATTAATACAACTTTCAACATTAAAAACTTTTTATCTGGTGCTTCTAATAAAAAACGTTCAACATCTGCTCTGTCAAAAACTTTAGATTTCTTAGCCCTATACCCAGTGGATGGTCTTTTCAAAAAAGCTTTTACTTTTTGATAAATGGATACATCTACATTATTCTATACATTAAAAACTGCTTTTAGTATCGAAAACTTGGACCGGAGACTTGAACATTTTAAAGTTTTTGCTTTTTCAGATAGATAAGTCAAAAGAACAGACTCAGATATGTTTGTTACTCACGTTTTCTGCTTACCAGTGCATAAATAACCTATTTTTTTCGTAAAATTTTTTAGATTTTGCTAGTAATAAATCTAAAGTTACAGCAATTGCTTGTTCCCTGATTTCCGAAGAGTACCCGGAATAAAATCTTCCCCACTATCACTCATTTTGTTCCAAATAATAATTATTGTAAAATAGAATGTGTCAAAAGCGACGTTTAAATCGTTTAATATTTAGTTATTTTATTATTGGTTTCTATGGAAACAGCAATAGAATTTAGTCATTACGACAAGGTAACTTGTCAATTTGCCATATTCTTACAAAATTATACTGTTTTCTAATTTCGAATGGCAATACAAAAAATTTTGTATATAACTCGAGACTAAAATGTTTTTTTTTTCGTGTGGTTTATAGCACTCGCTTTCGACTCGTACTATAAACGCCCCACTTATAAAAAAAACACCATTTTTGCCACTTGTTATATAAAATACTATTAAGATTGTAAATTAGATAAACTGAATATAATGATCATTATGTCTATCATTGGATTACACTCAGATTAAATTCTTTTTCGTAGATACATATGCACATTTCGTACTTTAGTGAGTGTTTATGTTTGTTATGCTCCGTCATTTTCATATAATAATGTATAATTTCATTTGCTTGCAAATAAACATTATTATTATTATTATTATTATTATATATCATACTCTTTCATACTTGTATCTATATCTGTTTTGATAAGGTTTAAATCCTGTACATAACAACAAAAGATATCCCCTAGACTGAAACGCATTACCTACATTATTCAAATAATTGCGATAACATTAGTCGAGATTTGTCGTAAAATATATATATCGTGGATTTAATGGTATATCATAAGGTAACTAGTTTAAATAATTACATACGGATATAGCTTTTCCTTCATAATTTTAGAATTACATATGTTCATATGCATGTCACAATGATTTAATCAATTTCAGTAGAAGACTAATTCCATGCATATACAGAGTGAGTTTTAAATGCGTAGTTATATTTTAACCCTCAATATATTTCGTCGTGTACAATTGATTGGCACTGTCAAAAAATTTTTTTTGAACAAAAAAAAATTTTAATTTCTGATCATTTTTTTCGTTCTCCAGCAACTGACATTTTGATAGTCACTGACTGCATAACTTTGTAAACGCCGTTCACAGAAATGACGTAACTGAAGGCAGTGTTGCCACTGCCAGAGTTCGTCATCACAATTATCCTAACTCATGGATTGCACATTTTGAATTTTTAAAAAAATTATTACCCTTTTGTCACGGACATTTTCTGAGACGATATTAGACTTATTCAATATCAGTGTAGACGCCGCACCAAAACAAATGTAATAGAGCTCTTTTTAAGAAAGCATGATATCTGTACGCACTGGCCGAAAATAAGAAATAAACCTCAAGGTGGCCAAGGCGCGATTAATTAATCCTTTGTGGAAAGCGACACTTGTCACTTGTAGCTTAATCTTAAAATAAAAGGTGTTACAAGTATCTGTTTATCTATTTTTCCTTGTAAAATTAGGTAATCCTGACACTTTTTTTATAAATAAACAGAACTCGTCACGTAAGCACCAAATATTAAAAATATGCAATACTTTTGCTGTGTATTTTAAATTATTATTATTGTCTCTAATTTATGGTTTAAGTTTAATATGGTTCATTTCTAAAAATGAATCAGTTGAAAATAATCATTTTAAAAAGACGCATTTATTTTAAAAGAACGGAAAAGCAGATTTGTTTACTTACCTAATAGAACAGTTACTACATGAACATATCGTATGGACTTTACGTTTGAATAGCATTCCGTAGCCGTTTTGCTTGTCTAGCATTTTCATCTACTTGAAAATATGCCTATAACATATCCAGCATTAGAATAATAAAATTATTCGTTAATCACTACTTTTCACAAAATGAACCACCACAGGAACAAATTATAAATAATAAATTTCGGTAACATAGTAACTCAAAACTTTGAATCACAAATTTAATCACATACAACTATAAATATCGGTATTAAACACATTTTTGTAAATGCAGACAGGTACGCGAACACTCATAACACTGATATTTACATGGGGTGTAGTGTTGCCAGATGTGTGAGATTTTCACATAGATTATAAATTTTATTATAAATAAATCATGATGCTTTTCAAAAATTTCTATTGACCTAACTGACGGTTAATTTAGCTAACTGATCATTCAAAGAACGGGTCTTACCATCGCAACAGAAACAACAGAAAACAGCAAGAGACTATTATTTATTTGGGCTTACACAACTAGCGCTGTTTACGCGAGGTTCCGATTTATAAAGATCTACACGGTATAAAATTTAATTTAGTGTACTCTTTTTTAATAGAAGAACTGACCAATATTTGCTTTTCAATTCTACATCACATCGTCTAAAAATATACAGGGTGTTCCATTTCAAAAAATTGAGAAAATTCAGTTCAAATAGTTGTAAATAGTGAAAATGATTGAGTATCATCACACAGATATCTCATAAATGGTACTAACATATTTTTTTCTTAAAATCGATAATTGTTACTGTAGTGATTTTTTTTAATATATACGTGTAAATGGCATAATTTCAACAAAAAAAAATCATTAAATTCAGGTAGTTGGGAGAGAGTCAATAAAAATACAGTTGAAGGAGGCTACAAAGAGGTTTCAAAAAATATTCTGATATATGGCATTCCATTTAAAAAAGGTTAGCTGACCCTGTAAAATGGGCTCACCCTGTATATTCGAAAATTATTTCCGGTTATAGACTTTTTTGTCTAGTTTATTCACGTTTTTAAATCAGGTTTCTAGATATCATAGAACTCGACATATCGAAGTTGGACGCACTATTGCCCCACCCTGTATATTATTAGACAATGTATAGAGCAACCAAAGATATGAGAAATAAAATATTGAAGTATAAATTTAATTTACCTATTGACATCGAAGGACAATTGACATGCGGCAATCTAACAAAGTCGCCTTGACCTACTAATTTATTTTCTTTGTCGGAATGCCACTATCGACAAAAAAAATAGTTAAATAGCACGACGCACTTTTTATTTTACCATAAATCAATCACAGGCTTTGAAAAAAATCTTGTCAATTGTTTTAAAACTTTATTGATGATTCAGTCCAACGTCGCGTATTTTTTTGTGGGAATTTACAATTCAGTAGAGAAAGTTATACGTGCATTTCGGCACCATTTTACCAACAGTAGGGGGTCATGAGTAAAACTATTCTGCAATGAGTTCGTCACTGGCATGAAAATGGTTCTGTAGAAAATCGACATCGAAGAACGGTTCATATACCGAAACTAGTGAGATCGTTTCCACGTGAAGTCCTAATAGGTCAGTATGTCGGTAATCATTTGTTCTGGATATATCGAAAGGAAGACTTCAAAGTATCCTTCATAAGGACCCAAAATTCTATCCATACAAATACCAAATGGCCCAGCACCTTAGCGATCAAGATAAGGACGTAAAATTGATACTGTCAGGAATTTTTGAATATTGAAGAGAATAATCGTAAAGTAATAATCGTAAAGTAATACATAATCTGTTAATGACTGATGAAACCAATTTTCATTTGGATTTTGTTGTTGATAAGCAAAATTTTAGATGTTGGTCATATCGAATTTCTCTCAAAATTGTACGAAAAATCTTCATATCCCAAAGGTTATTTGGTGAGATGTCGTATCATTTGGTATAATCGACCATGGTATATTTTTTTCTGTGGTGAAAATAATGGCGATGTAACAATAACATCTGAACATTATCATGTTAGAGGCATATCTCGTGTGAGAGTTCTGCGAGAATTGATTAATGGCCGTATCATTGTGTAATTTGGCGATATGTTCCTGACTTAACAGCATGAGATTTTTTACTATGGGGTGCTTAAAACAAAAGGTTTATGCAAGTCGTGCTGCAACTATTGAAGAACTACAAAACCGAATTCGTAAAGAAATTGCACAAATAAACGGAGATTTGGCAAGTCATGTGTTTAAAATCTATTAAATTTTGTGACAAAGTGTGGTCTTGTCTAACGCAGTATTTATACTTTATGTTTTTCTAGTGACATTTTTAAAACAAAGGAGTATGTATCAGGTAGTTGACAGTATTGTAACCATTTTCAGAAATAAATATTGATATGTTCACATTAGTTTAAATAACAATAATTATTAAAAGAGTCCACTAATTCAATCCTTTACATTGGTCCTTCGAGCCGGATATAGACTTTGCAAAGTAAAGTTAGTTTTTCAATGAGAAATTTTCGACATATATAGATGTCGAGAAACTTTTGTGCACCTATTTCGAGAGTGCAATAAAAAAATCATATAGTACAAATACTGTGTTAGATAGGACCACACTTTGTTACAAACTTTAGTTAATAGATTTTAAACACCATGTAATATATATGATTCGAGCTAAAATTGAAACGCATTGAACTTAATGGTGGTCATTTAGAAGATGTAATTTTTAAAAGTTAGTCCTGTTGGATAAATTTCTATATTAATAATGAATGCCAAAGAATTACCCACAGTTTAACCCACTAGAAAATTTGTTTTCTTAATCTGTAAAGTGTGTAGTATATTATGAAGAACCCTGTACATTGTTATAATTCTCATGGAGGCACCTCCATCATTGAATACTATTTAACTAAAACTCTCTACTAAGATTTCTCTTTATGAAAAAGTCATATTAGCAAACAAAATTAAGTTAAAAGTTGTTCTAATGACGACAAATCCCTAAATACGAAATTCCGAAAAAACCATTAAATTTCTAATTTGTCCTTCATGTGTGAAAGATATTTTTATTTAATTTTTAATCAATGCAATCTGCACTACCCTAACTACTTTGAAGCAGTTTATCTCAACTCATCATCATTGTAGGAAGGTCTCATGAATCGCTAATAAAATGTCTGCGTTTAAACCTAGCTTTCATTAATTATGCGAATACAAGAGAAATACATTTATACTATAAATTTTTGTCCGTAAAATAAAAAAGATACATTAACCCTATTAATATTTCAAATTTAATACGTAAAAACAAAGCGTATATCGTCAAAGATTTAATTTCCTCTTTCCGTTGTTCCACAAGTTAGCCAATTTGTTAATGTCTGATATTACAGGAGTTTTTTGTAATATAATAGACCAAGAAGCTTTTGGTAGACCTAGTTTTTGTTCATTTTTCTTGTCAGTCTTAAACGTTTGCAATGTGATAAATTGAGTAGAAGATTTATTACCGAAAGTGTTAAAGGTTATCGTAAAATCATATGTAGTTCCTGGATTTAGACAAATTTAACATGTGCATATTCAGTTTTTTAATACATGTTAGAAAGTGTATAAAAGTGTATAAAACGATTGTTCTAAGATACAATCAAACCCAAAATTAAATGAATTAGAAAACATTAGACAGTATTTGATTATAAAGTAATGAAACATAATATAAATATGAAATACAGCATGAATTGTTGACATTTTACGAAAACACAAAAAAAAGCATAAATAATGCTACATATCAAATAAGAAGTGAGGATGGCAGTTCGATTGAATGAAGGGCAGAAACTGTCCAGGTTCAAAACCGGACAGTACGAAGTCGATGAGGTATCGTAAATATTAAAAATGTACAGAACCAATTTGACGACTGGTGTCGAGCAAATTCCCTTGTAACACTAGCAAAATTGTTTTTTATTATAGTTCGTTTAGTTCAGTAACTAAATTATTACCAAGTATAAATCGTGTCGAAACAAGCAGTGAAACCAAATTTCTAAGTACCTAGTAAACGACTAGGGTTTTCTAGTCATATAGTCAATCCACGTACAAACCCAGTTTAGTGTACGTACCTAATAAATTTTAAAAAAATTAAATAGGAAAATGGATTACTTATAGAAATTAGTTACTCGACACTGATAGCATAGATGGTGGAACGTGCAATGACAAGCGTGACTGGAAATCTATCTATCGTAGCTGCGGGTAAAGTTGTATGTCCACGTTTTTCTAAACATAACGGATTCAACTTTGGATCTGGGGGTTTCCTAATTATTATTATTAATATTTGGCTATAACGTCGTTATCTGGAGGCAGTCACAAGTAACCACTTGAGTGTTTGTTATGCAAGCGATAACAATCAGAATAATTTTCAATCTATCCTGTAGAGCTATTGAAAGGTCACCAAGAGCACCAGATCTAACACCCCTGATTACTTAGATAATTATAAAGGATCAGAGTTTTGTTTACACGAATATGTAAATTATTATAAATAATGTACTGTGGATCTACAAATAAATATTAGAATTAATCACTTTAGGCTTTCTTTATTTTTGTGTATAGTTACTTGTGTCAAATCTATTTTTACCTTTGTGGGGACTTATGGCCCCGATCTAGGTTTCACAAGGGCCTACCAGAAAAATTTTCTCGTTTCTCTCCTAAACACTCCTACCCTGATCCTCTTAACAATTATTTTTTATAATTCTGTTAGAATTTAATGATTTTTGTGGCAAATATTTTCATATAGAGCACAAACATACAGTGAAAATGGATTCAAGTTGACCATGCGTTAAAAGGAACGCAAATGATGACGGGTATGGATTATGCCCGCTCCGCCTGTAATGAGAACCTGTCACCAATACTCCACTTATGCAATCTACACGTGCATCATTTGCTTTCCAGTAATGTCTGTTAGAACTGAATCAATTTTCACTGTATAAGCTTTACTGTTGAAATTGATGAGAATGCATGTTGTATGGAACGTTGTCGTGTCGTGCCGCATAATCTGAATTGACCTTTATTCGGAGAAATGCTGAAAATAATCATTACTGAGGCTGAGAATAATCAATATTCTAAGATTCTCTTCATAAAGCTATTAAAAATAGGGTATGGTAGCCAAGTGGGTATAGCGCTTATAGCCATTTATTCGTTACCGAAGGTGGATGGTTCGATTCCAATCTGGAGCAAGTTAGACATTTTGTTTGTAATTATTTGTTTCAGATTAAGATGGGAGAAGGTATTAGTGATGTCTTAAATTTGGTTCGAACTCCACAATAAACTGTAGGGTCTCGTCACTATTTACCTAACACAAAATCCTAGGATTTTCAGGGACTTACTTCGGTTACTTGAGAGGCGGTGAAGAAAACAAACATTTAAAAAATATATGTAAAATAAGATTCTACTTATGCTAATTATTATCTTGTAGAAAACAAAGATTAGCTAGAAAGAAATCCACCACTATTTAAATAAATATACGAATTATTTAGAAATTAGTGTTTTTAATAAAAGTTATCTATGTCTTTAATGCTGAATAAGATTTACAGGAAACAACTACTCAGCGGACAAAAACCCCGACCTTCATTGAATTAAACCTGCAAGTCTTGTTTGGTAGCTAAGATCATTGGTCTATTCCTCACTAGACATAGACCGGTTTCGAACTTGTTATGTTCTCGTCAGTATGCCATAAATAATGGTAAAGACAAATAATAATAACAAACCAGGCAAGCCTAAAACAGACTAAGCACGACAGACATAGTGAGTGATAAGTGTATCTCTCTGGTGGGATAACCCACCAGGGTTAGAGGTCACAGCTCTTGGTACCTGCTTTGCAGGTTGCTATCGGTCACAAAGACATCAATGATGTCAGACGGATAGTAGCACTGACCACCAGAGGAATACACTTATGACTCACTATGTCTGTCGTGCTTAGTCTGCTTTAGGCGAGCCTGGTTTGCTATTATTATTTGTCTTTTCTGTTACTTATACTGACGAGAACATAACAAGTTCGAAATCGGTCTATGTCTAGTGAGGAATGGACAAATGATCTTATCTACCAAACAAGACTTGCAGGTTTAATTCAATGCAGGTGGGGGCTTTTCTTCGCTGAGTAGTTGTTTCCTGTAAATCTTATTCAGTATATAGTTTAACCCACCAGGATTAGAGGTCACAGCTCTTGGTACCTGCTTTGCAGGTCGCTATCAGTCACTAAGACATCAATGATGTCAGACGGGTACTAGCACTGACCACCAGAGGGATACACTTATTACCCACTATGTCTGTTTCTTTAATATCAAATAGCAAATCATAATAAGAAAGTACTGGCGAAGTGCAACATGCAGGGGATAAAGCCGAATGAGACGACGCCTCGTGGTAAGCCACACGCTCTCTCTCCCGTGGTAGGCCAGGCATCTAAGGAACAAGCTTGCTAGTCAAAGCCTCATCAACCACACTTCCTCCGTAGCATGGGGATACCAAGCGAAGACCTATCTGAAGAAGATCCAAGCCGTGGAAAACGTGGCCATCAGGACAGCGGTGGGCACCTGGTACGTTAGAAACGCTGACTCTTCAGGGACCTGGAGTACACAAGTCACCGAAATCTCGGGATAGAGCGAAGAAACTGTACACCTTAGCTGAGGAGCACAGGAACCCGCTGATAGGGAGGCCACCTCCTATGTCCGGCCGACGCACCGAGGCACAAGAGGCCGAAGGTACAGTTACTAGATAATGGGTAAGTATAACTAATCCTTTCCTTAAGATAGACCAAACCCACTGAAAAGACATGACACGACCAACCACTCTCCCTCAAACCTTGCGGGCGCCGGTCAGTAAACCGACCAGTGCCCGTTTCCCCTGGCTCCGTGAAGGACGAAAGTGCTAAGAAAGCACTTAGGCCTTCACCTCCTAAACTACACAGTTCATCCTCACCTTGTCCGATGATCCAGATGACAATGTGTCAATTGACACTTTGTGTACTGGCAGTCAATCCCAAGTCACAGAATTCCATCCCGACAGACAGATGACTACCGGGGTGACAAGCTGGCGAAGAAAGAAGACGAAGACAGAAGAGCGCCAGAAGAGGCCTAGCCAGCAGGGTTCATAGCCAGGACCCAGGGAGGTTGACCGAAATCTTCGGCCAATTTGTGAGTGGGGCCGTTCGTAAAGAAGTTAACCCGCCCTGCACGAGGCCGGTCCAGATCTACAGCGATGACTAGGGTAAAAAGGCAATAGTCCTGCCTGGCCCTAGCATCCGAACCGTCTGCCAAAGGATATTGGCGCCAACAGCAGGAACCTAGTCAAAAACTAAATGAAACTGGTGCATACACCACTTATTATAATTGCGCATTCATTCACTAAAATAACGATTAATATCTAATAGATGCAAAATATAAACTAATTTAAAAATTGTTCCTTCTCGTGCGAAGGTTTCGTTACCACTTTCGTCTGTTAAATTTTGTTCTGAGTAATTTACTTAATTTATAAGCAGTTTACAATTTCCAATTAAACCCGGAACTTTCGTTCGAACTTCGGAAATATATACCCAAATATATCGAGCACAAAACAAATCCTTAATAAGCTCTTTGTTTACCGAAAACATTTACCTTCACCGTTTTAAGGGTCCCAATTAATTAGATGCCCGGAATGTAAATCTTCTGTTAGCAGATTTATCACTTAAGTTTATTTATTTTTTATGCCAGTTTTAAACCGTGTACAATTCCCTAGGTCCTGCATTACTCTAATTAACTCTCATTCATTGCGAACTCTGAAAACAGCTCTAACTCAACCTAAACCCAGCGCGCCCATTTCGCGGATGTGTAGTTTAAAAATTACTCTCTGTTCTTCTAGCGATTCTGGCTAATGGCCCGTGGCGAAATGTTTCCAAACTGCAGATATATTAGTGGAGGAATTCATTTGTCCGAATGGAAACCGCTCTCTCCGCAAAACTCAAAGGACTAATGCGACATTGGATATTCCCAGCTCTTCATTTAAGTACCACGTACCTAGATAATCACCTTTTTTAATTATAATAAGTAAAGTGATAATACTTTTTAGCTATCTATGGATAAGTTTTATGATAGCAGTAGCATCATTAAAACGTTGCATCGGATATATTAAGAATACAATAAAATTTTATTGTCAGCTCTAAATACATATATTATACAGTAATAAATATAAATATTAATAGTAGGAAAATAAGAATAAGAAAAATAAATCCTGTAATATTTTATTACAAAAGTCACTTAAAATAATTTTGTCTGACCTGTTAGAAAAAAAATATATAACAATTTTTTGTATTTCTTTATTTATAATTTTTTCAACCCTTGTTTAAGTGTGATTGAGACCACATAATAATACTTCGTTAAAACAATGTAATTAGAAAATTTATCACGGATAGACAAATTTAACCAGGAATACCATTCGTCCGATGGATATTTATATTTAAGGAAAGCCACATTGATCAAACTCAATGATCAGAGACATGCAGAATAAACCAAAATAAATGAGACGTTACATGACGGCTATGTAAACACATCACAATATTACTTTAGGTGGATTGAAAATAATTAAACAATAATTAAGGCTGTCATTTTTGAAAATGGATATTGGTTGGGCACAACGTGGATAGGTCATACAGCTTTGATAAACACTATCACAACAGCGCATAGAAGTATAAATCCCGAATTTAGATTTTCAAGGCACTAAATACACAAATTTGAGTCAAATACAAAACACAACGTAATTTTTTATGAATGTGGACACGGCTTTAGGTTCATTTATAAAAAAATTCAAACTTATAAAGATTTCTTAATAACCTCTAAAGTTTGATATACGTATCTCTTATGATTTCTGAGTTACGGCATAGACAATATGTTTTTCCTCCATTTTTGAAAAGATGTAACTACTTTAATATGTATTATTGATCGAATATTTATAAGAGTTTTCATTTTATAGTGAGCTCATCTACTTACTGTAAGAGATTAGCTAAATAATTTTGGAACACCCTGTATATACTAAACCAATGTTGTTCATACTCTTGAGACAATAAGCCACATGTTTATGACTATACAGGGTGTTCCTAAATATCATGTACATACGCAAGGGGGTAAGTCTTTGGCTTATTTCATGACTGAAAACTTATATAAACAGATCCGCAAACGCTCTTTTACTGATCTACAGGGTGTTGAAATTTGAAGATTTTTTTCTTTATAGCTCCTGCAGTTTTTGAGATATTTAGCTCAAATTTGGAATATAGGTTACGCTGTAGAGCTTACATCATTGGGCAAATTGTTGTGAGAATCTACAGGGAGATTTTTTTCAGGGGTCATGCCCCTTTTTCTCCGCCTGAACTTTTTTTCGATGCTCCACTGGTAGATTCTAAAATACAATATGAATTTTCTGTTTTATTTAGAAAATTTTTGGTACACATGTTCTACAGGCCAAAGACAATGATAAATTCGCTGAGCAAAATTGGCCGACTGAAAGTAGGTCCACGAGATCCAAACTTTTTTTTGTATTTGCCTTTACAAAAAAATATATTCTTGATGAAAGATTATAAATCATGTCTGCTATATCAAAACAATAAAATATATTTTCCAATTACTTAAATAAAGCTGAGGTAAATTTAAATTTTTTATACATTTGACCTCATAAAATGGGGTTAGGATAAATTTGTTTGACATTAATTTAGTTACAGAAATGTCAGTGTCGATAAGGATAAATTATTAAAATATATGACATGAATTATTATTGACAGTATCGAATGACGCTGATAATTAATTATTTAAAAATTTTAATGAAACATTTCAAGGTACGCTATTAAAATTTAATTGAGGTATGTGAAGAATTAAATAGAATGATTTTTTACATCAGTATGATATATACTGGTATAAGAAAGTTATGTGCTGGCCACATCAAATATTTTCTTTTTTGGTTAGATAAGAAACATTTCCTGCTAGAGGTCCATGGTAAAATAATAGCAGTAGGAAATAATTAGAGTGTGCTTGTTTTAATGAAACTCATAAAAAATTAATTATTAAACAACTAAGAAAGGAGCTGGGAAATAGAGGGCGAAGATCCTTTTAAGGTAAATTTCTCAAGGATGTTTTACCGAGAACTAATTGAGTTAACTCTTGTTTCACTTGTTTATTCTGGTTGGCACTCTCAGAAACTGCATTAGTAAATAATTAAAACATTTGAAAATATGTTATCAACGTGAAATACATAGATCAATAATACTTCTTTTATTGCATATAATAATATTTTTCATATTTAGTTATTTAACTCACTTAGTAATAGTCGTTCATGGTGTAAAGAATGTGCATAATTACTACCAATTCAAAAGCTAATTCAATATTTCTACTGACAATTTTATTTGTGTCCTAAAATTCTGATTCTAACTGTTCGTCCTGTATGTCCAATTTACGTTTTGAGGCAACTATCATAAGTGAATTTACGGCCTGCAGGCTTATTATCAGCTCTACTCTCTATTTGACTATTTTTATTAAATTTTCAAATTATGTTTTGTGAATAATAATTTTTTAATTATGTTCTTTCCTCTGCTAATAAGATACTATTTATTGTGGTCATATGAACATATCTGCTTCCATAATAATTATTACCATTATTATTAATATTGTTTAACAGTGATAATGCGAAATATTATATTTACTTTCCAAATTACTGTGTACATAATGAGCAAAAAATAAATTAATTTCTGTTTTGATGTCTATTTAATCTCGCAAAACATGTTTTTATGCTGCTTTTAAACAAACAAAATCCCTTCATTAAAAACTAACCATATACATCCTTTTTGCAGACTTTCAGTCTTTCTCATTTTTGTGGGCAAACCTCATATTTCATAAATTAAATATTTTTTGTTGAACAAAAATTATGAACGTTAACAAGAAGTTTAATAATAACGACGTAATGCAAAGTTTACCGCTTGCGGATGTACTCACTAATATAATTTTTTTGCCCTCGCGAGAAATATGCATTTGATTTTTTTATCAGTAAGAGATTTTTTATTAACTGTTATTTTCATTGTTAAAACGATATTAATAAATGTAACCTGCCTTTGTTGTAGGAATTTATACAGAGTGTCCCAACCAAAAGTAGGCAACCTGAATAACTTTGGAGATAAAATTTTTTTGAAAAATTGGTGAAACACGTCGACCTTGTTTCCAAGGGGGACATATTTTAATGTAATACTTATATACCTATCATCATCTCTTTATCCTACACGGCCACCCCCTCAAAAAATTTAAATGGCAAGGGGGATCGAGTGATATATCTTTTGAAAGGGCTTTCAATTCCCTACATAACTGTGTATTTTTTTTTAAACTTTTTCGTTCTTAAGGAAGATAATTTTATTTTTGATGATTAACACAATCGAAATCATTTAAAAAATCTAAAATACACGGCACTGGGTATTGGAATTTATAAAAAAACATACATTTTTTAGTGCTCTCAAATCAACACGAGTTTTTTCGACAAAAAACACTTTCCTTGTCCGTTTAGTTTTAAAATAATAAAAGACTCATAAGTATATTTGATAGTCCTTGAACATTAATTTGTTCACAACTAATTTTAAATCGAGATACTTTTACCAGAGTGAGTTCTCAAAATGGTTTATACCTTCCAGGAGAGAATTAAAATTGTCAGATTTATTTTAAAAACGATAATATTCAATAGAAATCACCCAGGTAGAAGAGTTGGTTCTCAGTATGTTTTACAATTATTGACAAAATTTATGGAAACAGGTTCTGTAGGAAACAAAAAGCATGAACCTCAGCGACCGATTAGGAATGAAGCAGTCGAAGTGGCAGTTCTGGGTCATTTGCAGATGGATAATACTCAATCGATCAGGAAAGTAGCTGAGGCTTCCGGTGAATCACGAAGCTGTGCTCATCGGATTGTAAAGGCCCACAAATTTCATCCACATACATTTAAATTGGTACACGAATTAAACAAAGATGATCCCGATCGTCGGCTTGAATTCTGTGAGATTTTTAGTGAACAATTAAACGGTAATGCCAATCTACTGTACAATACGTGTTTTTCTGATGAATCGAGCTTTCAGTTAAATGGGGTAGTAAACAGGCACAATTGTAGGTATTGGAGTGCAACCAATCCACATTTGTCCATAGAAACTCATACCCAAAGGCCTCAGAAGTTAAATGTTTGGGCTGGCATCTTAGGGGATCACATTGTGGGGCCGTTTTTTATTCTTGACAATTTAAATGGCGAAAGGTACCTCGTTCTGTTAGAAAATAACATCGACCCAATGATTACCCAAATCCTCGAAGAAGACGATAATCTTTTAGAGGGCGAACTGTTTTTTCAACAGGATGGGGCACCCCCACATTTTGCTATAGCTGTCGTCAATCGGTTCCCTGAGCGATGGTGTAAGAAGAGGTCCTGTGGAGTGGCCCGCTAGGTCACCCGATTTAACTCCCTTGGATTTCTTTCTGTGGGGACATTTGGAACAACTCTGGAAGAGTTACGTGAGAGAATTGTTCGAGAATGTCGTTTATTGACTCCAGATGTGTTCAGAAATGTTCGTACAGAATTTCAAGACAGATTATGCTACTGTATGGAAGTCGGTGAGGGTCATTTTGAACAATACATACGATAATTTAAACCGCTTCTTTTATTTTTATTTCCCGAACCTAAAATAATTAAACAATTAATTCTTGAACGAATCGATAAAAGTTTAAAAAAAATACACAGTTATGTAGAGAATTGAAAGACCTTTCAAATGATGTATCACTCGACCCCCTTTGCCATTTGAATTTTTTGAGGGGGTGGCCGTGTAGGGTAGAGGGATGATGATAGATATACAAATATTACATTAAAATATGTCCCCCTTGGAAACAAGGTCGACGTGTTTCACCAATTTTTCAAAAAAATTATTCAGGGTGCTTACTTTTGGTTGGAACACCCTGTATATGTCCTTTCTTTCGGCCCTTCTTCACATCTTATTTCATATGTTTCATAAACGTGCACACTTTTTTATACAATGCCTGCAATTTCTCTTTTAATTTAGTTTTTAGTTTTATTAAATTTTGTTCTTGAAGAATAAGGATTGTGAGTTTATTCAACAATTGAGTCTGTTTTCTAACGATTATCCAAGTCTATCAGCATCCCCGTTCTCAAGCCTATAAGTTGCTTAATTCCTATATGAAGCTTTATTGAATCATAATAAAATCCGATGTACTTTGTACTTAATATGATAGGATATGGAAAATATTGAACTAAGCAGACTAAAAAATTGCTTCCTTTATATATGAGCCTGAAAAAACTTGTTGTGTCCGTCATTTTTAAAATGCAAAAATCACCTTTAAATCATTTGTCCAATATATAAAATGACAGTTTTGTCCTATACCTCAGAGAAAGATGGAAAAACATTTAAAGGTATTAGTCTATATTTTCTAATGTCAATATATCTTTTAAAGATAATATAGGAAGCCTTTTATTCTAAAAAAACTGGAAATATCCATACCCCGAAATATAAAATAGAAGCAATATACCGAGTGTCAACGGAATCATTAGACATACCATAGTTTCCAGAGTTTTCGAGATGTAACTTGGCAGGGGTAATATATACCAAAAACGACAAAGTTTTCATTATTTGACACTTTTCCATCACGTCCGGTTTCCCTGGAAATGACCCCAACTTTGAAATTTTAAATGGAACGCCCTGCATTCTTACATATTTAAATTCTGGAGATGATTTTAAGTACCAAAGCATAGTTTTAGAAAATTTTTCGAGACTACTTGATTTTTTAGGGCTATTTTTATTTTTGCATCATCAACATTTACTACGTTTTAATTAATCTTTCAATATGATTCTTGATTAGAAGGTATCAATGTATTTGTCGTGAAAAATAGTATTTAACTACTAGGTGTCTAGAAGATGTTGACATTTGAAAAATTTGACATAATTACATATTAGTGATTTTGGAAATTTCGGTTGGTCCCCAACCAATTAAAAAAAAATCTTACGTTTACATTTTTCTCTTATCGTTTTGGTCCATTTGATTAATTTGAGTGCATTTTTTTTTAACTATGCAATCGTACTTAAAATCGTCTCTGGAATCCAAAAATGTAAGATACTTAAAATTTCAAAGTTGAGGTCATTGCCAGGTAAACCGAAAATGATGGAAAAGTGTCAAATAATGAAAAATTGGCCGTTTTTGATATATATTACCCCTGTCATGTTTAAGACTTACATCTTGCAAACTCTGGAAACTATGGCTTGTCTAATGATTCCGTTGACACCCGGTATAATTCAGTTGTGGAGTCAACGAGTAATATCCTGTAAACATAAAAATCCGGAAAACATTCTGAATAATTGCGTTGATTATAGACGTGATTCACCCTAACTGAACAAAAGAGCCATAGATCGTTTATCATTGAGTCTGTTTTTGCTGAATAGTTGTTTACACGATTCATTTTCGTTGCACTTCTAATAATTAATCATTTCAAGATATACAGTTAAGGCGTAAAATAACTCCCCATTATAAAACAATTGGAATTTTATTATAACTCATGGATTTCTTTTTTTTTCAGATCGTCTTAAAACATTTAATTTCATTGTTTACGGTTACGGGATATATTTTACTAATTTATAGAATCCATATAGTTTTACAATTGGTATAAAAATAAAAAAATTTACAATACTTAAATAGAGATGTTTTCGATACTTTTAAGATTTTTTTTCATTAATTGGATATATAGTATTAATAACTAATGCCAAAAATGTTTTATTATCGAATTCCATAATATGACAATCATACAAGTAATGTTGGATGATAAAAATCGGCCGACAAGTTTGACAGACAGATGCTAATTGATCAGAAGACAGTTTTGATAAAGATGCGGTAGATACTCTGTTTTTACAGCGATAACCATTGTTGATGACTGTTTATAATAATAGTAAGATTATTTGTTACTTTACTAGGAATACATACACTTATTTGCATTTTATTTTTGTTCGATATCATATGCCTGGGGTTCCTGAGCCGTTTTGGTTGTTTAAAATTAAAAAAAAAAAAAATTTCAAATTCAACTTAAACCCTTCAGGTGTGTTCGAAGTGTTGTTATTATTAATTATTAAGGACCGTACATAAATAGAATATGACCTAAAAACCAGGGGCTAATCAAGGACACTGCGCTGACATACACATATTAATGATATGATAAATTATATATTATCTTTATAATTGGCGATTTTATAGTATCAGAATAACAGGAGCAATAAATATTTCATTAAACGTACATTAGTAATTTCTTTAGTTCCAGTAAATTAGCAGCATCTGTACTAGATCTTCAGGAGCTAACTTTTGACGCCTGTTGAACAAAATAGATATACAAGTACAAGCGATTCTTTAAAAAGTCGAATAGATGTTAAATATGTGAATGATAAACTAACAAAACGAAAAAATCCTTATAACTTGTGAATAGATATTGAATAGATGCTAAATATGTGAAGTGTAAACTGACAAAGCCAAGAAGTCTTTATAATCCGGTGAAGGGATGTAGATAACCAAAAAAATACATCGAAAAACACTTCCTCAAACGGTCTCTCAACTTTGGTAGCCTACTATCCTGTAAAACAGTCTCAGTCCGTTTTAATGAAAAACAAAAAAGTTCTGAAAATATTCTTTAAGAAATTCAATAGATGTTAAATATGTGAAATATAAATTGACAAAACCAGAAAGTCTTTTTTAACTCTTGAAGGGATGTAAATATTGAAAAAAATAAATGGAAAACTACCCCCTAAGAGCTCCCATTAACTTTAACAGCCTACTATCCTGTGTAATAGTCTCATTCCCTTTGGATGAAAGACAAAAAAGTTTTGAAAAAAATTATTTAAAAGATCGAATAGATTTTCATTGACCAGTCACATTAAACGTCTTCTGAGCGTGTGAAATAGAGAGTGCGTCGTTTGCATTTAATTTGTCGATCATCCTCTTTATATCATCAAAATGAACATAATAATAGCCTACTTCCTTCAACCATATGTCCTAACGCGTCACAACAGGCTGTGGTGGTAATGGCGTATTTGGCAGTGCATTTTCAAATTATTTTCTTCGAGATGGCGCTTTTGAAAATGCTTTCTTCACGCTTACTATTAATCTGTCATCTAATGTGGCATAGCATTCTCTGATAGTTTCTGCAATGTTATGGAGTCCGTGTATTAAACATGTTAAATGTAATAAATTTACATACTTGTATGTGTTTTTTAA
Source organism: Rhamnusium bicolor (assembly GCA_029963845.1). Classification (NCBI taxonomy): domain Eukaryota; kingdom Metazoa; phylum Arthropoda; class Insecta; order Coleoptera; family Cerambycidae; genus Rhamnusium; species Rhamnusium bicolor. Next base: position 727,029 of record JANEYF010000521.1, on the reverse strand, counting down.
TCGCACTGCGGATGCCTTTACATAGGAAGCTGTGTCGATTACAAACAGCATCATACGTCCTTTATTGTTCTCCAAGTCGGCGCTCTATATTTTTCTATATTTTTAACTTAAAATAAGAAGCACCACTTTGACGGTTAACTGCGGGAAACGGATATTGCCCCAAGCGGTTACCACATCCATCTGACGACCCGTATAGCGAAATCGAGTGCCGTGGCCACAGTGAAAAGGTTAAAATTGTACTTCTGAAGAATCATACAGTTTTCACCATATTATACATATACCCGTGTACGATACGATGTATGTACGAACCTGGAATCTACTATTTACTCACTGTCTTTATTAATTATAAAACGGAAAATCTGTATTATTGATATAATTTAATTTATTTAGGTACATTGATAGATTACAATTACTTATAGTAGTATTTATTGTCATAAATTATAAAAATAATAATAATAGTAAATAAATTTCGAAATAACAATTTATTATTAAAATAAATCAGCTCATGTGCAATCATTTTTTAAAATTATTGCTGTGAAAAGACACTAACAATACTATTTTTTTTTTCAGAATGCCATGGCAATTTACCTCCCTTATTCATCTTGGACATGAACAACATAGTCTTATCAGAAAATACACCTGTAGGCACCATAATTTACACCCTGAAAGGTACCGATCCTGAAAACAGTCCTGTACATTACGATATTCAAGGGACAGAAGTCCTAAAAGTTAATCACACCACAGGGGACGTTACAGTTGTTAAACCCTTAGATTACGAGGTTAGTATAAATTTTTTATAAACACTATAGCGTTAGATAATGCGAACTACTGCGAACTTTCGACATATTGCACGACACGTTAAAAAAGTCGATCCGTTATACCATACCAGACTTTTGAGCGTACACGTTGGAGTAAATTAATTCCTTATTTATTTATTTATTTATAATTTTTTTTATTATTATTATAATTTACACTAATCAACAGGTCGAAAGACCGAATTACCTAATAGAAACAATAACAAAAAAAATAAGAGATAAGTATATATTATAATCCATAAAACATTGATATTAAAAAAAAATAATATAATATATAAATATACATAGAGAAAAAATAAAATACACCTAAAAATCGAAAAGAAAAAAATATCAGGAAAAATAGAACCAACCATAAAGGAGCCAAAAATTAAGGCAACTATAAATTCAACTATTTAATTAACGGAATAGTGCTCAATTTATATTGTTATAATTGTTACACACATTGTGCAGAGAATATTTTTTATTCTGAATATTGCAGCTGTTTTGAGTAATAAATTTTGAAGCTTTGTAGGTCTTTGTGACAATATATGTAATATGAATGTTAAAGATCAACTTTTTATCAAAAATAACTCTCAAATCACAGAAATATAAGGTCTTAAAAGTAGATTATTATCGATAGAATAATCAAAATGTATCAAAGGTTGTTTGGTGGAGTACCACACTGTGTTGTATTTCTTTATATATAAAGGCAAATTATTTTTTATGCATCAGTCCTTGGCAACAATTAAATTTTGCTGTAGTCATCAGATCTGCAATTTTTTTTTAAATCATTGGCATGTAATATGCATGCATCTGTTAAGCTATCGACAATATTATTGATAAATAAAGCAGAAAAAGAGATCCTAATATTGATCCCTGGGGAACGCCTGAATTAGCAGATACTTTGACAGAAATACAATCACGATATATGTTGGATCCTATTTGAAAAATAAGATCACGTCAAGAAGTGTTGTGAGAAACCAATATTAAACAATTTATTTAACAGTATATTATGGTCAATTCTCTCAAAGGCCTTCGAGAAATCAGTATAAGTCACGTCGGTTTGAAATCCTTCGTCGACGTCATCAGTTAAGAATTCTGTTACTCAAAATAAGTTCGTTACAGTTGACGTGCCTTTAACCAAACCATCTTGAGCGCTCTATGATCAAAAACGTTTGCAATGAGAAAATGCATGATAGCAATTCAGAACATATTGCAAAGTTGCAAATTATGGCAATTGGATGATAGTAACAAATTTCTAACCGATCACCTTTCTTAAAAATTGGGATATTTTAGATAATTTCCATTACGAAGGGAGAGGTTCTGCAAATATTAATGCACAGTCACGTAATAAGAGTGAGCTTATCAGCTTAGACCTGAAACAAACTAGAGAATTATTTTCAGATATTAAAGATGAATTAAGTTGATCATAATTAGTAATATTTTTAACAAAATGGTCATTAATGTTAGTAGAGGTGCTATAGAAATGTTGAGGAAAGTCTACAAATGCATTGCATGTTTCTTCTGAATCGTAAACTTTTATATTATACACGGTTAAATTATTAGGTATACCAGATATGTTCCTTATATCAATGAAGTTCCAAAAATTCGAAGGATTCTGTACTATACTATTTTCTGGTTTAAAAGAATATTCTTTAAATGATTTTTCAGTTTCGAATTTACGCCTAAGGTGTTTAAATTCTTTATATGAAGTGATATCATTAGAATATTTTTGTAACGTAGGTAGGTTAATCCCATATGGGTAATTATTCATAGTAAGGCAAACAGAAAAATTCTCATAAAATTCCTTTTATTAATGTGACCGGTTTCGTGAACAAGTAATTACTTCACATCTTCAGACACAGGAATTTTTATAAATAAAAAACCAGGGTAGTCAAATTAAAATTAAAATAGTTTTGCAACATAGTCAAAATTGTAAAAATGTAAGATATAAATGTTTGTATCTATTTAACTATCTAATAAAATTCTTAAAATTTAACGTGCTTTTTCTTTTAAGTGTCTGTATGTGTTTAAAAGAAAAAGCACGTTAAATTTTAAGAATTTTATTAGATAGTTAATTAGATACTAAAATTTATATCTTACATTTTTACAATTTTGACTATGTTGCAAAACTATTTTAATTTTAATTTGATTACCCTGGTTTTTATTTACAAAAAATTCCTGTGTCTGAAGATGTGAAGTAATTACTTGTTCACGAAACCGGTCACATTAATAATAAAAAGGAATTTTATGAGAATTTTTGTTTGCTTTACTAAGAATATTTTTATTTCTTCTATTATAAACGCTCTCGCTTAAAGTTTTTTAATACAGAATAACTGAACCAGGATGGATAGCTGCAACTTGGTGTTATTCATTTGGGCACATATGTATTAAAAAGCCAGTTCAATTGACTGTCAAACAGTTGTGTAGCTAAATCAACATCTCCACAATTATCCAGAAAACTTCAATCAGTTTCAAGTAAACCTTGATAATACAGAGGAATTTAATTTTCTTAAAATTATGCATATGTAAGGATTTATTAAGCTTGTTATTATGACCTGTTTTCCTTTAAAATTTCGCTGAAATAATTGATGAATGATGTACATCCACACTATGACATTAACAGATTTTTCTAATAAGCAATTTTTATTACCTAACACAAGATCTAGAACGCGATTGTGTATATTTACTATATTAGTGTATTCGTTTAAATCCATGAATTTTTGAGAATGTTGCAGGTGATGCAGCATTGTTGTCAAACTAAACGGAAAAAGAACGTATAATTTCATCCTAAACTGCAAAAGTTTAGTAAATAAATATAAAACCATTCTAACCAAATTTTTTTCTTTCTTTCTCCCTCAGTTCTTCAAAATCAATGCAATACATGTTCCTCTCTAAGTATTTCTGGTTTTGTTTCTGTCTTTATGTAAATCTAAGGTTTTATCCAATAATACTGGCCGCTTTTTAATCCTTTTTATCGCACAATTAAAATGAGCGAGTTTCACTAATATCCATCTGAATGTTATCTTTCTCAGCTGTCTGATGCAATAAGTCATTGGCGCGTGTGACCATATCAAGTATAATCTACTTGTCGTTACAAATCAAATCGTTCAATTCGCCGCGTCGCATCGGCGCTGGTTTGATATTATATAAATTAATCCAGTTCCGATAATTGGTACAAGAAGAAGTGAGCTCATCCATAGACTTTAATGTAGATTCATATAATTTTAATAGAAACCTTTCTCCAGCAGCTTTGATGGCTTCTTTACTCGCATCCTTTTGGTTAAAAATTTTCATTTCTTCTCTCAACTGGTTCTGATATACGATGGCTCTAAAGGGCCACAACAAATAAAAAAAACGAGAAATTTCTACTTTAAAACTTGAAATTTCTAGTTTTAAAACTGGAAATTTCAACTTTTAAAGCAGAAATTTCTACTTTAAAACTAGAAATTTCTAATTTTGAAACTAAAAATTTCTAGTTTTATTGTAGAAATTTCTAGTTTTAAATTTTTGACCTGAAGTGGCGCGGCGCCTCAAACGGGTTTAATGCTAATACCGCTTTACCTTAATCTGAGGCTTCTAGGTAAAAAATGTCGTGTATAAAACTTTCTAAGAACACGAAAATTTTCTCTGAAACATTTTTTTGCAAGTCGAACACCTATGGAGTTTCAAAGTGGAACTAATAAATGAAAGTTCTATGAACGCTTAGTTTTAAGCTAAATTTGGATTTTTAAGAAATCATGCCCTTAAAAAGTTTTATACCAACGGTCATGTCTCAAATACCTGTATACAAAGTATGAGCTCATATTTTTGTTACAACGTGCCTCAAATTAAAAAGTAAATAAATAAATTGATCAACGCGTTCAAAAATAAGGAGTTGCGGTCTTAAATCGCACACGTTGTATATGTATACAGGAAAATTTCTCATATACATAGGTCCACTAAGGCATTGTTTTTGACATACAGGGTGTTGACATTTATTTTTTAAAACGGTCTTCTTAATATCGTAGAAACAACAATAGGTAATTTGTTATGAATTATAATGGTATAAATTACAATAAAATGTCTTATTCCATCCACTAGTGGTGTGACAAGGGGTAATTCACCTCCCCTTTTTAAAACTTTTTATACAGATATTTGAAACATGGTCGCTGGTATAAAACTTCTTAATGACATAATTTTCTAAAAATCCAAATTTAGTTTCAAAATGATCATTCTAGGAATTTTCAATGGTCGGTCCCACTTTGCAGCTACATAGCTCGGTGTCTATTTGACTTGCAAAAAAAATGTTACAGGAAAAACTTCCAAGTTCTTAAAAAGCTTTATGCAGGCCATAGAAGCCACTAGTAAGGCGGTATTGGCAAAAAATCATTTGGGCGTCGCACAGTGGACGGAAACGCCAAAAAGCTGGCCAAAATTAAAAAAATGAAGATTTTTTTTTTGAAATGGAAACGTTTTAAATCGTTGTAGTGCTACCCCTAGCATTAGAAACGACCGTTAATACCGGTCCGGGTTCACTACCTGAGCGAGGAAATTACTTATTGTGCGACCGTGCAGCGCGTCACTTCGGCAGCTCGCAACGCTTCAAAAATCGACAAATTTTGTCTGCAGCGTAAAAATTCTCAAAGTGCAGTTTTCTGTGTCATAAAAATGGATTCTGCATCAGAAAGTAAGTACAATTAAAATATCTCAGTATCAGATCAGTTTATTTATATGGTAATTAGTAAATAATTATCGAAGTGGAGTGCATTTTTGTACATGCAACGATTCATAAACTCCACAAAAAAAGCCATAAGTTACGCGGTTGGTGATGGTTGGTCTTGAAACTTATTGGAATGTGTTCAATGAACATTTTTTCGAAAGTGTATAAAAAATTAGCTGCATCTTTATGCATCTTTGCCAGATATTGACCAAATTGTGCGCGAATGCACGGATGCATGCACATTCGTGCACCATAAAGTGGGCTCCTTTTTGAATGTGTTCTCATGAAATGAGAACGTCATGCGTTCTCAACTCATGCGTCAAAGTCATTACACATTTTTATTCCATTCCCCGGATCCTAATTTTCCCGAAACAAATGAAACACATGAATTCGCTTCAATTCAATAATAATTTTTGAACTATGTACATATTTTTGACCGTATTTTTTTGAAATTCTATATGGGATTCTTCATCAGCGACCCAAAAAAACTGTAAACAAAGTTTTGTAAAAATGCAGCGATAATTGGCGATTTTTGGTATGTTTTGGGGGGATTTCATGGCCGCCATTTTGTTTTTCTCAAAATTCAACTTCGGATTCTTGATCAGCGACACAAAAAACCCCTGTACGCCCAATTTCAGTAAAATAGCTCAATGCCTTTATATTTTGGCCAGCTTTTCGGCGTTTCCGTCCACTGTGCGTCGCGCCTCTTAAGATCAAAAATTCAACACCAGAAATTTCCACTTTAAAACTAGAAATTTCTAATTTCAATAGCAGAAATTTCTAGTGTTTTTTTTATTTGCTGTGGTCCTTCAGAGCCATCGTATGAATAAGTTTAAGCACCCTAACTTTGCGTTTATATTGTACACTGCTGACGTTGTGTCGCATCAAGCAATAGCGTGAACACGCAGTAGAACTTCACAAGCCTCCGCCATAGTATCTTTCTCCATGAGAACGTCAAAGATGCTGGATGAGCTGTTTACTTTTCCTGGTTTAAGAAACCAAAGCTCTTTAAAATATTTTTGGACTAGAGCAGTTACAATCACAAGTTGGTATCCGTATCCTGCTGAACGATGACAGTTGGATTTTACGTTTGACTGGATCTTAGAACGGCTGTGATAATAAAGGTATCTGAATTACACACTGCTTGCAAAACTGAAAGCCCTTTGGTTATCATATACGATGCAAGAAATTTAATCACAGCTCATTTGTTGATTCTATTTGATAGAAAGTTTAGCTGTAGGATAGTGTTTGGTGTATCTTCATCAAGGAATGACCTCTTTAGAAGTTGTTATTACTGCTCATCGCTATTCTGCTGTTTTGGTGATTTCTCTTTCATAATAACCATCAAACACTATTGCATTGTATTTGCCATGGTTCTCGATATAAGCCGTATATATAAAGATAACATAACATAAACATCATTGAAATTAGTCTAATATTTGACCCAATGTGGCAGGTTTTGCAAACAACGCAACGAAAAAGGTGTCCTCCATCCAACCCTTGGGAGGATTGGCTGATAAAGCTAAAGTTTTCTTATGTGAGTGAAAAGCATTTACCATAGAAGACTTGGTCCCTTTTCCCAACAACGCAGTATCAAACAATGATGGACGTATACTTGCGAGCCTATGCTCAAAGTACCGTTTTCTTCTGGGTTTCTTTTGTTCGAATATAGCATGCTGTGAACGAGTTCTTGTTGGAATGTACATATTTATTAATAACTATTTTTGTTTTTATTCCTAGAAAAAAAATTGTTTTTTGTTAAAGGTATTTTTACCATTTTGTGTTTTTAGTAGTCGGTCTAGTTATTTCCGAAGAATCGACATTTGGTCGACATTTTCCAAGATAGCGGCTTGAGAACAGTCTCTTGTTATGGGGGCTTTTGTTATTTTCGTCAGTAGAACTTAATTAACACCTGTCCCAAGTCTCCACTACCTGCTAATTTGTTGAGCCGATTAAAGTTTTATAAACAAAAAAAATCCTCTATTAAACAGACAAGAACTTTATTAGAATGAAGCTCTAAAGCAGCAACTCTATCGATATTTAGATTATTCATGTATTTTTTTTTAAATTATGTGTATTCTTGATGGTTTTGTAGTGCATACTAATATAAATGAAGAAGTTTTAAAAATGCGTATTATGTTTTATGTTTTGCATTATAAGTAAGTCTGTAATTCCTTATATTAAAGTAATAATCTATTTACGTCAATTTCGCATTGGAAATATTGTAGATACTTTATTCTAAAAGTATAATATTATCTGTACGAACGATGCAGTTTGTAAGACATCCGTTATTGGCATTCGAAAGTCACCTGGTTGACTGTAAAGAATGGAATTGTATTTTGCTGTCAAATAATGTCTGTTCAGACTGCAGCAACATAACAAGGAAAAATAAACTTCAAAAAACTGTTTAGCGATAAAAAGATAGGTATAGAATTTATGGTAAATAAAACGAGTAAACTATATACATATTACACATTTCTTTTTTTTTTTTAATATTTTAGAGATTATTTTAATACAGGATATAATTTCAAAACGATTTCTATTGTGAAGCATAGCTTTAAAGAATGCTAGAAAAACCAAAAATCTATACCTATCCTTTAACAGTTATAAAATTGGACTATAAATAATATAAATAAAACGCCCTATAGTAATCGTAAACTTGTATTCAATATTGTCATAAATAGTAATTTCCAGAGTATTCCAAATAAGACGCAGTCTCACGTTACGTACATAAATTCAATTTGTTAAAAATCTACTTCAAAGTGTGAAATTTAAAATTAGTTTTGCATCAAACACAATTTATATGAAACATATCAAAACTGTTTTACAACACGGTGTTGTAGACCCATTTTAAAATATATCTGCAAAACTATTTCAAGTATTAGGATCTTCACAGATTAATTTATTAGCAGTCACAGTAAAAGTGAGACTTTTGACATGTGGGAAAATCAATTTTACCTTCACATAATAATAATAATAATAACACCACATGAAATTACAACCCCCTTTTTATCCCTAAAGGTCTGGAATAACCTTGTGTGGGAGAGGGCTACACATTTAGAGACAATGGACACACACCCAATATCCGAGTATACTACGATTAGTCTCTCTCACAGAAAAATCCCAGTTCCTCGACCGGGAATCGAACCCGGGACCCCGAGTTTTCGAGGCAAGTACGTTACCTCTAGACCACGGAGCCATACGTGTATAATAAAAAGTCACAGTAATATATCACCCGGACTGTTTTATGAAGAGTTTACTAAAATCCATGGCATAACTATACTTTAATGAGAAGTGCATGTAGAAAAGTCACTACACTACAGGGATTAATGTGAACGTGGAAATTATCTGTTAGTTCGTTAGAAGAGCATTCTAATATAAGTAGGAAGAAGTAATCCTACAAAAAAATACGGCTATTTTCTTTCATCATTTCTATTAATCAAACACTTTTATTCAGCCCAAAAATGTTACAAACATCAGTTAATATCAGGTGATTTTAAACCTGTCACTGCTTAAAGAATTCTGAGGCACACTTGAAATCAAGTGGTTTATCTCCGTTTGGTGCCCCATAAATCAAAACGAACTCGCCTTAGAATCCTAACATCATTATTAGGTTGTTGCCAATTCATTAATGATCTTGCAAGTATATCCTAGGCATATTCAATGCAGTTCAAACCTGGAGAGAATGCAGATAAGGGAAAATGATCAATTTCTTCCAGTTCTAGCTGTTCTAATATTATTCTGGCTCTATGTGGACGAGCATTATCATTCAAGAATCTGAAGTTAGGTTAGAAATTCCAAAAATTTGGCGATCTGTGTATCTGTAATTATGGAGACAAAAACGACTCTCATTCAAGAGCATCACGGTGTTTCACTTATTACGCCAGTTTACTTGTTCTTCACGCCATAGTAAACATTGAGTTTTGTGATTTCCTATCAAAGAAGGCATCTTGTAAGTCTCCTAGAGTGCAGACTTACCTCATTTAAGCAATTTAGGACAGTTCTTGGGATAAATCGAACTTTAGTTGCAGTTGGTATCGGTTCAACAGAGAGCAGTTTCATGTACGATCCATCTTCTTAGATCTTCTGATTTGTTGATCTATGTGTACATTCTCTTGGTTGTTCTCTGACAGTTTCAGTTTTATTGGATCGGTTGCTCAAATGAGAAATCACACTCAGAGTCATGTTCAAGCGAATGGCAACATCAGACACTTGCGCATACCAAAGTAGAAAACCAATGGCTTGATTTATTTCGTCTTCAGTTAAATGACGCCGGTTCTTATTGTAGAACAAAGATTGGATACAATTTTCGCAGAAACTTGCTAAACAACAACAGTGAAACAGGAATAACAGCTGAGGTGATAATGAAACATATTATTTGGTTTTATTGATATCTCTTTCTGTGAAACTTTGGAATTTGTAAAAACATTTACTTCTTTTTCTCAAATGACAATGAAGCAAAAATGTTTCCGTGGGTTAATTTTTCCTCTTACAATTCACCATATCCTTTCAATCAGTTTATATACATATGTAATTTACTACCGTTAGAACACACACAATATGAACAGTGTAGAACTAAATACATTTTTGGTAAAAATTATGTAACATTAATATGACATTAATACTAACATAGTCCGTCATAATTCTAGAATCCCATGTCCTTAAAACATTATTAAGTACCGATACAAGTGAGTTTCCTAGATACATATTGTAAAGAAAATAAAAATAGAAACTCAGTAACAGTGTCCCGACTAGTGAATATAAATCGGTCGACTAAAAAGAATATTCGAATATTCCTCCTCCTAAACAGCATAAAATAGAATTACATACATATAACAGAAAAGACAATAACAAACGACAAACCCACTTTGGTAGGTGTCGCCCCAACAAACATACAAGCATCGGCCGTAATAGGGTTTAATGCTGGAAGTAATGGGCAAATGATGAGATCAGATAACAATTCTGCAACAAGACCACCACTAGTTATGATCCCGTTTATGACAAACATCGCGTCGGTTTGATATTGACAATTAAGCAGCAGATTAACATTTAGGATTAATCGCTTGTTTATTGGTATTTGACGCCTTCTTTTTAAGTATGTCTTTGACATAAAATTTGGTTGATATTCTCATCTGATTTTAAGATTGAAAGTACCTTGCGGCAATTATAGCAGTATTGTTAACCAATTAATTTTGTGTCATTTGCTCGTACTTACAGGATATTTGCTTCAATTACTTATAAAAGCAGAGAAACACGTATGTAATATTTTATTTAAAATATAATTGCAAATGCAAATGTCAATGATTTAATTATCGAATTTGGTTGCAAACCTAAGAGAATTGTAGGTTAAAATTTATTAAAATATGTAAAAATGTGTCATTGAAAAATCTTCTACAAATTAAAATTGGATTAAAACAGGATAATGGGTTAAAATAAAAACGCTGCGTTGTCTACGTTTCGTTTAATTATGCTTAAACTTCTTCAGAGCACAATAGCCAATTAATAATGTTAACATGCGTTTTTAAAACAGAAAATTTTTCTACCAAATCTTAGTCAATATAATGATTATTAATAAAATACAAGAGTTTTAAAAATTGTAAACACTTTTTATTACTTGTCTAATTTTCACTTTATTTGTTATTTTTACAACTAGTTTAATCCTATTCGGACATTTTCAAGTAAACTAAAATATACACAGATTTTACTTTCATTTAAATATAAAATGAACTGAATAGAAGGATGGGTCACTTTACGGTTGATTTTAAAATTCAAATTTGTACAGATATTATGTCTTTAAATGTAGGGTTTTTTCAAGATAGTAAATTATATTATGGTGTGATTTTTATTAGACAGCATTAGGTTATCTGAACAAGTTTAATAGCGTAGAATTATTTAAATCTATTTGGTCGTTTAATATGTTGTAATTTTTATTCCTATTTAATTTATTAATTTCTAGCACATCTAATAAATTAAGTTTTTTACTTTTCCCACAAATATGTCATACTTTAGGTTGATGGTCATCAGTTATTGTATGACCAGAATCTGTTAGATGTTTATAAAAGTTGGAATGTTGTTTTTTGTGTGTGAATATATTCTCTATATCTTACCCCGAACGATCTACCTGTTTGACCTACATATGAGGCGTTACATTCCGGGCAATCTAACCGATATACAGCACATTTTTTAGAGATATCAGTTTTTTGTTTTGCATTGAAAAGATATCTGCCTATATTTTTGTTAGAACTAAATGATGTTTTAATATTTAATTTGGAAAAAGTACTGCTAATTGAATAAGAGCGTTGACCTGAATATGGTAATGAAATGTATGTTTGAACTTTTTTCTCGTTAATAGTGGGGTAAAGTTCTTTTAAGAGGGACTTATTTTGTTTTTTGTAGATTAGATTGTTGATTATATTTTGACGGTACCCGTTATTATGTGCTATAAGTCTTATTGTGTCTAATTCCTCTTTTAAATCTGTCTCAGATAGAGGTAAGCTGAAGGTTCGGTGTGTCATAGATTGATATGCGGTTAATTTGTGTGAGAGAGGGTTATAGGAATTAAAGGGGATAGTGGCGTCTGTAAAAGTTGGTTTGCGGTAAATATTATAGGAAAATGATGTTTTTTGTCTTTTTATAGTTAAGTTGAGAAAGTTTATTGATTTATTATCGTTCTCTGTTTCTAAGGTAAAAGATATATTATTATGTGTGTTATTCATAAAGTCGATGAGTATTTTTAATTGTATGTCTGTCTCTTTAAAACCTATTAGGATGTCATCAACGTACCTGTACCAAAAGATAATATGTTTTTTTTTGATATTGGAGAATTCGATATAGTTTCTTCAAGATTATCCATGAATATGTCGGATAAAAGGGTGCTAAGTGGCGAACCTATAGGGAGCCCTTTTTTTTGTATAAAGATGTCCTCATTAAATTGGAAATAATTTTGATCTAAACACCACTTGAATATTTGCAGTATTTCATTTTTTTAATTTTGGGATAATTTTGCATTTTTCTAGTATGTTTGAAATTAAAGGAAGACATTCGAAAGGGGGATATTAGGAAACATATTCGACACATCAAACGATACTAATTTTATAGAGTTGGGGTCAATATTTAGGCTGTTTATTGTGAAGGAGTTATTAATTGTATTTTTGGGCTTAAATGTTGTAATAGATTTAAACTCGTTATTAAGTAAATCAGATAACTTACGTGTCGGTGCATTTGTGTAGGAAACCACTGGTCTAATGGGTTTATTTTCTTTGTGTAATTTAACTAAGCCATACAACTTTGGGGCTTCACAGTTCATACGTGTAAGTCTTATTTTTTTCAAATTCAGAGTGGCACAAATATTCAAAATTTTGTGTTTGTATTTTAAAGGGACAGACAGACAATTAAAAATACTCCCTCGATTTTATCAATAACACACATAATAACATATCTTTTACCTTACAAACAGAGAATAAATCAATAAACTTTCTTGACTTAACTATAAAAATACATAAAACATCATTCTCCTATAATATTTACCGCAAACCAACTTTTACAGACGCCACTATCCCCTTTAATTCCTATAACCCTCTCTCCCACAAATTAGCCGCATATCAGTCTATGACATACCGAGCCTTCACCTTACCTCTATTTGAGACAGATTTAAAAAGAGAATTAGACACAATAATACCTATAGCACATAATAACGGGTACCCTCAAGATGTAATCAACAATCTCATCTACAAGAAACAAAATAAGTCCCTCTTAAAAGAACTTTACCCCACTATTAACGAGAAAAAAGTTCAAACATACATTTCATTACCATATTCAGGTCTACTCTCTTATTCAATTAGCAATACTTTTTCCAAATTAAATATTAAAACATCATTTAGTTCTAACAAAAAAAATAGGCAGATATCTTTTCAATGCAAAACAAAAAACTGATATCTCTAAAAAATGTGGTGTACATCGGTTAGATTGTCCACAATGTAACACCTAATATAGGTCAAATAGGTAGACCGTTCGGGGTAAGATATTGAGAACATACTCACAGACAAAAACAACATTCCAACTTTTATAAACACCTAACAGATTCTGGTCATACAATAACTGATGACCATCAACCTAAAATATTACATGTTTGTGGGAAAAGTAAAAAACTTAATTTATTAGAAGTGCTAGAAATTAATGAATTAAATAGTAATAAAAATTACAACATATTAAACGACCAAATAGATTTAAATAATTCTTCGTTATTAAACTTGTTCAGATAACCTAATGCTTCTAATAAAAATCACCCCATAATATAATTTACTATCTTTGAAAAAACCCTGCATTTAAAGACATAACATCTGTACAAATTTTAATTATATAATCAACCAAAAAGTGACCCATCCTTCTATTCAGTTCATTCTATATTGAAATGAAAGTAAAATCTGTGTATATTTTAGTTTACCTGAAAATGTCCGAATAGGATGAAACTAGTTGTAAAAATAACAAATAAAGTGAAAATTAGACAAGATAAAAAATGTTTATAATTTTTTAAATCAAAATGGATTTTCACAAAGTAACTTCATCTTACAATCAACTATTTAAAATACAAGAGTAATTTTTTTCTCGTAATGTTAATCGTTAAGTCCTTTGGTTTAAAATTTCACAGCATCCACTTAACAATCTAAAATTATTAAAATATGGACGCCCTTTAAAATAATTTTGAGGACCATTTGTTTTTATTACATCACCCAAAAGTTTAAATGTTAGGCATGTTAAACTTAAAATCACGATATTTTTCGATTGTTAAAATTTACCTGCGAATAATTTTAATAACTGACAAACAGTGACACTATTATCACTCTTAGAAAGGATCTAATTTCTAATATTTGCAGTGTGTTATAGGTAAAGATCGGTAGGTAGCAATAAATTCCAGAGACGGCTTTTACGTACAAATAATATTATATTGTAAACACCTAATGAAACATTCTCAAACAATATGATATGATAAAATATTCTTATGTATGTATGTACTATCCAATAAACCTATTTTCTTTATAAAGATGGGAACAAAAAATTAAATATTTTTATCAGATAATTGGATGATTTGCAGCTATAAAAACAATCACTTACTGAGCGACGGGGAAATTCTCGTAATTGTCGAGTATCCAATAGTAATGCATATAGGTGGATCGTGTGGCTTCGCTATTACGTTTACTCCCACTGCCCCATGTTGTAAATGAATATATACACTATAAATACGTAGTATTTATAAAACGTATATGTGATTGACACGTAGATATGTACACAGTGCGAAATTAATAACAACGGAGGGTAACTTTTTTAAAATGTCTCGTTCAATTCCTTTAGAGTGAACTTGTGGATTAGTGATATCCTGGAGTTGCAATTTAACGGCATAGAATTATATTGCAGAAGTTGTAAAAAATTGTTTTTGTGCAACGTCAAAGCAAATATGTATTAAGAGACACGTTTTCTCAGACAGTCATAGAAAGTGTGTTCGTGATAATATTACTGATAGTGACAGGTAAACGAATTTTTAACTTAGATTTGATGATTGGGTGTAATATATTATGAACGAAACTAAATAATCCACTATTTAGTGAGTTTTTGCAAAAGTGTATTAGTGGGCAGTACAGCTATGATCTGATATCATCGGAAACGAAACTGAGAAAAAATATTTGTCATAGAGATGTTAGAGTATTAAACAAAGAAACGTATTCTGAACTGAATGACAAATACGTATGGATTAGCACGGATAAAACCACCAATACTCGCGATACCTCTCGGTCTCTACTTATAAGACATGAACCCTTTTCTTTCAAAAGTGTTAATTGTAGCAATCAAGCTTTGCAACAGATTTATTACTCGGGCGTGAGTCCATCCTGGTGTATTTTTTAGTTTTCGATCATAAAAAAAATAAAAAAAAAAAAAACACCCCCCTGCGGGACCAAAAAAAAAAAAAGAAAAAAAAAAAAAAAAAAAAAAAAAAAAAAAAAAATTTGAGGGGAAAAAAAAAAAAAAAAAAAAAAAAAAAAAAAAAAAAAAAAAAAAAAAAAAAAAAAAAAAAAAAAAAAAATTGGGGGGGAGGGGGGGGGGGGGGGGGGGGGGCAATTTTTTTTGAAAAGGGGGAAAACCCCGTTTTTTCCCCAAAACAAAAATTTTTTTTTTTTTTTTTTTTTTTTTTGTTTTTATAAAAAAATTTTTTTTACTTTTTTTGTTTAAAAGTTTTTTAGTTTTTTTAATTTTTTTAGAGACAGAATATTTACCTACATAAAATATACAAAACTGGGTTTATTTTAGCCTAAAAAGAACACTAATGAAATTAACAGTTGTATTTATATTACTTTTAGTATATATCAGAAATTGGACTAACAGTCCAATAATACGGCACGCGGCAATAAAGAACCTAACTGAAATTAGTTATTCGTGAATAGGTCACTGTATAAATGCACGTTAAATGTATCTCTACACGTCTCTTTTACAAATTACCGACTTATATCTGCTCAAGTTTGACAAGACAAATTTCGTATTCGGCGATGTACTCACTCACTATCTGTACCGATAGTGGCAAACTAGTCTGCATGAACGCAAACTAGCATGCAGGTAATCTACCAACTTAGAATACATTGTACCATATCCAGTAGATATGCCAAAACTACTTTATGCAATCCTTATGTAATCCCTATTTATCTTTATAACAAAAATACAGAGTAAAGACAAGTATTTGATATACTGAACGTGCCTTTGAGCCAATACAGGTCTGACATTTTAGTTAGTTTTAGTTATTTTATTTTCGGACAATGTAAATAGTAAGTGAGCATTCTCCTGGCAGCAACTTGATGTAATTACGTTTATTGGATGCTGTATTATTGGAAAAAAAATCTAGGGGAATTGTTTCTGAAAAAAAATTAGTCTACTCACTCTACTATACAGATCGAACATGAAAAGATATATGACATATTAATGAATGACTAACCGGTGTTTACTACAAGCATGAGACTTGCCAATCGTCAACAATTTCAAGGTCGAATCTAGCAAGTAAGTGGCCGCACTCCATAGATTAGAGTGCAGTGTCGCATCAGTTGTTAAATAAACTAAATAATATGTTTAGCTGTTATCAACAATTATAATATGCAAGCCTGTGTTTCTTAAATCGATTTATTAAATATCAATTAATTAAACTAATTTAATATGACCGACCTCTCCATGAATCTACCCCAATGAACTTATTCTAAGGATTTTTTTCACTGTATGTTATATCACATAAGTTCATAACATTGAGATAATTTCCACAAGCACTTAAGCGCTGAACATTGTCTTCGACTTTTGTCTGTGCAAGTCCAAATAACATTGCTATGCTAATATTATTAAAACTGACTGTCTTCAGTGATAATTCTATAACTGCATATGTTAAATTTAACTATCGTATTATCGTAAATTACATTAAAATGTATTCAACAAAATGAAAATTAGCGTGTACGTAAAAAATCCTTAACATAAATAAGACAATTTTTTACAATATTTTATGAAGTAACCTTTAAATTTTGAGGTTAACCACCGAAATTTAACAATAGAGTTAAAATTTTAACATAAAAATTGGTTATAGAATATAATTTTCAATGGTTTATTAGAACTAATATGTTAAAATTAAAATATATTTTTATGTTTGATTTTCACAATTTAATTAATTCATGATAATTGTTTCGCCACACAGTGGCTTCATCAGATGGTAAGTACAAGACTAAATTCTATATTACAAAGTGAGGGTACCTATATATAAGTATCAACGAACTAATCTAGGGTGATAAAATGGAACAGTAATAAAATAAGGTACAAAATAATTTAGAAAATATTTAACAGTGGGGTGAACAGTTTAAATGTAGCTGATCATTTAAAATAATCTTACTATTTTTTAATTTATTCATTTCTAATGTCTCTAATAGTGACAATTTTAATCCTTTATTTTCTGTGTGTAAAATATCAAAATTGTTATTAAAAATGATGGTCCTCTAGCAAATGGTTGGCATACGTCGAATCTAATTTATTATTATTAACTGCGTTTATGTTCGGACAATCTTTTTCCAAAATTTCTTCCCGTTTATTCGATGTATACTTTAGGGCATGTACCACATGTAAGCTTATAGACTCCACTTTTTTGTTCTTTTTTTAGTTTTATCCTTATTGTTCTTAATAAATTTTCCTAGAGTGTTATTAGTTTTAAATGCTATTTTTAATATTATGTTTTTTTCTTAAGTTCAACTGATATTTTTTTCGGTAGGTTGGCCTATATAAGTAAGGGTTTTATATCTTAAATCACTTAATTCACTGATTTCTGCTTTTGGATAAACTGACTCTATTGCTATATTATAATTTTTTCTTTTTTAAGTAAATTGTTAACCAAAGTTTCTTTAAAACCATTATTCTCTGCTATTTGTTTAATAAAATTTAATTCGTTGTTGTAATTATCTTCAGTTAAAGGAAATTTGGTTAATCTGTTTATCATACCAATATAGGCAGCGTGTTTATGTTTTACAGGATGTGTTGAACTATTTATTATGTATCGTAATATCTGCGTACGAAGGTTTGTGATAAATATTAAATTCATGTGAATTATTAATTTTTGTGATATTTAGTTAAATCTAAAAAATGAATCGCATTGTCTTTTTCATATTCTACAGTAAATTTTAAATTAGGGTGTAAATTATTAATAAATTCTACAAAACTTTTTAACTGTCTTGTTGTACCTGTAAAACATGCGATAATATCATCTACAAATCTATATCAACTTTTACTTAATTTGTTTTTATGTATTTGTTTCTCAATATGGTCCATAAAAATTTCTGCTAAAATAGGACTTAATGGATTTCCCATTATTAGGCCCTCTTTTGATGTGAATATTTCGTTGTTGAATTGGAAATAATTTTGGTTTTGACATGTGGTCAGCAAATTTAGTAGTTCAGATTTTACAACGGGGTTTGTGTTATTAGTAAATTTTCTATAATTTTATAGCATCTTTTGGCGGTATACTAGGAAATAAATTTTATACATCAAAAGAAATAAATTTAGCATTGTCAGGCAACTTAATATTTTTAGTTCTATTAATTAACTCATAGGAATTTTTAATACTAAACGTTAATTTGAATTTACATGCATTTACTACTATATTTATTAGTCTATTGGAGAGTTTGGTAGAAGGTGCTGTTAACTAAGAAACAGCTGGGCGTATAGGTATAAATTGTTTCTATGCAATATTGGTCTTTAGAACTAAATATACTAGGTGATTTATCTATTGCATGTTTAACTGTTTTTTGATATTTTTCAGTGGGATCATTTTCAAGTTTCTCAAATGTGGGTGAATTTAAAAAATCTATTGTTTTTTCTATATAATCATTTTTATTAATTGCAATCACTGTTTTTCCTTTATCTGCTCTAGTAAAAATAATGTTATTTTCGACTGACTTTTTACTAATTAATTTTGCTGTGATGTTTTCTTTGTTTTGTATTGGTTTATTATTGTGATTTTTTTGATTTTAGAAATTCATCTACTGAATGTTTACTTAGAGAACTATTGGGTAGACCTTTTAATGCTATTTCTGTTTCTACACCTAAATATTCTAAATTGTGCATGTTAGTATTTGGTTTAATATAATTGAATCCTTTTTCTAGTAATTTAGTTTCATGTGTCTTGAAAACTGTATCTGTTAAATTAATGAATCTATTATAGAAAACATGGTCCGAGAATTTTTTATCATTTTGACTATTATTTTTAATTTTTTTAGAATTAAGTGATTTAAGTTTACGTTTATTATAAGTTTATTTTGTGTTTATTTGTAAAACGGATTTTCATCAAGTAAAGGTCGAATCAACCAACTATTTAAAATATATTTGTTACAGATTGAAATCACTTTTTAAACAGGCTTTAAAATAAAAACATGCTTTAAAATTAAAAATATTCTTACCACTATTGTCTCTTCACACAGCAGTTAATGCAATTTAAAAGTTACTAACAAATTTTTTCTTTACAGAAAAACACTACTTTAAACGTTAATGTGAGTATAGAAGATGAAGTACAAGGAAGTGGCAAGAATAATGTAGTTATGGTACCTATAACGGTTATTATTTCTGACGAGAACGATAACGCACCGGAGTTTAAAAATGTACGTAATGTAGAAAAGGGAACTCTTCCTAAATTTTTTATATATGAAAAATAGACTTAGTTTAATGAACATTTTATGTATGTTTTGTGTAGATTTTTAATTAATAGTTGGTTATCATTTTTCTGTTATGCTGTGGTACATAAATGATAAAAATAAAACTAAAAATTACAATTGCTTAATATGGTAATGGTTATTTAAAGTAAGTTTTTGTATTAGTTATAAAATTCTACTATTTGAATTCGTAATCTTAAAAATACCTGTAATAATATATAGATATTATTAGATAGATCAGCAACATTTGGCATTGGCCAAATGTTGCTGATCTACTTTTAAAATTATTGTATTCCAATTCTTACAAAATATGCAATAAAATTTGGAATTAGCATTAATGAACTAAAACCATGCTCATTTTTAATAAAAAGGATCTGCTGTAATAGACATGGTTATTTTTAGGCGCCATATGAAATAGTTATAAACGAAGATACGCCACCAGGCACTGAGGTATTTTCGAACATCACCATTAGCGATAAGGATACCACTGGAGCAAATATCGAGGTGGATTGCATAAATTTACCCGAGTATCAGGATGCATGTAAAATTTTTAATATTGAAACGCTTAGTTCTGAGCAGAATTCATATCAGGGTGCGATTATTCTCAAAAGAAAATTAAACTACGCTATTCAACGAGAATATGGATTTCTTCTGAAAGCAACGGTAGGTATTTGTAAAATATTTTCATTTGTATTTGTACAAAAAAGAAAGGTAGGTACTTCTATTCATGAAATATAAAAATAAAAAAGGTAAAAAGTGAATGAAAGAATTATTATTTTATACAAGGTGTAACATGTTTATATAGAAATTGGACCAAATCATCTTGAAGTGGTTAACTAAACTCATTTACATATAAAGCAAAATTCTTCGTTTGGCCGCAATCGTGTAAAAAAATATTATTCTAAAATTATTGGGATTTGAATAAAATTTGGTGTGATGATATAATTTACAATGACCATTTTTTAACCCTTTTTAATTTTATTGATCCATTTTAATTTAAAACTATTGTGATTTTGTGTCTATCAGGAAAGTTTCCTAATCGTGAAACACAAAATCGACAAACGTTTGCTAATCTCGAAAAGCAACTTCGGGGGAACGCTCCACGTCCCCAAAGAGTCCATTTGCTCGAAATGAAAGAATTTCTTGAAATGGTAGAAGGAAACCGAAGGCACCTCAAAGTTTCTTTATGGATATAGGGGGTAGTATTACCTCTGGTGTTTAATTAATTAATTAATTAATAATCGGGGCACCTATACCAGATTATTAGAACAACAAACAGTAATTCCTAAGAGTAAAAAACACAACTATTAGGAAACAGTTACCTCACCACATTTAGCCAATACATTAAATTTTGCCTTGTAGTATAGTAGCTCGTGTCAAATTTTCGCAAACCATTGGAGAACGATTAAATGATGATGTAAATTTCCAGAAGAAAACTCATTTCACAAGTCGTAATATCACAAATCGTCATAAACAACACGTGTACAGAGAGATAATCCTCATGCTATTATGGAGGGACACTACCACAGGAAATTCAAAATTAACGTGTTATTAGGAATTGTTGTAACTTTTTAAAAGGACCATTTAGGTTGACTATAATAGTTATTTAAATTTCCCTCAAATCAATCGAAATATGTGGTTTATGCATGATAGTGCATCGTCCGATTTTACACGCAACGTAAGAATTTTTTAATGGGGAGCACCCGGTCAGATGGATAGGCAGAAGCCAAGATGCTCCCATTGAGTACCCGTCACATTCACTAGATATGAACCCTTATGATTACTATATTTGGGAACCTATTAAAAGCCTGTATGACGTTTAAATCGACACTAAAGAACAAGTCTGCACAAGAATACAAAACGCTGTGAACAATAAAAGTAAACTTTTTTCGTAGGATTAATCTTTGTATAAATTTAAACAATGGGGATATTGAACATCTTTTACATAATTAAAAAAAGCTAGTGAATTTAGTACATTTATTTAATGTTACATAAATAAATTTCTTTTCCGGATTAACTTGAACGACCCAGAATATTATACGTAAATACCAATGGGACGTTTGGAAGTATTGTGTGTTAAACATTTTTTCTTCGCCTGTTTCGGTATCAAAATGTTCCGAAATAATTTCTAAGAAAATAATAAACCAATTTGTCCAAGTATGCAGATAGTGTTTACATTTCCGCATTTTTGATCAAATTGAAACAGACATTAGATAATGGGCATTATGAAATTTTAACGGCACACCAAATTTTATCCAAATAGTTTGAGGCGTTTCAGAATTATTATTTTAGAAAAACAATTATTTTTTGAGCAATTTTGAGCGGAATTACGGCCAATCGAATAATTTTGGTATGTGGGTAAGTTTTATTCATTGGACTTATTTTGAGCTCAAGAATGTGAGTTGGTTCCATATACATGCAATTATTGGACATCCTGTATAACAACATATTGAATAGTTATTTCTATACTGCGGAAAATATGTATAACAATATTCAAGACAGAATGTATGACATAAATTCGCCTTTTGAGTAAATTATATATTTTTTAATTTAAGTTTTTCTGTTTATATAATCAAATACAACGTTATAAGAATTTTACTTGTAATTAAATTTGGATTTTCTCTCCATTTTTCACTGGACTATGCCTCAATAACAATATTTTTTTAGGACGGCGAACTAAGTAGTACAACGACCGTAACTATAAAAGTAGGTGATGTGCAAGATACTCCTCCGTATTTTATAGGAAATTTAACTGCTGAAGTAGATGAAGACGCACCCATAAATACTTTAGTGATGACTGTACATGCTGAGGATGGTGACCGGGGCATACCGAGAAAAATTGTATACGAACTGGTTAATAGTAAGTAAATTTACCCCCTAAGAAGTACTGTCATATAACGTTGGATGCTCTGCTTTAAGTATATCGTCCATTAGGTCGGTGAGACGGAGCGGCGCGACGCGGCACAAATCCGCTCCCTAATATAATACATGTACAATAGATGAATGGAGACGTGTCCATTAGGGCCGCAATTCGGAGCGTAGCGGGTCGGAGTGGCTGCATGTAATAAACGAACAAACTCTCGAAAATTCCGCGTTGCGCTGCGCCGGGCCGCTCCGGCTCACCCAAGGTCCGTAAAGGAGTAGGTTATCTCTTAACTTTTGACCAATAGAATTAATGGCGGGAATACGTCATCTGTATGCCGGGTTTGAAATAGCGTACATTGATATTTAACCATTTTCTTTAACAAATTAACAAATCTTCACAGGTTACAACATATATAATATTTTGGCATGGTTTTTAAAATACGTATGTTTAATTGTATATTATTTGATGATTATTTACTCCCCACTTGATCTCTGAACAGGCTAAAGCGATTTTAATGAAATTTTGCATATAGTTTTGAGCAAAGACGAAAATACAAAGTTACGTTTATACAAGGTGGTTTAAGAATGCCGACCAAACAGTTCCAAAATGTTATAATTTATAATATTTCTTGTCCATTAATTATGATTTCCGATAAAACGGAGATTTTCACATGTTATATATACACAGGGTGATCCTTCGCACATGCATCAAGAAAATTCAGGAAATGATTCCCAAACCCATATTAAGACGAAAAGCTCAAATGGTGTTTTGTCTATAAATTTATTTCGGAGATACAGAGTTGATTTTAAAAAAATGCTCTAAATGTTTACAACAAAGAAGTCTCTAAAAGAGTCAGGAATCATTTCCTGAATTTTGTCGATGTACTTATAAGGATCACCTTGTCCTGTAACCAAGTACTGATTTCAGTTTTGTAAATAGCCCATAGTCCTTTATGAATATTATGTAAAAGAAGGAAAGGGGAAAACTAAATGGACCTATCCTATTTCACCAATTAAATATTTATAAAGCTTTACCAAAATAACTTGTATACCAATATATAAAATAGCTAAATAGTTTAAAAATCAATCTAATTTAATTATTAACCATAGCATATTACACTTATTCTTCTTCTAATTGGCTATTAACAAATTTTAATAAATAGTTTATTTAGCAGTTAAATAAATGGTTTTAGTTGTTTACCGGGCCTTTACTGGAGATGTTAGATGAATTAAACCCCAGAAATGGCCCTACTTTCGTGGTTACTGAGATTATATTATTTATTACTTCTTTCTTTCTATGTGGAACTGATTATTGAAACCTATGTTTAAAATATTTTATTAACAGTAAGGTATTTTACATTAACAAATAAAAAACAAATATATAAAGAATTCAATCTCTTTAAAACATTGACTGCCATAACTTGGTCTGTAAGACTGAGTGTCATATTTGTACAGTACCACCATCTCGATCTATCAGACCGAGCCAAGTATTCGAGATCCTGACGCCACCTTCACGGTCTGGTATACTTTTACCTACATTCCTTTTACTCTTGAATTTGATTGTCCTTCATATTGTTTAACAAGTTTTTGCAACTCAAATTTTCCTTTATTTACAAAAGCAGGCTGTTGTTCGTTTTCTTTGATTTTTTTTCTTAAATTCTTCATTCTCTAGCAAAAGGACATTATAATTACGTAGTAATTCTTCATATGCACCTTCTAGGAGATTTCTTTTACTTGTGGATGAAATGTTATCCACATTTCCTATAGATATTAATGGACTTAAAATTTGTGTAACGATCTCTTTGCGTTCTGTAGTTTTAACACGTTCACCTCTTGCAGTTGGGCTGGACGTTTTTGTCAAAGTTTTAGGCTACAAATTAGGTGACGGAATAGCTAATACATAATAAAATTAGCCCCAAATTATTTTCAGTAAATTTTATATTGCCTACCAGCTTTTTTTTATTGTTTTTTTTTTGGCAATACTTTCATCAATTCTGATTTCATTCCATCTTCAAAATCATGAATTGTAACATGTTTACTGCAGTCTTTTATTATCGGGGTTAAATTTTCCTTTTCTTTAACATTTTCTAATTCACTCTTTCCTAATTAAAATGTCAGTAGGAAACCAGAAAAATGATATTTTTTCTCCATTTTTCTTTGCCCTCTCAGTTATTACAAATAGCAACACTGCATATAATTCCAGTCAACTTAAAACAATTATTTACTATTAACTGAATATTTATTCTCCTCAAAATAAATATACTTGATCTTATTTATTGTACATACTTTTTCAAAATAAATGTAATTTAAACCAAATATTGTCCTTTATACAGAAAACCAAATGTCACTTAAAATGTCAAAAAAGCACGTAAAAACTATAAAAAGAGGTCTGTAATAATATAATATAACATAACTAATATTAACTATATTAAAATAATGGCAAATAACCACACAAAACGATTATAAAATGAACACAACAAACGTATGATTCACAACACTGCATACACTATGACGCGTTACATTCTCAGTCCGTCTTTCCTCACCCAAGTTAAGAGGTGACTTGCTCCTTTACGGACCTCGCGCCGCACTGACCTAATGGACGCTCAAATCATATTTCTCAACATCCTGTTCCGAGGAAACGCGTCATCCCTCCCTTTCAAGATTGTTTAAAATCAGGGGATCTCCATTCTTGCAGTATGACAGATCGCATCGTCTTGTTGAAAATAAAAGTGATTTATATCATTACCACCTAACAACAAGGCCTCAGTGCCGCGGCGTGACGTCACAACCGCTGGTCCAGGCGAGCCAGCGTACTTAGTTGTGAGCATAGTAAAAACGAATGATAATAAACAGTGCTAAATTATTTTTATCGTTTAGTAAGGGCTTCCTATAAAAACAGGATCGCCAGTCGCAAATTGAGCCCTTATATCGCACCCCATTCGGTTTTTCTTTAAGAGAAAACGAAATTTCAAAGCAAAGACCTAGATTTAAATACCAAAGATATAAATTAGAAAATCAATACGATGTAATAAATCACATTTTAATGGGAAATTTTTAACACGGCTTATGAAGCAATACGTCAATAAATGAGAGTTTCTATACTAGGATTAACAAACAAAAGTCAATTCAAAAACATCAAAGATTGAATGAAGATTGATATATGTCTAACTGGTCATTAAGTAAATAACTGCCGGAGCTATTGATAGATTTAAACATTTCTATGGATGCTAATAAATTTAATTTTAAGCTTTCTTGTGCGTGTCATATTTTTAGATTGCTTAAATTTGGAAAATTGTGACCTAACTCTGAAATATGGTTTGAAAAATTTTAAACTGTTTTTTGGAGTCAACAAAGTAAAATGTGTTTTATTATATCGTAATAATTAATTATGAATCAGTTATGAATCATCAAGTTACGGCTATGCAATTTAATTTTTAGAAATTTTTTTTTTATTTTTTTTTTATTTTTATTTACAACTGCCTACCAAAATATTTAAATGTGAAAACTTAGTTTATTAGGCTGTTTAGAGTAATTATTTTTCTGTTAACGTAATCAATATTAAGAAATTCTTCGTAATTTTTATAGCTGATAAAATTTTGGAGACATAAATATTGTTTCATTTTCCTGAAGGGCTTGAACAAAATCAGCTTGCTCAATTGCCCGTAGTTAAGCATCCCTACATTAGCGAATAGATAAAGGTTTTGAAAAATATTCGGTACAACCCAGAAATTTAATAGGAATTTTATCTGACCGCAAACGAGGGTACATTAGTTACCCCTCAAAGTGAGGAAGGTATGTATCCGTGAAAAAATTTGAAAATTTTTATCGCATTTCTGGATGAATCTCGACAAATTATGACGATACATAAAATCTCAGACAAAAAAAAATTCTGTCTGTGTCTGTCTGTCTGGTTCGCGATAGCAGTTACAGTTTTTGAGATAAAGCTTTCAAATTTGGTACACACATTCTAGAGGTCAAGGAAGAGATTGGTTTCGTTGATGAGCAAAATTGAATGGCATTCTTTCGGTATTGGCTGTAGACAAATTTAACGTCGAACTAATGGATTAGCGCCACTCAGAATTGATTCTTCATTTTCTGGATCGCATGCAGATCGCGTCCTCCCGGTTTATGTTCTTCTCTCAGCTATTTTTACCTATTCTTTCACCCTTTCTTTATCCAGTATAAAATAACAACTCAAGCCGGAGAATCTCGATCATCAAAATAGAGACCAAATAAACGTTGGGTTTGAGTGATAGAGTTAAATTTAACAAAATTGTCAACACAAAATATGCGTTGCTGTATATTCTAATGCACCATTTTGTAAACCGTCAAAATATCTTCAAAGCCTCCTCATTCGATTATTATAAGTAATAAATAAGAAAATTTATCAATAATAGTATAAACAGATGAATCGTGCGCCTTTACTTTTAGTTTAGTTTTTACACTCTTTGATAATGGTTGTGAAACCATAGCATATATCAGACAAATATGAATAAATTTGTGAAACAAAAAAACCAAGTGTATATCTTGATTAATCTCATATTTAAGTGTGTTTCACCAATAACCAACCGTTGACTCCATACAATCAATGGTGAAAGAGAAAATTCAAAGCACATTGTTTCAGATCCGATGGACTACTTCCTCCTTGATGCTGTAACTGGGGAATTAAGAACCGCAAGACCCCTGGATAAGGAGTCTATTGACAATCCCGAGGGCGTTTTAAAACTGAATATAAGGGTAATGATATAATTTATAACTTAACGATAAGTTAAACTTCTACTTATAGCGTCTTCTTTGACATAAACTCTCAATCTGGATTCTGTTAGAGGAATATTTTGAGTTATTTATTACATTTTTTACCGAGCTATTTTTTTGTACATTGAATCGAAAATATACTTCAACTGTAAATAAAAAATACAATTTTGAATGAAAAAAATCAAGTCGGTAAATTATTATTACAAAAACGTAAAAACGTTGTCAATCGTCACTTTTTATATTAACTAGACAGAGGTATTATAGTTTTAAAAGACTATTTAATGTTGTAATGAAAAATCACAGTTTGTAATTTTTTTTATTTGTTTCTTGTTTTAATTTAACGTCATTTGAGTGACCTGTCGGAAGGAATATACTCTACTTATACAAGGTTCCAACCAAAGTGGAAAATCTGGAGATATGTCAGGGAATTAAAATAGATAAAAAAAATCATTGGAACTCAGGTAATTTGAATAAATTTCAATAGAAGTCATGCAATTCTCATAATTATCTGTCAGTGACAGCTAATATTTCTCATAAATAGAAGATAATATTGTATTAGTCTAAGATCCGAATTAAAAACGACCTTCACCTATCCGTTTAATGGATGAAAAATATTTTATATTAATTTTAATATGTTATAAAATATATCGCGAGTGGGTTGGCAAAAAAATTTCTGGCAAGACTATGATTAGTTAAAAATTCAAAAATAACTTTTTTTTTAAACATTGCACTCATTTGTTTAAGGAACAAATTTTATTCCAATCGAAACTATGAAGCCTGTAGAATATGCAAACGTTAGGTTGTCTATTTTTTCCTGGCGTAACTATTGGGTTGGTAGGTATAAACAGGTAATTCAATACTAGTAATTTACATTCATCTGTTTAATGAATAAATCTTATATCAAAATAAAGGTAATTAAATTGCGAACAGAATGATATAGGGTTGTCTGCGAAAAATCTGGTTTAAATTCCGGTTGGCGAGCTTTAAAAAAGCGAAATATTGGTGAGAATAAAAATGTGCGACAAAGAGGTTCGAGCAAACTATCCGGTGAGATAGAAGAGGACGCAGCATTACAGCTGCGCGCGGCTCGTCCATCGGATGAAAGAGAGTGCGCATACTATTTGGTCGTGCAATTGAGAAGGGTAGCGATAGACTAGTAAATACTCTGAACATTATTTTGGAGCAACTGGCAGTAGACTTGAAATAAAATTATAAATATGTAATTCATTATTTCATTATAAATAAAATATAGAAGATATATTTACTATTATATTATAATTTAGAAGATTTATTTACTATGTACTTACTGTATTCTCCGTACAAAAGTTATTAAATTCTTCATTATATTTATTTCCTAAAGCAGTGATTTTTTTTATAACACGAGGTATGATAACCAACAAAATCGAGTGACGCGTTGGTTAGCTCAACTTCATTGTATTTAAAGTTCTTTTTTTTTACGAAAAAGCCAACTTCAGTGAACAATTTTTAAAAGTTTCATCATTAAAATCAATTACAGAATCGTTCGAGTCACACAAAAAACACTTTTTAGTCATTTTTTATCATAATATATTGTCAATTAATAACAACGATGCGTAGTAGCACGTTCTCTTGATTCGAATATTGAGGTTAACTGCTCCAAAATAATGCTCAGAGTATTTACTAGTCTATCGCTACCCTTCTCAATTGCACGACCAAATAGTATGCGCACTCTCCTTTCATCCGATAGACGAGCCGCGCGCAGCTGCAATGCTGCGTCCTCTCCTATCGCACCGGATAGTTTGCTCAGACCTCTTTGTCGCACATTTCCATTCTCACCAATATTTCGCTTTTTTAAAGCTCGCCAACCGGAATTTAAACCAGATTTTTCGCAGACAACCCTATATCATTCTGTTCGCAATTTAATTACCTTTATTTTGATATAAGATTTATTAAACAGATGAATGTAAATTACTAGTATCGAATTACCTGTTTATACCTGCCAACCCAATAGTTACGCCAGGAAAAAAATAGACAACCTAACGTTTGCATATTCTATAGGCTTTATAGTTTCGATTGGAATAAAATTTGTTCCTTAAACAAATGAGTGCAATGTTTAAAAAAAAGTTATTTTTGAATTTTTAATTAATCATAGTCTTGCCAGGAATTTTTTAGCCAACCCACTCACGATATATTTTATAACATATTAAAATTAATATAAAATATTTTTCATCCATTAAACGGATGGGTGAAGGTTGTTTTTAATTCGGATCCTCTACAATATTATAAATATTGAGTATATGGAATTTTATGTCATTTTGGTCATGGAAAACCTAGAAAGACACGGATTTGACTGATTATTTTCAATGGGCTCAGTTATACTAACTTTGACCCCCTTGAAGATAATTCTGCCTACACTTATGCTTGATAGTATACACTTCGTAAACATAAATTAATTATTTTAGTATCAGTACTTATTTAGGAGGCCTCAAGGATTTATAAAGCAATTTTTTAGGGAAAAAAGTATGGTCTAAATTTATGAGAAACGAAGTTTTATTAGATCATAAGTTCCCCAAAAACACGTGTCAATTTATGAAATTGAGGGAATATATAAAAGATGTAAATATTGCAACTTTATGAATATATTAGTTGTCATAAAATTTTTGTGGTCGATAAATAATGAACGAATCGGTACTGTCACGCGATACATAAAACTAAGTCGCAAGTGGAACCTACTAATAATTTGTTGCAAATTTATTATCGTCATTATCCTCAAATGCTCATCAAGAAATTATTATACAGCGTAGGTCACAAATAAATAGCCTCCATTCTCTAATGATTTTGCTAATGGCCAGAGATTGATACCAAACGGCCGTTAAATACATCCGTTGAAGTAATATCAAGCGTTCTTGTTATTAGGCGCACGAACTAATAGATGTGGTGAAAGGAAACGACCCTTTGACCGTAACCAGTACAGAAGCAACTGTGAAAATTAGAGATGTAAACGACGAGCCACCTTCATTTAACAAAAGAGAATATTTCGTTGAAATTCCGGAGAATATACTGGAAGGATCACCTTTGCCTAATCTGGATATGTTCGTAAAAGATCCCGATGAGGTAAAGTATATTTTTTTATTGCATATATCAATTTAATACTGCATTTTTATACTTTTATGTTATATAACAGGTTTTAAAAGAATGAATGCTAAGAGTAATATGGTAGCCGATTGGGTAAAACGCTTATAGCTATTTACTCGGTACAGAAATCGACGGTTGGAATTCATCCCGGAGCAACAAATTTTATTTGTAATTTGCTTCGGATTAAGATGGGAGTGAACTGTCTATGCCCTAGATGTGATTCGGACTCCACAATAAACTGTAGGGCCTCGTCTCTCTTTACTCAACACAAAATTCTAGGATTTTCTGGGAGTTACTTCGGTGACGTGAGAGGCGGTTAAGAAAACATTTTAAGAAACGTTTAAGGAAATTTAAAACAATTACACGATTTGAATAAATACTTTTCACGGCAGTTTTCTAAATGACTGAAGTTTTTTAAATATTCAATTAGGCCGATGTCAGTAGTCAGTATGATTGACAAAAATATGAAAAATTCATTGTCTCTTGACTTTAGATATATTTAATATTTTATGCCATAAGAATTTTTTTCGTCTTCAAAAGAGAGCTGTCAGAGTAATCAGTGGAATTAATAATAATAGGGAACACTGTCAACCACTATTCTTAAAATTCGGTATAATGCCTTTACCATCTTTACATATATACTTCTCTTTAATTGAAATACATAAAAACGGCAGTAGTTTTGATACCCACTCTGATTTACACAACTATAGTACAAGATCTGCAAATTTACTAAGGATGCCTCGTTTTAGGTTGAAAAAGTCTGAAAGTAATTCATTAAATTTTAATTTGTATAATAAACTACCCCCTGAAGTAAAGTCACTAAATTTAAATCGTTTTAAAAACAATATTAGAAGTATTATATTAAAACATTGTTTTTATTCAATCGATTATTTACGGGCATCACTCTAATAAACAAGAAATTGATAAATAATAATAGATGATAAAAGATTGCCCATTTAAAGTCGCATTGTATTTATTATACTGATGTGGAGGAGCAGAACTACCCCATATTTAGTTTAAATTTGTTAATTAGTTTAATTTTGTTTTATGTGTGTTCATAGGTGTATGTATGTGTATATGTGTGTGTACATATATGTATGCGTGTGTATATATGTGTATATATATATATATATATATATATATATATATATATATATATATATATATATGTGTGTGTGTGTGTGTGTGTGTGTGTGTGTGTGTGTGTGTGTGTGTGTGTGTGTGTGTGTGTGTATGTATGTATGTATGTATATGTGTGTGTATGTGTGTGTATATGTTGCATGCATGTGTGTATATGTGTATGTATGTGCATGTGTGTATGTATGTGCATATGTGTATGTATGTTTGTATATACACTGGTTTGTCATATATGTGTTTTTATTTATACGGATATACTATGTACATTATAGCTTATGTATTTGTATTTGTGCTTTGTATATTTATATTTATATATATCAACCCTGATGATCTTTAAAAAAAAATTTTTTTAACTATAAGATTTTGTGCTCAGACTTGCCACAAATGTACAAACCTGTATATAATGTGGTTAAATAAACGATATCTATCAAATAAACGATATCTATCTATCTATGTATTTAAGTTATATCATCAATTTGTCTAGTTTGGTTTTGGACAAGACTATGCCAGAAAAAACGCTTTAATCCACGTTACCAATAAAATACACAACCCAATAAAAGTTAAGAATATAAATATTGATATATTGTAAAATTACCTACAACCTTCAACAGAATATCTCATGAGCCACTTTTGAACAAAATGGTATAATGTATTAAAGGATTAGCATTATTTATTCAAAAATTTTTTCAAAACAAAAGCCTCTTGTCAAATTTATAATACTCAGAGTAGTCCAGAAGCATTATATTTTCTCATTGTTGTTAAAACGATAATATCGAAACATAATTTATTATGCTTTTGAATCATTATATATGGGGTCAAAAAAAAAATTGTGTTTACCTAATGTAAAAACTGTTTTAGCCGCACGTGCGTGATTGGCTATCCCTCAGCGAACAATTTCCACGACTCGTACGCCCAAATATGCCTGAAATGTCGCGTGTTTTTACATTTAATTAATGCCCATTTTCTGATTTTAATAGGTATTCAAATAATAGTAATTCGTTAGATTATTTTAACGTAATTTACAAGCAGATGTACTTTATATAAACATTACATATAAACTCATACCCATAATCTGATATGAATATAAATTTCTGTATCTACCACAATCTGTACCTACCTTTTCTATCCAACACTAATACCAAGGGGTATTAGTGTTGGCGGTGAATAAATTGATAACAACCCATTTTCTAAAACTATTCCTTCTGGTAGGATGAATCCGTTAAAACTTGAAAACATACTTCATACTTGATATCAGTGGCGGCTGATTAGGGGAGGCAGGGAAGGCTGAGTCTCCTTTACAATTTTGGGAGAAGCAGAATATCTCCAAACTAATATTTTTCACAAGTAGAAATTTCTACATAGGTATACCTCAATTCTCAATGTTTGTAATTCATTAATTAATTTTCAGTGCAAAATAAAATTTGTATTTCCTTTCCACAAACATGTAACATTGTAGTCCGGATAGTCCACTCCATGTATGTATATTTCCCGGTCTCTCATCGCGCTTTCGCACTTGCTCTGATGACTGAGGCTAGTGGTCAGCCAACCTCCATTTCAATACATTGTTCGTGATCTTGAATTATTGGCGAGTATTTCAGCAAACATTCTGGATCTGTTAGTTAGGCAGCTAGCCTCTAGCACCCCATCTCTTTCTAGCACATGTACACTTCAGTTGAGCGTTGATCCCCTCTCACAAGAGAAAGAACAGTTATAAAACAAGGACAATTGCAATTTGTGGTTTCGTGGGAGAACATAAACATACATAAAATATTTAACAGGTGGTTGAAAAATGAGTGCTCTAGGTGCAAGTATTCCCAACGACAAGTCTTGTTGTCCAGACGTGGTGGATTATTTGTTGTTAAATGGTTTTATTTCTGTCATGATCAAAAGGTAAGAATTAAAAAAAGTGGTCAGACCTACACCGTCAATGCCGTCATTAGTTTTCACAAGTGGTAAACAAAACAGGGGGTTTAGTGATAGCAATTATCAAAAAATCGAGTGGTTAACGGCACCAACAATTAAAAACAAATTATATTGTTGGAAATGTTTGTTATTTACTAATGATCAATCCTCAATTTGGGGCAGGGCCGGGTTTAATAATTTGCAAAATTTGTCACGAGGTTTAGAAAGGCATGAAAAATTACAGGAGCATATTTCATTTTGCATTAAATTAGAAATGTTGGGTAAACAAAATGTTGTAAATTTCTTGGATTCTGCGCATAAAAGAGAAATATAAAATTTTTATGAAAAAGTCCGTGAAAATAGGGAAATATTAAAGAGATTAATTGATGCCGTTTTATATTTATCTCAACAAAATTCTTTTCGAGGACATGACGGAAAACGCAATTCGTATAATAAAGAAATTTTGTGGAGCTAATAGATTTTTTAAAAACGTATGATCCAAAATTAAAGAACTTTTGAATAACGCCACTATTTTTACTTGGACGCCTCAATCAATTCAAAATGACCTAATTGAGTGTGTTAGCTTCATTACTAAAGGCAAAATTTATGAAGAACTATATCATTGAGAATTTTTCTCGTGGTAAATTGATGAAACGACGCACATTACTTGTAAATCTCAACATTCCGTAATTTTTAGATATGTAATGCACGGTAAAGTTGTTGAAAGGTTTGTTGGTTTTTTATTTTATGTGAGTAATAGAAGAAACGCCAACAGTTTATTTAAATTATTAACCGACGAATTTGGTTTTGATTTGAAAAATAAATTAGTTGCACAAACCTATGATGGCGCTGCGGTTATGTCAGGACATATTAATGGACTCCAAACTAAAATAAAAGATATTGCTCCCGAAGCTTACTTCACTCACTGTTGCGCACACAAATTAAATTTGGTTTTGAGTAAAGCATGAAACGGAATTAAAGAAGTTAGAATATTTTTTCAAATATTACTGGTTTTACGTAATTTTTTAAAAAATCTAGTAAAAAGATCTGATATTTTAAATAGAATTATGGAATATAGAATTCTGAGTAATACTCCCACTCGATGGATTTTTTTTATCTAGAGTTGTTTTCACGGTTGACACAACAGGAAAAAACTTATTGACGTTTTTAATTTTATTTCGGAAAGTGAAGTCTTTTTAAATTACGATCAGACTTTAAGAGCAGCTTATGGATTAAAATCGTTATTGTTGGATAAATACTTCATATATTTTTTTTAACGATTTTGATCTTGTTTTCCAAATTTTACAGAATAAATTAACTCATATAACATATTCTAAAAATATACTTAATTCACTTATATCTAAATTAAAAGAATTTCGCAATAACGAAATACATTTCAATAATTTATATAATGTTTTTTAGAGAATATTGAAGTATTGGATGATGAGCCACAGTTAAAAAATAAGAAAGATAACATATAACTTTGACAGGACAGACATACATTACAAAAAAATTTTTACAAAAATTTTGGACACCATTATAGTTCAAATTGAAATTAGATTTTCCGATTTAAATACTTTGCAATGTTTCGATTTAGTAAATCCTAATAATTTTATAATGTTTTCTAAATCATTTCCTAACAGTCTATGGACAAATTAATGGAGTAGTATCCCTTTTTTTAACAGTATTTCATTAAGAAATTAACTATGTGTGTTGTATTCTGCTTCTGTAGAACGATCGTTTTCAGCACTCAAACTCATAAAAATATTTACTAGAAACACAATGGCTCAAGACCTCCTGTCAAATATATCGCTTATTTCAATAGAAAAACGATTTTTGTCACAGTTAAAGGAAAATGATTTATTTTCATTTTATGAAGAAGTAATCTACAATTTTGCTAGTTCTGAAAATCGCAGGTTACCACTGATTTATAAAAATATTTAGACTTTACACCAAGTATTAATATAGTTATTATTTTAGAAGAAATATTTATTTACGTTATTTATTTTTTAAAAAATATTTTTTATGTAACTTCTTTTTCAAAACTATTTTAATTTTTATTAAAAGTAGTAATTTTACACTCTGGTAGTGATAATGAATACAATTTTTTGTTTGTAGAAAAGCACTTTTATTTATCAATTTTTTTTCCGAAATATTTTGATTTTTATTAGAAGTTATAATTTAATTATAAGCAAGTCTGGCGATCAACCCACGACAAAAAAATGTAACGCGCCGTTGTACCACCTCAAGGGTGGTGGGAAAATGTGCAAATTGTAATAATATTGAAATTTAGTTGCCTTTTAAATTTCAAGCCTCCTCTGTGGACAATATCACGAGCCGCCACTGCTTGATATATTATAAACCTGAATATGAATGCAAATCTCTTATTCCGGTTATGGATCTCTGTTGTTTGAAGAAAGCTATGAAAATACGTCGAATAACATCAGAAGCGTTAACAAAACTGGACACGGTTTATCAACTGCTTAAGTAGCCCAGAGCTATTTGGCATATTAAAGGAAAATAATTTAGAGAAACGTATCTTTTTGTTTACAAATTGGGCCGCAATAATCGAATTTATTAGTAATTTTAGTAAATATACTGATGAAAACAAAAGGACTAGGGAAGTGTTGCGGTTCTGAATAAATAATTTATAAACGATAAGCGCCACATAAACATAGAATTATTGTAAGAAGGCGAAATTAAATTTTGGAAATATTCAGCCAATTTAATTACACACTGTAAAAAAAATTATGTTGGAATACGGTACAGTTCCGATCAAGTTATTCCGTTCAACTGATTAGCGTATTTACTCTACAATAGTCTCTCTAAGCAGATATTTTAACAACTGCCAGCTATAAAATACATCGGTTAATAATAATAATAATAATAAGAATAGAAATAATAATGTTTATTAATCCATAGAGCATGTTACAAGCTATAGGACAAGTCAAATAGACAGACCATACAGAAATATAATACAGAAGTACAATATGCACAAATATACACAAACAAATAAATATATTGTATATAATTAAAATGTAGTAGTAATGCTTAAACAAATTAAGGAAATGAAACAAGAAATTTTACACAAGTTATTATTTTATGAAGAAATTTTAGAGTGTATAACAACATTTATCAAGTAAATACTCCTTTATATGTTTCTTGAATAAGGGTAATGTTTCAATTTTTTTATGCAATGATGGTAAAGAATTAAACAACCTCAAACCCAAACTATTTGAAGCGTTCATAGTAAGTGATAAGTTTCTAAATGGAATATGGAATGATAAAACATGATTTACTTTTAAAAACAAAAATTAACAGTTCCATGATATATAGGCGGTAAAATTTTGAATTGTTTGAATAAATTTACACAAGAGTGAGTGGCAGAAACACCAGCTATAGGTACATCATATGATTCTCTTCTGGGCCAAAAAGGCGTTATGCGCTGTAGGTAAACCACCCCAGATAAGAATACCGTAGCTTAAAACACAGTGAACTTGGCCATGATAAAAAGTAATTAGTCCTGAAATATCAAGAATCAATTTTAAAATTCTAATCTGACAACACTTTGAGTTAAGAGTTTTTTATGGTTTTTTTCAGTGTGGCTTAAAGCTAAGTGTGCTATCAAAAAAGTACGCCAAGAAACAGTATGTGATTCCCTTTTTTTCAAGGTTACATCATTCATTTTAACAGGAGGGGATGATACATTAATATTTTGTCTTATATGGAATCTTATAAATTTTGTTTTAGACGTATTAAGATATAAATAGTTGGAATTAAACCATATCGTTAAGTGGTCAATATTGTTGTTAATATTATTTTGCATAATTGCGTCACATTTGTCTCTGAATAAGATGGTGGTATCATCTGCATAGAGATTTAGTTTGACATTACTTAGACTTGACGGTAAATCGTTTATATATATATTATAAACAAAATTGGCCCAAATATGGAACCTTGCGGAACACCAATTTTTACAGGTCGTAAAGATGACTTATATAGACGCAAAGTGCCTGCATGACAATAATCAATTTGTACTTGTTGTTATCTATTATCGAGATAAGATGTAAATAAATCAAGAGACAATCCTCTGACGCCATAATAGAATAGTTTCTTTAATAATATAGCATGATTTACACAGTCAAAAGCCCGGGTAAGATCACAAAAAAATTCCTATCGATGTTTCACCATTTTCAACAACTTCCATATATGCTACAGTAAAAGGAGTGGCATTGTTGTTATTGTCCTGAAACCATGCTAACTTTCGTTCAGAATTTTATTTATTTCTAAAAAAAGGTAAAAGTTGGAAAGAATAATATAGTCAAAAATTTTAGCAAATACTAAAAGCTTCTTATTACCTTTTTTAAAAATTGGAGATACTGAGAAAATGTTAAGTTTAGTAGGAAAAACTCCCTCCTCTAAGATTAATTAGATTAATTAAAAAGACCCTGACACAAACGATCTCTAAAGAGTAGCGTCAGTGACGTGCCAAATAAGGGCTATAGGGGACGAACCCCCCGCGCCCCCTTCTGGATTTCTGCCCTAGCACCTCAAGCGAAATACTTTGTGAAAATTGGATGAACAATAATTATACAAAATTAGTCATTTCTTTCTTGAATATTTAGTGACCTGCTGTATATTTATATTACAATTTATGGGAATTACCATCACGTTAACAGAAAAACTACTTTTTTAATTTAGTCCATGTTTCGGTATATTTATTAGCAACCTCAGAACTAACGTGAGTTTTAATTTAAATATGTTTCATTTGGATACACTATCATTACAATTCGCACCCCCAAAATTGCTGTGCAAATATTACGTTGATTTGAGCCAGAGTGCATTTATCTTTTAGTAAAAGTGAAAGTCAATAGCTCAGATAAAAGTCAAATAATGATGACAACGTATTTTAAATTAGTTGTTAATGGAGTAAAAAGTACAAAACGGTGTCTGTACTAATGCATAAATTTAATAAAATCTGCTGATAGCATTTATAGGCCAGGCGACAGGTAGTTCAATAAGGAAATAATTAGTAGAAAGCTGGAAATTGCTTTAATCGCTTTATTTGGACTCAGATATTACTCTCCCAAGTTTTCCCCCTCGAGCGAAGTCGGCGTTGGCCCTTCTGGCCCTAAGAAGGTACCATTTTTGGGTTTTCTGCAAATATTTCCCAAACCATCAACTTTACCAACAAATTACCTATTATAAAAAATAATCTAGAGTAAATTTGCTACAAAAATGTTCTTTATCGTTTGTCTCTAAAGTGAACCGTTACGATGCTACGACCATTCAAATTGGAACCCTTTTTGATTCTTTCGGAAAAGTTATCGAAATCATATGCCATATCAAAGTTTCTACATGTTATAAGTACATTCAGTTCAGATTCAGTACATTTTACAAGTAGACTTCATTACTTTCTCACCGAGGGCGCTGGCAACACTGTGTACGTGGGGATAGTAACACCTGCAGATGCAGCTGGCTTGCCGCGCTCGGCCTCCCATACAGCTAGCAACGCTGCTCCCATACCACAGCAGTGTCATGAACGATCTGGTTGAGTGTATACGTGTTTACGGACAAAATAATCAATCAATCTTTAAATTATTTCCTGGGAGAAGTCATTCTAAAAAGAAACGCGCAGCGGAAAACACATGGAAGAAGAAGTGCACATCAATTGCACACGCTGTTGTAGCGGCAGTCAGGCCGAGATCATTTCTGTCTTCCGTGCAAATAGGTCTTGCGGCTGTTCTGTCACGAAAGTATGGTTCTAAAGCACTTCTCAATATCCTTTCGGGCCTAGGATATTGTGCTTCGTATGATGAAGCCAGGCTGTTCGAAATCTCCACTATACAGCATACTCAAAGCAATATAATTCCTCAGGCATTCTCGCAATTTGTTTTTGATAATGCTGATGTCAATATCAACACTATAGACGGCTGCAACACCTTCCATGCGATGGGGGATTCAGTGTATAACGCCTGCCCAACCATCTCGAATGGGCGAAGAATTTCTTGACTGAAACATATCCCCACTGCTCGTGTTATAGGAGAATTTGGGCAGGTTGCAATAAAATCGTTCCACAGGATGTATAAACTTTGATATGGCATATGATTTCGATAACTTTTCCGCAAGAATCAAAAAGGGTTCCACTTTGAATGGTCGTAGCATCGTAACGGTTCACTTTAGAGACAAATGGTAAAGAACATTTTTGTAGCAAATTTACTCTAGATTATTTTTTATAATAAGTATTTTGTTGATAAAGTTGATGGTTTGGGAGATATTTACAAAAAACCGAAAAATGGTACCTTCTTAGGGCCAGAAGGGCCAACGCCGACTTCGCTCTAGGGGGAAAACTTGGGAGAGTAATATCTGGGTCCAAATGAAGCGATTAAATCAATTTCCAGCTTTCCACTAATTATTTCCTTATTGAGGCTTTTTTTTTTCGACCTGTCGCCTGGCCTATTAAATTAGTTTTTTAAATAAATGTACAGTTGCTGACAATAAAAAATGGGACAACTCCTAACACAGATTTTTGCTAAAATTTAGTTGTTTGTAGAGGGATTATTAATATTGTTGCACTTTGACAACAATCAATCAGTATCTGATATTTGTATTTGTCAAAAAAATACAGATATAAATTATGCCACATACTAATGAAACAATAATTTTACGCAGAAAGTGCTGTCAATTCTTTTATTGTTCACAACTGTACATTACTCGAGATAATTTAAATTGTTCTTAATTTTTGATCACCTTGAACGATATATCAAAATTCTGACTATGCCAAAAAATCTGCTATTTTATATGTTTCGCGTAATTTTTTAGGGGAATAATTCAGCTTTTTCCCTGGGGCTAAATGACATTTCTGGAGCGTTTTCCATCGAACCTAAAGTAGCTCTAGGCTCAACTGTTGTTACCATCCGAGTGGCCAACAGTTCTCTGGATTACGAAGACCCAAACCAAAGAAAGTTCATCATTTTATCTATTGCCAGAGAGCTATACACAGAACAACAACTTTCATCAACTGCTACAATTACTGTGACGGTTCTCGACATTAACGATAACGCTCCAACTTTCGATCAAGAAAGTTATTCTGCTACAATATCAGAAAAGGCAACGTCAGGTACTTTGGTAACCACCATAGTTGCCAAAGATAGAGACAGCGGAAGATTTGGAGAAAACGGTATTGTGTATAAACTAGGAGGAAATGGTGCTGATAAATTTACGGTAAATAATAGGACTGGAACTGTTACTGTGGCATTTTGTGAGGAACCTGGAAAACCGGATTGCTTGGATTTCGAGACCAAATCGGATTATCAGCTTCAGTTCATAGTAAGTACACCATTAATACCAAAACATACATATATAGATGGTTGAGAAAAACAAAGGATTATTTCGGAATAACCACAAATTAATGGTATTTTTATGACACTCGTAAAATTAATATTTAACAGATTTTGATTAGGCAGAATAAGTCAATGTATTTTCAGATACTATTGCACCCTCATAGATGTTTGCTTGTCCAGCCATTAAACATCACGCTAATCCCCAACATTGTTTAATAAAATATTGTTTTTCTTTTATTTTATGATTATTTTTCAAATGCTAAATAATTCTTGATATAATATTTTGCCATGAATTAACAATTTAAAATTACAAAATTCGTAGGCAACTGACGACGACGGCAAAGGACAAACAACTACAGTGCCTCTCAAAGTTACTCTAACTGACAACAATGATAACTCACCAATCTTCAGTCAACCACTATACAGGGCATTTATTAACGAAGGAACAGTCCGATTCGATCCAGAACTAATTGTTGAAGCTACTGACGCTGATAAGACATCCCACATTACATATTCGATCATTTCAGGCAATGATGAGAATTTATTTAGTATCGACTCCAGTCTCGGAAGAATAAGGATTAAAAATAATAAAGGATTGGACATCAGCAATGACACGGATAATGTGATAACACTCACTGTTATGGTAAGTACGTTAGGTTCAGTTGAAAGAAATATATGAATGCAGTGAACCTAAGAGAAATCCTGAAATTAACTAGATTGAATTGGGGTGAAGGTGAAGTGTAATTTAAGCAATGATTAGAGTTATTTTTATAGATGCTCCCCCTCAAAATACGTTTCTTATTTTTCTCGTCAAGAAATTATATTTTGTGGTATCTGAATATCATATTGCCTTCTCCATCTCAAAATTGATCTACTTGAAATTTATTTCTGTCTTTTAGGTGAAAGTTATAAATATTTTATAAATAAACCCAAAATGTAAAAAGTCAAAGGTAGAATGTTATCTAATTTTTAATGGCGATCGTCAAACTGATGAATTCGAAGATGATATGATTATTCACCATATATTTAAACTTCATTTTTCTCTACATTGCTATTTATGATCACGTATTCTAGGCAACTGACACCAAATACACTACAACCGCAGTGGTCAATATTACCGTCCTCGATGTCAACAACAACGCTCCTATATTTTCCCGAGAAAACTACATAAAATCCATTCCAGAGGACATGCCAGTTGGTAAGATTAAATAAACCTTTCTTTGTTTGTTCATATAATTATTTATTCGTTTAGACTCTTCTATCGCCAATGTGGAAGCCACAGACGCTGACAACGGCGTCAATGCAGAGATTGAATATTTTATACAAAAAGGAGCGTACGAAGATTTTAAAGTAGACAACACTTCTGGTATCGTATCAGTAGCAACTAAGTTAGACTTTGACAGAAGAAATACGTATAATATTGAAATAATAGCAGTTGACCATGGGTCCCCCAGTTTGACAGGAACAACTATGTTAACCGTGAATGTTATTAATACTAATGACAAACTACCCTATTTTGTACCTACTACACAAACCGCAGAGGTAAATTTTGTAAGGGAAAATAATAAATTAATATTAAGTAACACACGCGCGTGTGATTAATTTACTTTCAAAGTAAATTATATCACCATATTTTAAGGGTTCCTCATTGTGCTATTGTCAATATCATTTATTGCTAATACAATTTTGTTAGAACTTTAATGCAGCACTTTGAGGATTTCCTTGACAGTTGGATCAACACATTCAGTTTGCATTTATTTAAATAGATTATGGAAGATGCGACTGTGGGAACAATCGTCCACACCCTCATCGCCTTGGACCCAGATGTGAATTCATCCGAGGCTTTAAACTTTGCTGCGACAGAACCAATTTCAGCTCTTGACAAACACGGCAATGAAGTTCTTGGTAACAATGACTTCAAAGATTTTTTTTCGGTTAATAAAAATACTGGAAAAGTAACCATAATCAATCATTTGCAAAGGGATTTGGCTGCTGTAGTGAGAATAACAGTTTTAGTCACTGACATAACTGCACCTACTGTGCAGCAAGGTCAGGGGCTATTAGTGATTACTATTGGAGACGTGAATGATTCTCCTCCGATGTTTTTACCTCCTTGGACTGCCGAACACCCGATCTATTATCTCGAATTAAAAGAAGAACAGCCTATTGGTACCATCGTGGCTACATATAAGGCTATAGATGAAGATTCTGATATTGCAGGTTACTCCATTTTTCCAGAAAGTGATTATTTTCAAATTAATAACGGTACTGGTATTGTCCAGATTAAAAAGCAAATCGATTACGAAAAAACTAGAGAACTGAATTTTACCGTTGTAGCGTTTGATACTGGCATACCACAGTTAAATGCTTCGGCAATTGTTTTAGTGAAAATTATTAACCTTAACGACAACGATCCTATTTTCACGGCAAAACAGTACAACGCTAGCATTGATGAAAATTCCCCAAACGGTACTTTTGTGGTAGCTGTTAGGGCAAAAGATCTAGACGCTGACGATTACGGAGAAATTAGTTATAATTTAACGGGAGAGCATCACGAGAATTTTATAATTGACAATAAAACAGGCTATATCACTGTCGCGAATTCCAACTTTTTAGATCATGAAAAAATTAATGAAACTGTCATTCAGGTAGTAGCATCCGACGGAGCGCCGAGCAACCTGAGACGGTCGGTGTCGGTACCTGTTTACATTACGATAAACGACTTGAATGACAACTCGCCGGCATTTTCTCAAGAGGAATATAATGTGACGGTTATGGAGAATGCTAGATTGAATCCTCCTATGCGGCTGATTCAAGTCAATGCAACAGATGAGGATTCTGGAATTAACGGAAACATTCATTACAGTATTATATCAGGGAATAATAATGGTAAGTAATTTTGTCTTTAATAATATTTTTAATATGCTTCTAAAATTCTACCGATATCAAAAATCAATTGGGAGAAAATTTTAAGTGTTTCCACCCAGTATTAATATTGGTTGTGGATTGATTAATTACTTACTTTTTTAAATATTGACCAAAATTTTAAAAATATATGAATAATTTATTGAGAGTACAATTTTCAACTGGCCTACTAAACGTTTATAATTTTTTATTAATTTTTACTTTTTTTTCAGATATTTTTATACTGGGAGTAGAAACGGGGATTCTTTACCCTCACAAGTCACTTGTCGGCCAAACTAAAGACT
Organism: Rhamnusium bicolor; assembly: GCA_029963845.1. Lineage (NCBI taxonomy): Eukaryota > Metazoa > Arthropoda > Insecta > Coleoptera > Cerambycidae > Rhamnusium > Rhamnusium bicolor. Next base: position 683,001 of record JANEYF010000521.1, on the reverse strand, counting down.
TCCATTTGGTAGTAGAAGCTAGGGATGGTAGCGGCAATGGACAATTGTTTGACAGAGCTAGAATTAATGTTTACGTACTGAACGTTAACGAGCATAAACCAGAGTTTGTTATGCCTATGCTTTCAAATGCTACAGTAGAAATATTGGAGGTAATAAATAAAATGTCAAGTAGGCATTCAATAAAACGAAACTAAAATAATTAAGTCTCATGGAAGAAAACCCAGTTGCTTGTAACTAATTTTATCACTGAGCAGACATTGCGGTGGTGTTTAATTGGTATTTGACTCTGGAGGTGTCACACTCACGGCCAATGATGGTCCCCACCACCAGCGCAGCATTTCATCTCTGAAATCAATCAATACTTTAGACGTTGCATCGTTCATTACATACTGTTTTATAAATTGATAATAAATATTTTTTTTTTAATATTTTGATAAAGCGATATTCAGTAAATATCAAAACATCAGAAGAACTGAATCGCAGTTAATGACGAGATGAGATAGGGGTGGGCCATTGCCGCCCAAATGAAATGCACATACCAATAAAACAGCATTGTCTAATATTTCTTGGAAAAGTAACCATATATGCTTTTATTTTCATAATTCGAGTTCTTAAAGGAACAAATTTATTTCATCAAATTCTAGTATCAAAAAGTCTAATAGAAAATAATACATTAAGATCCTCCCTCTCTTTCGATAACAGCAACATTATGATTTTCTAGAATGAAGCCACAGAAGACTACCTGGTTATGACGGTAAAAGCGAAGGATGCGGATAAAAACGAAAACGGACGGCTCACTTATCATTTCAAAGTAAATGGTGAAAATGTTCAAGAAACTAACGAATTTAATATCAACCCTAACACAGGAGAACTCAGAACTAAACAAGTTTTGGATAGAGAGATGCAACCAAAATATGAGGTAGGCATAATAATAATTAAATAAACTAAATTGGCTTACTTTTGTTCCATTATACTGCAGAAAATTAGATAGACTTAAAATTTTGAACTCCAAAATACATGTTTGGCAAAAGTATCTAGATAAGATATCATCAAAATTTAACACTTAATGGATATAAAATTTTTTTTTAAAAAATAATACGCCTATTTGCAAATATTAGTTTTTGGTATAAATATTACATAATGTTAACGCCGTTAACAGTTAACAGTGGCGGTTCGTGGGTCAAGAGATAGGGAGGTCAATTAGAAAAGCTTACTGTATTATCTACCTTTTAAAGTGATTTAAATTCCAAGTCGATCCTCCGGTCTTTTTGAGATGCAAAGTGGCCAATTACTTTTTCATTAAAGTCTTTTATCTTCTTTATTAATGCCCTTTCTCTGGTATGCATAGTTAAAGAAGATAACCTTTCCTGACCCATGGTATTTCTTAAAAATATCTTTATTATTTTTAAGGTGGAAAAACAACGTTCACTTTCGACGGTAATCATAGGAGGAGTACACAAGATTTTTAACAGTTTGACACTTTCAGAAAAAGTATTGCACAAATTATTGTTAATAAAAAGCTGTAACAAAGCAACTGCACCTTCACTATTGGAATAATCTTCACGGCTATATAATACTTCTAATTCAGTTTTAAGTTTCAAATGATTTATGACTGGATACTCGGTTTTAACTAATTTAAACATATCTGGAGGAAAGTTTTTTTTATAATCTTTAAATCGATCTGCGTGAAATAACTGAGACACTGCTAAATGATTACTGAAGCCAAACCTGTTTTTGATCTCAGATGTAATTATATCACAAACTTCTAATGAAATTCTCCTTTTTGATTCTTCCGTTTTACATCTCTGGGCAAACTGCATGGATGTCTCCTCCAAATAGTTATTCAAAATTTTATTTCTGATGTCTTCAATTTTACTATTCAAAACGCCAGTACACTTATTTACTGTTATGACATCGATATTACATTTTTGTAATTGATTGAACAATATATCACAATGAGGCATAACTAAATGAAAAAAATTTAACCAGTAAAGAAAATCTTCATTTTGTAAGTAGTTTTTTAAACCAATAGCTTGGTTTAGAGTATTGTTTTCTGATTCATTATTAATGATTTTTTCTAAACAATCTAATAATTCTGTTCGATAGGTATGAACAGTCTCTATGCACTTTGTATTAAAATTCCATCGTGTTGGAGCCGCTTTAAGTAATCTCACCTTAACAACATTATCTAACATGGCTGTTCTTTTTGGCGATTTTCCAAAGAATGAAGAAAAGCTATGTAAATTAGCAAAAAAAATGTTTTTTGCTTTTATCTTGACTTGATGCTTTTTGTAAAATTAAATTTAGTTGATGAGCGTAACAATGAATAAAATTTGCTGAAGGATAACTTTTTTTAATTTTGGCTTGTACACTTCCAAAAGCACCACTCATTACTGATGCTCCATCGTAACTTTGTGCTATCAATTTTTCAGGACTTTCATTAATTTTCGGACATTCTAACTCTTTTAAAATGTCGTTCCTTAAGGTTGAATAAATTTCCGAAATCTCTCACATACAACACCGTCTAAAACGTATCTAAACACAAAAACTACGTGTACTTTATTGGAACTATCTGTGGTTTCATCCACTTAAACTGCAATGAAGTCAGATTGATTAACCCATAATTCAACTTATGTCCATCTTTCAGTTTTAATATATTTTGTACAACACTCATATTTAATAGTAAACACCAAAAACACTGTTTTACTTAATTTCACGACAAGTAAAGATTTACAAATGTTCACAAACAGAAACATTAATAACAACGCGACAGAATTTACCGACCAACGCGTACCTAGTCAGCATTAAGACTGCTCTACTCTGAACTTCGTGCGTTACCGTTTCCATAAAATGTGTCAGGGACATTGTCCCCGCCAGTGTTTTCTGTATCTTTTGACGATTCGCGCATAAGTCTATTTCACTTTAATTCGTTGTAAATTCGGTCCGTAGCTAGCTTTGAGGGACAAGTTGTGGATTGACCCAAGATTTTTAAATTTTATAAATGAATAATGTAATGAATATTAATGTAGAGGCTCGGTGCTCGGGGGGATACGAAATCCTGCGATCTAGATATTTGAATAGTATTGTGCATAGAATGAACTAGAAACTTTAATATATTTTTTTAGAATATTAAAAATATATATATTATATATTTTTAAACTTCAGAAAATGAATAGCCCTAATTTTTTATTTGTATGTGGGAGGTCATTGACCAAATGACCCTATAGAAGAACCACCAGTGGTTAACGGTTAGTTTTGAGACAAAAATTAAAGTAACTTCTAACAGATTTATCTTACAAATATTTAATATAGTGTGTCCATGGATTATAAAAGAGATTTGCGTATAGTTTTTCTTAATTGTAGGTTCAGTCCTGGTTGGTTATTTATGCTTAATTATTTTTGTAATTTTGTCAAACTCTATATATTATTTACGGTTCATTTAAATATTTTTGTTCTATCAGATTTCCAAAGTTTTACCTCGTAAAAACTAGTGTGCTTTAACTTTACTAATGCAGCTTTAATAATATTGCATAATATATCACGTTTTATTTTCAGTTAGTACTCGTAGCAAGAGACCATGGCTTGCCGAAATGGTATGAAACAATTTTGCATTTAACCTTGCTCCTTGTAGATGACAACGACAACCGTCCTGAATTCCCAGGTTCAAAATCGACCAATCCGTACCACTTTTATGTATTAGAAAACAACGAGAATCACGTTTTAATCGGTAAGTATAAATAAAATTGCATGACTGTCGTTAATATTAGGAAGTATGTGTAATGCAGTTATAGCGCTTGCAAGACATATTTCTTTGTGCATATTAAACAAGGTGTATTTTAATTTAATGTGATCCCACATTCAGCTTTTCTACAAAGGCTTTTAACAAGCCGTCGACGAATACGAAACAGACATTTTGCTATCCCTCGTTTTCTCTTTTATAGGTACTCAACTAGACTCAAATGGTTTATCTAAAATATTTAAGTAACGTGTGTCCCAGTATTTTTACATTACCATTACCATTATCTGAATTAAAACCACACCCTTTGTGTTATTTTCTGAGATGGGCACGCATTAGAAGGAAAAATACTAATAACACCTTTAAACATTAAATACAAAGAACTTACAACGTCCAACAAAATGCACAGTTTTTTTTTAATTAGATGTTTTTGACAACAGCTGATAATAATGTAGAAATTAATTAATGTAAATGGAAAAAGAAATTAGTTTTCCATATATTTTAACTGTATTTTTTAGCGAAAATCTACAAGTCCTGAGAATAAAGCAAGAGAAACGTCTTTAGTCACAGATTCTATATTAATCCCTTGAGTATCAATAATTGAATTCAATTTCATAAATTCGTCGACACAAAATTGACCCTGACCAATGTGTAAAAATATTTCCAAAGACTCATTTTTTAATTAAAAGAAGTCCCATAGCGATTCCTCAAATTATGTTTTTTTTTTGCTATTTATAAAATACACTATATTCAAATCCGTGTTGATATTTCATATATATACCATATCGGAAAACGGAAATAAAATCTCGTTCTGTGGAATTTTTTAATTATTTATAATGCTTACCTATATTTTATAAACTGGTCACTTTAAACATCTTAATAAATTCAAATTGTATTTGATTTGATTTGATTGCGTACACCCACTGAATTAAGTGCCCCCCGGAAATACATAGGTCTGTACCAAATTTCATCAAAAGATATTGCATATTTATAATTCTATGCCCAAATTAAAAATTACATTGTCCTTATGAATTTATTTCTTTTGATCAAATAACACATGGAATAAAAATGAAAAACAATTGAAAACAACTATTTTTATTGGTAATAAAATTCAACAAAATTATTAGAATGCCAGAAAAGAAAATAAACGCTAATCAAATTCTTATTACTTTCACAAATCAGCCGTTTATTGCACTTATAATGCCTTTTTCGTACGTTTATATTTTCTTTTCTCTGTTGTTTTGGGGTAATATTTGCACGTGCTTCAATTATCCTGCGCGTAGTTTTTCTACTGATTGCGGTCTTGATTTATAAACTATTTGCTTTAGTGTATCCCAAAGGAAATAGTCGATTGGCGTCAAGTCGGGGAATCTTGACAGCCACTCAATAAGAGGACTGTTTCAACCTATCCACCGATTGTCAAAATATTTATTCTACTATTCCCTTATTACTGCTGCGTTATGCACAGGAGATCCATTTAATTGAAATCTCAAATCAGGCGAGCCTGATCTGGTAAATCATGTAGTGAATATTGCCTCTTTGTGTTTATAACCCAATCATGATCTTTGGCTGACCGATACCATGAAATCTGAAACCACACAACCCTATTTGTAGTAAATGCGGCTTCGTCACTGAACAAAATTTCAGATATTCTCCCAAGGCCAGCAAACATCATTCCTTCGCACAGTAGCTGCAGACTGATTTGGTCTGCAGCTACTGTGCGAAGGTATATCTAAAGCCACAGTTGAGATTGATCGCGCGTAGACGTGCGTATTCGTGCCAACCACAGTTCGCACGTACACGCTTCCACTGTGAGTCTAGCCTAAAGCAGTGACGGAAATTATGAAAAAGACCCCAGCAGTATTTTGCGTATAGGAATATGACATCTCTGGATGTAGAATGTTCATTTTCGAAATACAGTGCGGCATTCACAGCGAGGCGAATGTGTTTAAATGAGAGTACTATAGAAGCTATATTAATGTTGCAGGTGTTTGCTCGGGTCTATACTGAACCATTGATTTGGACGAAATAAAGAGTATAGTATAAGAAATCGGTATAGTCATGGGACGTGTGGGGTAAGACGCTAAGTAAGGGCGGGAAACACATAACATCTTCCGTCTTTTACACCACTTACATTAAAGCGAGAAAGATGATTGTTGCTTCTGTTGGCACGTGACCGAGACCGAGTTTTACTTACATTCTGTAATAGTTGTTGATATTAATTTAATAATAAAGCATGGCAGACATACGTAGGGGTAGAAAACGCCCATTTGCTGACAAAGTGAATAAATTCATAGGTGAATTCCCGGATTTATTCTATGACGGTGCTAAAATTGTAACAGTTTATTGTTTCGCGTATTAGTTAATTTCGCATACGCCACTGTCCCACAGAACATTTTTGACAGCCCTAATTATAAGTAATAATTATTTTATATCTGTTTATTTGCTGGTGTCTTTTTAAAATAATTTAAGAAGCTTATTGTATTTAATGTAATAAATGTTTCAAGCGTGGGAGGTCTCTACGTCTACATCTTATTGTATTTGTGAAAATGAAAGTGACAGTGATTACAGTGATAAAGAAAATCAATGTTCATCAGTGTTTTCAGTAACAAAAAATTGTCTATATTTAAACGAGCAAACGAAACAAATTTCATAAACTTCTGAAAGAAGGTGCCCTTCTAAGAAAACAACTCTCCGACATCGGTCAATCGAAAGCTCTGGACCCATCGTTAGCAAATCTTTTAAGAACTTTAGTTTATGGTGGGTATCAGAAATATGAAATCCCAACTATAGACGTGGTAGACAGAAAACTAAAAGAAATGGATTATCATCTAAAACACACCAAGAGAAATTTAGGAACTTGGCTGAGAAAAATTGGATTTAAATATCAAACTATTAATAAACGCATGGCGATTATGGAAAGCAGACGAATAGTGAATTGGCGAAATTCATATCTAGAAGAGATAAAAGAACTCAAAATGGAAAATAGACCAATTTATTATCTAGATGAAACTTGATATGGTACTTATGACACCGTAAAAAAAGAATGGACTGATGGATCTAGGAAATGTCAACCAATCTCATTGCACCCTAATAAAGGGACTCGGTTGATTATATTACACTGTGGATCACTTGATGGATGGGTTGATAATGCATTGAAGCTGTGCGGAAAAAAACATGGAAGACTGTAACATGGATTACCACAAGAATATGGAGGGAGAAATACTTAAGGAATGGTTTGAAAATAACCCTAATTCCAAAATTAAAATCGAATAACATTATTGTTCATGACAATGCGAAGTACCATTCAAGACAACTGCATACAATTCCTAACAAGAGTTCTACTAAGCTGGAGTTGCAATTTTTTTTATGGAACATGATCTCTGTTATGAGGAAAATTATAATAATCTTGGAAGTGCTGCAAACGAAAAATTATTTTGTGCTTTCGTAGTTCAGTGCTTGAGAAATATTCTTTTTTTAGGGTGTTATTATTTATTAATATTATCTTTTTTCATTTTGACAGAAATACGTACGTACGAATCTCTGTTTTTATTATAGTAACTTTACTATTACAATTTATTTTTAGTTTATTTATTGAGAAAAATATTGGTTTCTGTTATTATTTTGAGAGTATGTTGTTAGTTTTTATTTTGTGTTTAAATGTTTCTTGTTGCTTTTTAAATAATTTCTTTATTCTACACTAATATTCCATATCCATCCTTTCCTGGCAAGAAATGCTCATACCTCCTCGCGGTTCTTGCTAGGTAGTAACAATTTATATTAAGCGAACTTAAATACTGTAACAATGGTATGCATAGTCAATATTTTAAATTTATATTTTAAATTATTGCTAGCTAAACTGAGCACAAAAACCTACATTGAAAAAGTACGCACATCCCGTCACTAAAGCAGTTTCTCCTACTATGTGCAGTTCATTAACTCTAACCCCTCTACTTATTACATCTTCAAGGAAACGACACTGGAATTAATCCCATTGCGCCAATTCTAGTAATATTTTTTGATGAATTTTGGTGCACGCCATTTCAGGGGGTGCTTAATCCAGTGGTGTAAAAAAATGACTAATACATTTTTTTGTATTTTCGCCCCCAAAAAAATTATAAAAAAAATGTGACACTTTGTCCTGAAGTACAGTTTTTCGCGCTGTACAGTCAGAAGAAAAATTAGTCAAAATCGGACGATAATAAAAATTTTATTGGCATGTTCCGCTTTCAAATGGGTCACACTGTATATACTTGATTACATTTACTGTTGGTATTTACAGAAAAAGGATGAAAAAATAACGTTAAATCCAATTTTCTTTTCAATTAAAGGTCGAGTCAAAGCACTGGACCGAGACGAAGGCAACCACGCAAAAGTTTATTATTACCTGCTGTCTGGAAACGATGACGGCGCTTTTTACTTAGATAGGGCAGACGGCAGTTTATTCGCTAACAAATCCTTTGATCGCGAACAAAAAGATGAATACAGTCTCCTCATCATAGCCAATAACGACCCGAATTTCCACCTGACCACCGACCAAATCAACCAAATGGGAGAGGAAGAAGTAATGCACGACAGAAGCATCGCTAACGTCCTAGTTACCGTAAACGATCTGAACGACAACGCTCCTATATTTGAGCAAAGCGTTTATTATGCTGCTGTAAATGCAATGGCGAATATTAACGATTTCGTAACGAACGTAACTGCTTTTGATCCAGATTTCGGTTTAAATGGCTCTCTAACTTATTATATAAGGGCGTCTAATTTGTACAAGTTCAACTCAAATAGAAGTTCGGGGTCTATTATTCCCTCTCCTTTTAATATCAGTGATAAGGGGGAAATTTACACAGCTACGTATTTGGCCGAAAATAACCAACATAGGTTTGTTATTGATGTAATTGCCAGGGAAAATGCCTATCCAGAACGAGAAGCATATGCTCAAGTATATGTAAGTACAAAATTTATAGATATATAGAAATTAGTACACACACACACACCTCAAAATTTTTTCTATTATCACATATTATTTTTGAATTGCAGTCAATAAATACTTGATATTTTTCCGTACAATATTCATAAATACTCTTGAAAAATACGTCACCAAGTTATTGAAATATTTAGTTGACATTAACTGCACACGTTGTATTTCATTTATGGCAACATAAAGCCGCCTGTTGAGAACCAATTCCAATTCCAATTTAAAGCATTTATTAAATATTAAAATACATTATTTACAAACTCATATGGGGAACAATAAGAGTACTGTCGCTCCTGACAAACTGTTCCCTGAACCTCACTTTTATGGCGGGTTTACATGCAGCTAAAGTGAGCAGGGAATTGGGCAGGGAAGTGAGCAGCGCGAGTATGTAAACACGTCGCTCGCGCTGCCACTGCTCATGCCAGAGCGCTGTCGCTGCGGCAGTTTCTATGTCCTCCATACGCGTACCAGCTGTATGTAAACAGTCACTTGCTTCAAGGCTGCTATATGGCAGGACAGCGGGCAGCGCGAGTAGCAGCGGCAGTGGCTGCATGTAAAGCTAGTATTAAGCTTACAGCACTGTCGCTTTAAAGTTGAAATGTTCTACTTCACAATATAAAGGAAGTTGGATACTGTCACTAGCGGCATTACGCATTTCTTAGGAGCCGGCTTAAGGCATGGTAAGAATATTATAGTATAAAGAGCGAAATTAGCTACGCCACACGAGCATTAATTATGTTCTGGTACACAGTATGTTGTGTGAAAACCAATAATATATCAGTGGTATGTGCATACTTCCCAGTTAACATATTCTACAAGTTTTGTTAACGAAGTTTTTTTTTAGTTAAAACTTCTTTTGCGGCTTCTTGTGTGGATTATTAATTTCCGTTAGATTTATGATTGTCAGCCACAAAATAACTATTAGATATGACCTCCAAGAATAACTATTCGGTTCTAAAATAATGATATTATATCACTACACTTAGGCACCACTTAAAAGGTTGAATATTACCTCTTAAAAAAAGTATTCAGTTTGAGGTCTACACTGAATACTTTTTTTATACATTCTTCATAGTGGTGTACACTATATGCAATATGTATTTCTTATTATGGTTTTTAATTCTCATGGACCTTGCAACGTGATATAATATTTATACAAAGTGTAGCCTAGCAAATATTTTGGTTTAATTTGACGTCGAACTACCTAAATTATGTACAATAAATTTAGTCGCAAAATTGGAATTAACCATATTTAAGTAAAATTTACGTTGACGTGACGTGGAATCGACCGACATAAGTGGAGAATAAGATGACGTCGAAATTTAATTAAACTGACTAAGATAGGTAAAATTACCTATAAATCTTCCTAGTAGTTGCACAGTGTGTTTGGTTACTAATACGTATTTAGGTACATTTGACATCATTTCAACGTCAATTCGACATCAAGTTGACTAGTTTTAGGAAAAATCTACGAATTTATATGTGCAAATATCAAATGACTCCTAGTAAATAAAAAGAGGAATTTAATACTTATTTAGTATTTTTCTCTATAAGTAGTAGCAACATTGTTGACAGTCGTCTACAAAATTGAAAAGACACCTAATTCATAGTAAGATAGAAAATAAATGAATGTCGGCGATAAAAATAAATCCAATTTAATTGCGTAGTATCAGAAGTTCCCGGTTGTTGAAATTAATGCTGCGAAAATTTTTCCGTACATATTATCAACTACTGTACTTCAAAAAATAATCATGCGCCTCGAAAATATTCATTAATATGATAATTCCTATTATCAAGTAAGAAAATTATAGTTTAAGCCAAAAGTATATATTATTATACTTATTGAATATGACTTAGCAAGTATAATAATGTATCTTTTTAACCTTTTCATCGCATCGGTTCGTTTCAATACAAGCCCATTTTAAAAATTTCAATTTCAAATCGCACTACAACTGTGGTAAAAAAATATGACGTCTTGCACTAATTTGACCTTAAAGTTTGCTAGGAGGGGTCAAGCTTTCACACTTTATTTTTTTATTTAATATTGTGATATTTTCAATAGATCTTAAGAGCATTGTGTTACCAAAATTTGCCAACGCAGACCAGTTCATAGTAAAATTAGGACACTGCAGGCCAAAAAACAAGCGTGCCCCCAAAGTTTTTTTATGGTTTTAACTTTTTATTTATGAGTAATATTATATGTAAGAAATAGTTAAAAAAATATATTTACTAAAAAAAAATTTAACGGGTGGTAAAATAATATACCAGTGGTACTTTACAACAACAACTTTACCAGTCTTTGCCAATGGTATAATATTTTACCAACTTTGTGATTTTTTTTAGCATTATTTTTTATGGTATTAGGCAAAACAATTTTTACAAAGAGCCACCGCGCATTTTTCACAAACTAGGTCACTTCTTTTTTGTTTCTTTGTAGTGCTACAGTAAGCACAACGTCTGTATGTTTCCAGTTTGGGAAAATATAATCCAACGTCACGTATCGGTGGAACAATTTTCAACGGAAGTCCTACAATAGGTTTTTTTCTATAAGGTTGTTTGTCCATCTTTGGTATAGGTCCTTTATTTTTTTCGTCTACAAAAGTCTCTCAATCAATTAGTCGGCGAATTTGCTCCTAAATGATAGGTGCGACATAGACCTATCTTTGGCAGACAATCTATAAAGGACATAACTGTTGACAATGGCTGCATCAACCAAATAATATAGAATTTTCATCCACCACCGCCGTGACTTCCATTCTATAGAATATTGTGTATGGAGTTGATCAAAAATATTTTCGTATTTACCTTATTGTGCCTCATCGAAATAAATGGAAATTTAATAATTTTTTCATCATACGAATGGTGGTGAAGAAATTATCAAAAAATATACAATGGCCTCGTTGTCTAAAATGTTGTGTTAGATCAAAGACAACTCTTTCACCGAGAGTAAAATTTTCGGGATTTTCACATTTGCCTTCGTAGACTTGAAATTGCAACAATTATCCGGTCACAGAACATGCCAATGGCCAAATTTTGAAACCTATTTTGATTGGTTTCATTGGCATGTACCGTTTCAAATATGAACGTCTAGTAAATGCCATCATGCTTTCATCCACAGACAGATATCTTGATGGTGTGAAAAAAAGACAAGAACAGAGAATTTAGGTGATCAACGAGAGGTCTCAATTTAAAAAGTTTGTCGAAATTGGATGAACCTGGCTTTGACATTTTCAAGTTATCGTTTAGATGAACGTATCTCAACATTTTCAAGAAACGTTTTAAGGTGAATACGGAAGCCACTCTTTCCACATAAAAATTGAGGTCTCTTAATCAATACAACTTCACCGATGGCAAACCATGATCAATAAAATCCCTAGAAAAGCTCTGAGTTCATCACAATCTACGCCCGATACAGTTCTTTCCTGTTCAGCATAACTCTTTCATTCCTCACATATTTTATCTATAATTTCTCTATTGAAAAATATTTGGAAACAATCTAATGGATTTTCAGAAATAATATTCTGCGTGGGCCCATTTTATCAGAGAAATTGAATGCTGCATATACAATGAGAACATTAGCATCTTTACTAGTGATGTTCTAAATAAGCTTTTCTTTATTTTTCTATTTATTATCCTCTACTCACACAAAAATACCTTTTGAAGTACTAACTAGCGGCGCCGGCTGGTCTAACAGTGTACATCTACTAGAAACAATACTGACTATTTCTTTCTCGGCGTCTGACTCATGGCCAATATCAGAATTAGCTGCCTGTTTGTCTGTTATTTCTTGCATAAGCTCATTGAGCTCTTTTATTGCCTGTGAAACAGCAAGTATCTTATTGTATTGAAAAATAATTACGTGCTATGCTGGCTAGAATATTCTTTTTCAAGTAACAATAATTTAATATGCTTACCTTAGTTATTATTTAGAAAAAGCACTAAAACAATACATCTATTATAACCACAACATATAACTGTACAATTCCTAGAAACCACTGGTAAACATATATACCATTTCTCACGATTTTGCGAGTAAATGACTCATAGCACCGAAAATGGTATAAAGTCTTACTAGCGTTGCGTAAGCAGACTTTATTCTGCAATAAGTTTCAATTTCTCATACATGCAAGTGGATATATCACGTTAATAACAAAATGATAGAATAATTTACCATTGACACTTAAAATGTTAAAAGTTCCTGTTTTTATTTTTTTTACTAGTATTTTTATTATTATTACTATTTAGTTTTTTGTTATATTTTTAACCATTCCTTACAACCAAAGAGTTTAAAGTTTTTTTTTTATTCATTTTTAGTTTCTACTTATGCTAAATCAAATAAAAGTTTGTGATTCTGTGAATAGTGGTTTTTGATATTTTTACCCCCCCTTACTATATACAGGGCCTCGTGAACATGTGCCCTCGCCGCCTCTCGGTATAAATCGCACATCCATCAACAAGTGTGAGTCCGCCACTGGTACTGGAGAATTCTAAAATAGATGGGCATACGAACTATTTATGGAATAATAAATTCTCTTCAAGACGTTATTTTCCGATGTCAGATGCAGTGGCGTAACTTTGATTTTTTGGGCCCCTCCGCGAAAAATGTTTTAGGGCCCCCTCATATCGTGAATAAATAACATAATTTTTGTCAGTACTTTAAAACTTTTTATTGCCTTATTTCTATTAACGTCCTGACGGAGTTTAGCTATAGCCTATAGCTATAGTTCATTTCACGTCAACAATTTTAAATTTCTAAATTTATTCGCAGTGCCTTTGCTATAGAGCTATAGGCAGTATCGGCACTGCTCTCGTAGCCCCAGAAGACATGAATTTCTGTTGTTATGGGCCTACGACAGCAGTGTCAATAGCTCCTATAGTAAAGGCACTGCGAATAAATTGAGAAATTTAAAATTGATGATCTGACGCCAACATTTGTGAAATGAACTACATCTTGTAAGCCTTTTGATTTTGGGATATTTTAGATGACTTCATAATTCAACAATAGCAAAATTTCAGTGAACTTAAAACAAAATGAATAGGTGTAGAATAAATATTTAAGTATAAACTTTTATAAAATATTACATTAATACAGTACATAAATAACAAAACAACAAACAACAAAATTTATATACGATTAATGATTATGTATAATATGTATATGTCCACATAATTATTATTATTTATTTAAATTTTATGTTACATATACAATTAAAATATATAGTAATAATTAATTATATTTATTAGTTGTCTATAAATCCAACATCGATTTTGTAAATTAGGTAAATATTTTTTGCCGTGCTTTCATTTGTGCGAAATATAATATTAAATCTGACATATCCATATTCGCGGCCGTTACAGACTCAATTGAAAGTATTGCTAAATCATCTAATCTATTTTCTGTTTCTTAAATAATTTTTTATTACCTTTAATTTGGAGAAACTCTTTTCAGTGCTAGCAACAGTGACGGGAAGGGTTAAAAATAACAATAAGACAGTGATAGTCTGATGAAAAGATGAGGCTAATGTAGCATTTTCTATTAATAAAAATTCGGCAAATTCAAAAATGGTTTTAAAATCTTTCAATTTGTCACAAAGTAAATGGTTATTTCTTAAAATAGATGCCGAATGATTCAGATATGTCGTCTTTATAAAATTTTTGTAACTCGTCACCTTTTTTCTAAGATTTCCTGTTGTGTTAAATTGCAAAAATTATAGGTAATAAAAAATTAAATTTGTTTACAATATGTAAATGAGATTGAAATCTATTATTTAATTGTGTATGTATAATATCTATTACTCTATAAAATATATTTATTTTAAAATTATTCTCTTCATCTGTAATCCAATGATCTATACATAGTTCATCATAATGTCGTTTAACTTTAGGTTGCCTTTTCTTTTTTAACTCTGGTTTGCGATATTTATTGCTTCTAATTTTATTTTTTCAAAATTATTTCTTGTTTCACTAAGAAAATGCATGTTTTTTTCAATTAAACTACAAATGTCAATTAAATCAACATTTATGTTTTGGGACATTTTGGACACAAAATTTAACTCAATAAAAATTTATTCTAAACAAACACAAATTAAAATAAAATTAAAATTTTCAATGTTATTTAAAATGCTTTTTGCATCACGTTCTTTTTTTTTTGTAGATGTTAATATTATCTTATTAAGGCACATTACAATATCTTTATAACGTAGCTTGATTGCTGGTAACGACTTAATACGGTCAGCCCACCGAGTTGGATTTAATCTTTTTAATTTAATATTTGAATTTTCATTAAAAGTTTACAATAAATTCCATCTCACAATACTTGTTCCAAAAAAATTATATATGCTTTGAATTATTGAAAAAAATGAATCTATTTCATTAATTCCATTTACTGCATCATTTATCACTAGATTTAAATTGTGAGCAGCACAGTAAATATGGCAGTCTTTTCAATATCTTGAACTCTTTTTTTGTACTTCGGAATATGCACCACTCATGACAATTACATAAATGTCCGTGACATTTATGTAAATCAACTCCAAAATTTTCCAGTGACTGTGTAATGGTTTCAGTTAAACGTTCAGCTGATTGAGAATCAACTTTAGTAAAACCGAGGAAGCTTTCTTTAATTAAAATTGTTTGCACTACGGAATTTTCATCTTTTATCAGTTTCACATATCTTATTACTTGACCAAGTTGGTCAATTTTACTAATGTCTTGAATGGTATCCATAATAATCGTAAAAAACTGCGCCACTTTGATTTCATCGACAATCATTTTCTTTAATCTTGTGCCCAATGTACTTATTATTTCATTTTGAATCTGAGCTTAAAGATATTTATGAGAACCTTTGGATAAAGAAATTATATGCCTTAATATATCATCACATTTAGCCAACAAATTAACGGTGGATAAAAAGTTACCATTATAATTCTCACTGTCAGTGACGTCTTCGTGATGCCCACCAAATGCTAACATATTTTTCGTTAACATTAAAGTTATGTTAAAAAGTCTCTCAAGAACTTGTGTCCAAAAATCAGTTTTATATTTAATTAATTTTTCGTTATCATTATTTAAAGTCTTTTTTCTTTTCCATATTTCATAAATAAAACAACAATTAATATGTAAATGTGATAATGAGTGGTCTTTAATTTTTGTTGATAATCCCTGCCAATCAGAAATGCAATTTTTCGACCAATTATTTCTCATGGATGAAAATAACCAACATGGTTGACAATATACACAATTTTTAATGTTTGAGTAACATAACCAAATGTTATTATTTTTATAAAAATGTTGTTCGGAAAAGCTCCTATTTTCATTATCTTTGTGATATGGACCGTTGGAACTGCAAACACCAATATTTATTATCAAATTTCGCACTAAATCGTTATGTAAAATATCGATGTTATTGAAATTAGCAAAATCTGTTGGATTTACCTTGTTAAAAAAATCGTAGCCGTCGTTGTCAGCACTGCCAGCAGCGTTAACTGTAGTAGTCAACAATGAATCATCATCGGAATTGTCAGTTTACTCATTTTCAATCGAGGAGCTGAAAAAGTTTTCATTTTCCTTATGATCGTTTTCATTTGAATGATTTGATCCACTTGATGGTGGTGCTGTTGCATGTTCGCCCATTTCATTTTGATTTATTTCAATTTCTTCTTGTTGGGTTGAAGTAGATGTAGATGTAGATGGACACATAAATGATGTCATTTTGTTATATTTATTAAAGTATTCTTCTTGTTGCTTTCTTTTGCGCTTCTTTGCCGCTCCGCTGGTCATACTTAAGGAGCTTGGATTAGGAGACAAACTCATTTTCTTGCTGAAAAATTAACATAATTTTTTAATATTTGAATTCGAATTAATCGAATTTAATTAATTGTAAGCTTAATTTGTTTTACGGCAACTCTTGAAAATCATTAACACAAGAATTATTCACAATTTAAATAAAAATTAAATAAAATTTTCGCTTTTCATTAATCACATCGTATTTTATTTTAGAAAATAGGTATATTTTTTCTTCCATTCTTCATAATTATATAATTATTTTGTGATTTGTTTATAATAACTAAAACTTAACTTTTTAAAGTTTTGGTTCCTACACAACACAAATAAAATTTTGATTTTATTTCAAGGTGTCCAAGGCACTTTTACTTTTGCACTTTTGTTTTCTATTTTAATTTTAAATAACGTGTCTCATGCAAGTTAATTCTTTTTATATGTTTCCCCCTCCCTTTTTTGTAAAATTAATAAATAAACAAAGCCTGCCTTACCTTCTTGTTAGAACTGAAAAAAAAATGCATCCAAGTTCGACGGCAATAAATAATTTAATATACACGATGCGGCTAACTACTTTAAAAGAAAATACACGTGTTGCTTCGGCCGCCTGCGTCTCAGAACTAAGTACAGTATCTCGTCATATGGAATTAAAGTCGGATGTCGGGAAGGATTTATTATATTTTACAATGAAATACTTAAATAGGGCGGCTTTTTTTTCTCTATTTAGTTTTGAACTTAAACTCGTTAAACTACATATTATTAAATTCCTTCATTTAATTTAATTAAAATGTTATATGCAGAGAACACGTGCGGGTAATTGTGGTATAAATTTGTTGATGTCGGTACAGAGATCTAAAAAATATAAAAAACATAAAACCAAAAATCACCGTCACTGAATGATGCCGCCCAGTGCAGGTGTGGTGTGAGAGTAGGACAAAACACAAACACGGACCGCTCTATGGCTGTGTTGTTTTTATATTTCTTAAACTCCGCAAATCGCAACGAAATGCACTTCTCCTCGTGGATATAGTGGGCATAAAAAAACGTCGGCTTGTTTGATAGCGATAAAGACATCAAAGATGCCGACCCCGACGTTTCTTTCATCCTACTATAATAGCGACGAGGATAATTTTTTTATAATAATGGGTAGTAACGCATCGGCCATCGGCCCTCATTAGACCATTCCATAGAGATAAACAATAAACATAAAGAAATCGAGAAAGCTACGACCGGCGTTTGACTTTTTTTATTTAGGTTTTTACGTTGCACTCGACTCGGCCGGGCCTCTAATGTGCTCGGGCCCCCCCGTACCGCGGGGCCTGGCGGGGGTAATATGACGCCACTGGTCAGATGGCCAAAAAACAAGGCTAAATATAGAGTTTACAAAAGACATTATTTTGAGGTTTATGAAACTAATATAACCTGACATCTTGGTCATAGAGTATTAAAAACAATTTACAGATTTTTTTTGCACCGCTAATATGGATTGAAGAGAATTTTTACACGTTTACATAAATAGTTGTTATGCACATCTATTTTACAATTCTCCAGAACGTTTGTAACCTCGCATGCTTACTAGGTTTACAGTATCTATGCACAAGCATATGAATCAACAAGGCGTGGTGTCTCGCGCGCTACCCTGTTAGTAGAAAGGAGAAGAACGTCTAACGCGCCGCTTCCTATTAACGGAAGCTTCTTTTCATTGACCGTTGCATTTCCATATTACCCTAAAAGAAGTACAACGAAATATACACATTAACATTATGTATAAATAATACCTTCTCCCAGTTTCACTTTAGTATTAAATAAATACAGCCATCATGATCAAAAATAATTGAGAGTAATTAATATTTAATGTTTGATAGGTTTGGATATTTGAACCTGAACAACTTATTAGGGTGATTTTGTCAAGACCAAGAGAAGAAGTTACTAAAGAAAGGGAAGAGATTGTTGCCGAACTAAGTAATGCAACTCAAAGTTTAGTTATCATCGATGAGATTAGGTATCACATTAACGACAATGGTTTAAAAAATGAAGACTGGTAAGTATTGAAATAACTGAAAATATTTAAAATGTTAACTTAAATTATAATACATTCTTCAAATGAGGAAACTACATCAATAAAACGATACCAGTTTAAGAGTTTATAAAATTTCATAAATAATTTCCTGACATTTCTATCTATGCAATGATAACTGATAACTGACTCAAATTGATATATTATAATTTCAGGTCAGACTTGTACATTCTAGTGGTAAATCCCAAAACGCAGACCATATTGCCAGTTCCAGATGTGTTAAAAACAATCGACTCAAAATACGATTTCCTCAAAGACTACTATGCCGGATTCGCCATTGAGAACGTCGTTCCTGCATTTATGACAGAAAGGGATGAAACCTTTGATCCAGCTTTAGCTGCTTTAATAGCTCTATTAATAGTAATATTTGTGGGCATTATAACATTTATTATAGTATGCTGTTGCTTAAGACACTGGGTCATCTCTCCAACGGATTTAAAGAAAAAAGACGCATTGATTAAGAAGGCCATAATCGATGATTTGAACACGACAGAGAATCCTTTATGGATTGAACAGTAAGTCAGCATGGATAGTTAATGTAAGCCTGGGGTGGGTTGTAACATTTGCTGTAACTGGAAAGTTTTTTTTTTGGTAAATATTCCAATGTTTAGAATAGTTTTTCAACTTGCCGACGTTTCGGTAAATGTATTATCTTCTTCAGGGCAATTTAGTTTTCAGCGTACTGCATAAAAATACATAAAATTGCAAGTAAATGTAGATATAAATTTTGTTCATGGGTTTTATATAGCTGGACAAAATTTATATCTACATTTACTTGCAATTTTATGTATTTGCGAATTGTGCTTGTAAAAAAGTGGAACAATTGCAACAACAAAACTTTTGGGTTAACTGGCCAATGTATATTAACATGTTCTTATTTTGTACAGGAAACTAAAGATTTACGAGGAACAAGAACTAACTATGCAAGTTTTCAATGAACCAGAGCAAAACGTGCTGAATAGGAGGGACAGTGACGATTATATACCCGTAAGTTTGTTACTTAAATAAATTATTTAGGATATTTAATCTCCAACATTGCCTTATGACGGACGCTACATTACATTTATTCTGTTAGGAGGATAATACCTATGCAACAATTCAACACCCCAATAGAAGAGGATCCTCACACATGGCAACAATGTCATTATCAGACGATTTGGCGGATTATGCTACGTTATCGGGTGTTCCTCATCGTCCGCCGGGTAGTAACAGCAGCTCTCTGAGAGGGGCGCCTAATGTAAGTGGGAAATCAAGAAATTCATTATTTAAATAAAATTAATGACATCTATTAAAGTAAAAAATTTGTTTCATGTAATATTTTTCTATTATGCCAAGAAGGTATTTTTAAAATAATGAACCAAATTTGAGTACTTGTGTATTAGAGAATGGAAAATAAAATACAAGAAATGGTTTACGACGTCTAGGTTTATATTAGATATATATTTTTGGGAAAATCAATGATTTGACTTGTTATGTTTCGGACTTCAATAAATTCATTTAGCCACTGTCTTTCTAAAAAGTTTTAAACATTTGATGAAAAATATAAAATAATGTTATTCATGTGAATTTAACAGAACTCTGGCGACAGGTTTTCGCTCAATAACCGATATCAGAGTATTTTACCATGTATAGGTACACTCATTTCGTAAAAAATAGTCATAAAAATACTTTTTTTTTTTTGAAAATCCTACTACTATTGTTATTTTTCAGTATTACGAGGCGGCAATGGGTTTTCAAGGTTCAACTTTTCAAGTTCCGGATCGACTGAGTACTTCTAACGATTATGACCCTTATGGAGCTAGATTTAAGGGCTCTGAATTGACCATCAACCATGAAGGACAGCCAGAATACGTCGCTGAACTGATTTAGGGTAATTTCAAATAGTTTTAATCTGGACTGTTTTTAAAGTGACAATATTGATCGAAGAAAGTGCTGTTTAATTCATTACTTGAATAGACTTTTAAAATTTATTTATGATTTTTAAAAAGTTATTTGTAAATCAAATGGCAGTTTATATTAGAAGTGATATGATATAATTAATTCGTATACTGTAGTGTAATAATTTATTTTCAATTATTTTTGTAAGTATTTTTATACGTATTATTTTAATTTTCTAGTATGAAACGGCCATATCATACCTTTTATGTTAACACTAAGTTTTACCTTGTAATTTATTAACTCAATTTTAGATAAATAAAATGATATTGTATACATTTGTACATATGAAATAAATATCTTTATGTAAACTGTGTTTTCCTCAGCAAAAGTATAAGCCGGCAACACAAATATAACGATTTCTCTCTCATAAAAATAAAGAGTACATCGAATTTGCAGTTCACAAGACATTGTTACGGACTCAATGAACACAAATACATACTTGGTATGTTTTATTTACATAATCTACTCATCATGTTATATCCAGAGAAGGAATTAGAAGCGGGTTTAATTACATTACAGTAACAAACAATATGAATTAACGGGTACGCCCACATAAAGAAAAAAATTGCACGGTGGAAAATGCAAAAATTGCAAATGGCAGAAAGATGCAAATCGTGGACACGTGTTTCTCACTAATTGGTCTTCATCAGCACGGTGTAGCTGAGTTAAAATGGTGGACAAAACAAAAAAAGACACTGAAGGAAAACCACTGACAGGGAGCCAGTCGCACCTTTGTGGCTTCCACTTGGATGGCTCTGTATGAGAGCGTCGTCCAAGCATCGCACACGCGGGCAACTATAGCAACCTGCGTGGGATTCCGGACCCAGGAGAATAAACATGAACAGAGAAGGAATTAGACGCGGGTTTAATTACATTATAGTAACAAACAATATGAATTAACGGGTACGCCCGCATAAGGAAAAAGATTGCACGGTGGAAAATGCAAAAATTGCAAAAGACAGAAAGATGCAAACCGGGGACACGTGTTTCTGACTAATTGGTCTCCATCGGCAAGGTGTAGCTGAGTTAAAATGGTGGACAAAACTCAAAAAAAGACACTAAAGGAAAACCACTCGCACCTTTGTGGCTTCCACTTGGATGGCTCTGTATGAGAGCGTCGTCCAAGCATCGCACACGCGGGCAACTATAGCAACCTGCGTGGGATTCCGGACCCAGGAGAATTAATATGAACAGAGAACAGAGATGCGAGCGTACCCGTTAATTCATATTATTTGTTACTGTAATGTAATTAAACCGGCGTCTAATTCCTTCTCTGTTCATATTTATTCTCCTGAGTCTGTTTATATATATATATATATATATATATATATATATATAAAAAAAAAAAAAAAAAAAAAAAAAAAACATGTGTTTGGAAATAAACGTTCAATGATTAGGTCGTCCAAGTCCTTCGAGTATTGATCCAATATATGCCTGGCAATCTCGAGATCTTCTGTCTTTAGATTGCTTAGTTTCAGTGGTTTTAATGTTGGTAACTGCATTTTGGCTGGAAGTTCGTTACAGCACTCGTATAGGATTTGAATAGGATGGGTGTTATCCTTAACATCTAATACTTCGTTTGAACTTGCTTGAATTTTGGTTGTACCAACGAAGGCGTAACAATTGGGTTGTAATTTTATAATGGAGTTTTTGGTAATGATTTCGGTTTTTGAATTTTTCTTTGGACAGCTGATTGTAACATGCAGGGGTTCTGCATTAATAACTAACCAGGTATTTTCCTGAAGTTTTTGGATATTGTAACCTTGACTTATAATGAAAGAGGTTTGACAGTTTTCAGGTAGGACCCTACGATTTCTGAAAAGCCTAGCTTCGCAGATGGCAGTGTTGTCTATCGGGCAGGCGAACAAGTTTTAACTTAATTTGTTTCCAATGTTAAGTTGTCGACATTCTTTCAAGTCCGGAATAGATATGAACATCAAAGAATCATTATCTCTCGCGATATATTTTTTGGAGACTGACAAAATATGGTGCAACCCAATTCTATTATTCTGGATCGGAATGGGTATAATTGATAAGCTGTATAGGTTTGGGGGTCTACCAATGGTATGTTTAAAATAAAAATTTAACTAGAGTCAGTTTGAATGCTTGGAGTTTGATAATATCCAAGTATTGAGCAACTTTTGATAATTTTATCGATTTATTTTTCTGCAAATTTTGTGATTTTTCCTGTAATGAATTTATTAAGTGATCTGGGGTAGTGATAAAAGTATGAATAATTTTTAGACGGCAAATGTTATTGAATTTAGAATATCGTTCAGATCGTTTTCAATGTACAAATAACTAGCCATTAATTGTTCGCAAATTTCTAGAATTTTTAATTTTGTTCGGACTATTTGTATATCATGTTGCGTATTTAAGATAGCATCCTCAATTTGTTTGATATCATCGTTAAATGTTTCTTCGTCAATCTGTAATTTCTGAATGGTCTAGTAGAAGTTTCTAATGACTGACGACGTTGTTACTGAAATTTGATTTTCCAACAAGGGGATTCCAGACTCAGGAAAATATACATATAGGAATAGAGAAGGAGGTAATAATGCGGGTTTAAATACATTACAGTAAAAAACAATATGAATTAATTGGTACACGCCCGCATAAAGAATGCAAGGTGGGAAAATGCAAAATTGCAATTAGAAGAAGAATACAAACAATGGACACGTATTTCTGACTAATTGTTCTTTATCAGCACGGTGTAGCTGAGTTAATATGATGGACAAAACTCAAAAAAGGCACTAAAGAAAAACCACTAACAGGAAGCCAGTTGCACCTTTGTGGCTTCCACTTGAATGGCTCAATATAAGAGCATCGACCAAGTATCGCACATGCGGGCAACTATAGCAACCTGAAATTGTAGATTAATAATATTGTGCCGAAGAGAAATGTACTTTCAAATTAGCATAATGCCAATATTCATCTTGGTTCGAATTAAAAATGTAGGCGACTTAAAAAAAATTAATAGGTTAAAATACAAATATAACTTTATTTAAGCAAATACAAAATTAACAAAAATCAATATAACAATCCTCAATCCTCATTCAAACAGAATTTTTCGCTTTTTTCTCAATTTTGTTATATTTGAATATTTATTTTCAAAAATAAATATTTAGTAGTTTATTATCTTTCTGAGAATGAACCCTAGTGCAATATTGTTATTGTAATCTTTAGATCAATAGAGTTATTGGGAGAGGGGAGTAAGGCTGTTTAATTATTTACATTATTGTCAAAATTTATGCTTTGTCTACATATTTTAATTTTAATAGTCTCAGTATCATAGTCACACGAAAAATTCTATTTATATTTTAGATATATTGTTATTTTATTCAAAATAAATCATGTATTTGTACAGTAAGTAAATTAAATATGGATGGATATGTTATAAATATAGTAAATAATTGTTGAAAATTATCAAACGTAACATTGCTCGTTGATAAATGTAGTTATGAAGTGAAGGGGTGGATGGATAAAGGTGTTAACTGACATTTTTTAAAAAATTGGAGTATCATATTCGATAAAGGTGTTGTGATGTTAAAACTTATCACCAATGTTTCGTTACGTTTCTGTAACTAGAAGCTTACACACCAAATAGATAAAGGAGCTAAGAAACAACATAACTCCGTTAAACCTTCCAACGATCGTGTGGAGACTTAGAAGAAGCTGAAGAAGCCAGTGAGTTTTTAATTCCAGACAAATATCGTCAGCGATATGAAAAATAACTTACTTCTTTTAATGAATGGCGTGTACGCGATATACCTAGCCTTGATTGAAACTTTCGTACTTGCCTACATTTCGGGTTTATCTAAAACTTTTAAAGCATCAGTATGTATTTTGTAGTGTTCTCTGTTAATGAAATAAAGGTAATTGTCAAAATTCTCTTTTAAATGATAGCTGTATTTTTATCTGCAACGGTGTTGGTGGCGATTGTTGAAATAATAGATGTATCGGTAAAACTCAAAATATGTCGGTAAAAGTTTTTACCACTCTAACCTGTTAAAGGATTTTATCAATATCATTTTTAAACAATATTTAGAGTTCTGGATAACATAAACACCTTTATCCACCCATCCCTTCAAATCAAAATATATCTGAATATTAAAATATATACTTTGGTGCCCTTAAATAGTATTTATGTGACTGTTGTTGTGGTATTTAATATTAGTATGTAAAATAGAATTTAGACATATAAGTTTCCAACATAATACAGTTTTATTTTGATCATAATGTAAAAATACAATAATTGATTTGATTAAAAAAACCCATTGTTAAAAAATTAAATAATGTCAGTCATTAAATAACGCAGATTAAACATAAAGATAAAAATTAAAAATTACAGTAATTATTAATATACTATTAACAAATATTTATATGCTATTTTCAACACCATTTGAGTTCTTCTTTGAATTTCTGATCGTAGCTTTTGAAGGTTGAATATTAATTTGGGGTACAGATAAGGCAGACTTTTGGGTTTCCTGGGTTGATAGATTTTGTGCTAGTTGTTCCTGCAAATAAAATATTTGATTAAAATCAAGATTAGTATCTTCTGTATAATCACAAAATTTGTAAAATATTTTCAAGTTTAACTAAAATTTTAAAATAGTTAAAAATGTTTAGTATAATCACAAAGCTATATCCTCAGTAGTTGTGTGGATAAAAAATATACACATAAAATATACAAATATACACCGAGTATATGCGAATATATTGTGAATTTGCAATAGACGATACAATACTGGAGAATATAGTGATGAAAGGAAGGAACAAGCAAAATGGTAAGCTACTCCCATAGTTACAATCTTGGTTTGATCTGTGATTATCTTGTCTTCATCTCTAGATATTGAAGGTTCATGTCTTTACTATAAATCCTTTCCATATATTTATTTTCGGGTTGCGCCGAAGATGGCAACTTTTGTGAATCTATAACCACATCCAGAGATGTTCACCGTTTGCTAGATTTCTAAATGTGATAATGTGATGGTAGGTAGTAAGAAAAATTGCTTAAATTTTAATGACAAAATCGGCAAATCACAAATATCATAGACATAAATAAATTTTGAGATTTTATTTACATACAAGTGCTCCTATAAATTAAAATAACTTACAATCATAAATAGAAATGAAAAACTAAATATTTAGCAGGATATGGTAAATGATTTTATTAGTAGTTTTAGAGTCATCGGACAAAATTAAATAAGAGTTTAACAGCAAATTAATTATATAAAACTTTTTAATATTTCATATAGATTCTTACATTAATGAAATTAAGACCGGAGGTTTGAAAGAATAGTAATCATAGGTGACTTTTACAGTTTACTTATTGAGACACGAACTCATGTAACATACACTAAAGAAAAATTCTAGCGGGGCCCGTTCCAAACTGTGTAACCGTTTTCTGGGGATATCAAAATTTTTCGACACTCACTGGTTGTTCATTGTTTTTTTTAATGTGCATACATTTAATTCCAACTTTGATAACCAATTCTTATACGCACTTAGTAGAGAAAAATTAATGTCTTACAGAGTACAATTGCAATTACTTAAATGGCATAAATGGTTTAGTACATAATTTCTCTTAGGCTCATAGAAATAGATGTGCAAATTTCTGTTTACTTTTCAATGGCTAGGTGATTTATAGCGATAAAGTTCTATATTGTTCAGGAAAAATTCTAACGATGTCCGATTATTTATTTCTATTTTTGTGATCGTAATTGTAATTACAAATATGAAGTATTTTTGGCGGTATGATAGTTTTCTACTTAAAAATGGTACCCCATCCGATCTTAAAAAGTAGTTGCAGTCGCAATTTAAAATCGATCATGTTGCTGGCGCGTGTATTATCAAATAGATCAACCAATGGGACAATAGGGACAAAAACAATTAGATATCGTCCTAAAAGGACCATTTCCTATAATAATACAAATTCATGAGAAAGTTTAAGAAATGCTTGTGTCGAATAGACATTTCCAATTAACAAGCATTCTAGAAGCATTTTATTTTATTGAAAATCCTTTAAATAGCTCATGGAAATCAGTATTCTGAGGAAGCTATGGCAAATTTGATTTTTAGATTATTCTTGTATCTTTCTGGTTCAGTATCTGACTAAACACACTTTCTTTAAATCTCTTTGGTTATAAGTAGAGACCGTATCTCAGGTAGTCATTCCAGTTACGGACTTACATACAACTAATAAAATGAGAATAAATATTGTAAAATGCAATACTACACAATTTTGCTTATATACAACACATTTATACACTCACGTAATTAATTTAAACAGTGAAGAAATAAAAAACTATATATTAAATGTGGGTGCCCTCTTGTTACAAATATAAGCTACATTTTCATCTTTTAAATGTGGCAAATTAGTATTTTATTACCGAATAAGTCTATAATAAATTTTCTTTAATTAAATCCATGTGAATTGTCCAAAACTAACTAACAAAGTACTAAATTGAATGCAGGTTTTGTATGATCCTAAAAGATCTGTTATAAATTTAAAACTCCTATAATATGTCGCACTTCAAGACATAAACAAGTCGACTACGTGTAAGACAGAACCACCATCACCCACACATCACAATTGAGCATTTAGGGATCCAACTTTTCATGAAAATTTGGCCTATATACATGGAAATTTTTGGCGATAATCCTCAGCCATACACAGTGTTGAGCATCAACCAATATAACAATTTTGACGCGCTGAATGTTGTGTACGATTTACGCCAATTTATTTTTTCAGTTATCAGGAACCACTGCGGCCTATGTGAAACAAATATTTCAAACAGTTTTGAATAATAATCCACGATTTATTATTATGTGCCATATAGTGGACCTTTTTTACAGACAAAGAAGTGGACTTTTCTAATCCTTATTAAATACGGCTTCTTTCTGAAACTTTCAGTATTTTAAACACGCTCCAGTCACGTTTGTAGATGGAACGGTCGTTTTCAGACTACAATGGATTTTTAATGACAGGCGCCATAATCTGGAGTTATCAAAATCATTTATAGTGCAGGAGCCAATAGATATTCCGTATTTAAATTCCGTTGGCCTCAACCAATTAATCTGAACGTTTACCTGAGACACTAAAGTGAAGGAAAACGTAGATTGCCAGATCTAACAGCTGGTCTTTTATTGTCACCCACTTCGATGGTACAATATACAGGATGTTTCTAAAATAGAGTTCCAAACTTCTACAGCGTGTAACACTCATCAAAATAAGTCAAAAAAGTTCTTATAAACATATAGCATAAAACGCACCCCTAAGGAGTTAGAGGCCCTTAAATGAGTTCAGATGAAATTAGTTTTTTCCATTATTTGAAAAATGGCAAAGGATAAATTAGACAAAATTTTTGGCATTCACTTAGTTTTTCATGCTGAGTAAAATCCGCTAGTTTTTTTTTGGATATTAAAATCATGAACGTCCATTTTAAGAGGGGAAAAGGATGGTCATTTTTTTTTATTCAACTTTCTTTTAATATTTACCATAAATTTAGAATTTTTGGAATTTTCCACTTAATGCTATATTTGTGAAAATTTCTTTTATTTTTGTGATTTTTATATTCATTATTATCAGTACGTATGTAGAAGAAATATATTTGTTTACTCATAATAAATTTCTATTCTTCAATATTCATGCTTTTTTCACTTCATACCTTATTGAAATACACCTTTCAATACTTGTAGACAATGTTTTCTTGGCTACTAAAGTAATTTATCTAATAACTGTTATGATTAGGGGCGAAAAAAAAACCATTAAATTGGTCCAGCAATCTCTATAATTTCAAAGTTTAGGTCTTTTTGAACTCATATCAACAATCAAAATGAGGCCAACGGGTTATTTATATGGAAAGCCTCTTGGCGTCTGGTCTGTTAGAGCAATTATTAATAATATATTTTCCAGTGTCACAAAATAATTGTTATTGTGCAATAGTGTTTCTTGCTAGATGTTCAGCGTTCATCTAATTTTAGACATTACAAAAATCACCCGTTAAAAGCATAAGGTAAGATATTGTCATTTTGTATTTTCATTTTTGCACATGAGTATATGTTCGCACACGAGCTGATTTCGCCCCTGGTATTCTCAAAATGACTACCTGAGTTGCGGTCTCTAATTATTAGGTTTGTTGGCCGCTGATTTTATAAAAATGAAATAAAACACATGTCAAAAAAAATGGATATTTCTCAGTGCTTACCTCAGCTGAAAATTCATAAAGTTGATCAACAAAGAATACAGGTAATATTCCACGTGAATTTACAAGATATTTACAGAATGTAAAACAAGAGTGGTCATTAAAAATTTAGTATTTTGGGAATGTTATATGTAGAAAACAAAAAAGTAGAAACAAACAGTATCCAAATTAAATCAGTATAATTTGTCAGACTGTTACAAGACAATCAAGACTTAGATGTCAAGGAAATTCGAAATATGAGGAAATACCGTCCCAAAACAAAGAACTGCCGCGATATGCGACTTCAGTAAGAATGAAGTACAGTAGTTATATTTTTACTATATTTTTTGGTATTCATTTTCACTAAAACTAACTAAAATATTTGAGCTCTTTCTTCTTCTGCATGTTTAAATTTGGGTTCCCTTCTAACGTCAATGAAAGCTTTATAGTAATTTATTACAAGTCAATCTCGTGCCAGTAAGCATCATCTGATGTTATTGAGCGTTTGTGAAAAGTCTAAAAATAGCGAAATACATACAGAAAAACTTGTTTGTTTAATTCGTTATAAAGTTGTTCTACGGCCTCTCCAATACTTTAGTTAGCTTCAAAAATTCATTCTAATCATCTCCTAAAAAGTAAACTTCTAATTCAAAAGTTTTTTTTTTCCTGATTATATACAAACAAAACTAACAGAACCAAAGTACTTCCACTAAAAATATGAATGACTTACCAAATAATCGCCGAAGTGAGCGTTTACTTCTATAAGCACGATTGCGCCCTGTTGTACTTGTTGTTTGAGGACATCGGTGACGACCTTCTGGACACCTTCCAAATGGACAGTCTAAGAAAGCAAATCAAATAACTGTCTGCCTCAAGAACTATTGCCTTGATAGCGAAAGCAACCAAGAA
Organism: Rhamnusium bicolor; assembly: GCA_029963845.1. NCBI lineage: Eukaryota > Metazoa > Arthropoda > Insecta > Coleoptera > Cerambycidae > Rhamnusium > Rhamnusium bicolor. Next base: position 653,401 of record JANEYF010000521.1, on the reverse strand, counting down.
ATATCATGTGAATCCTTAAAGCACTATTTAACAGACTATGCGAAGCTTTGGTTCTATTAGCAGTGATACTTCGCGAAATAGGTTTACGCTAAAAATGAAACTATATTGCTTTATAGTAAGCATTTACAAACGAATTATAATTATAAAGTAATTTTTAAGTTTATTAACACATATGATTTGAAACAAAATTAAATAATAATAATAAGACACATGTAATACAGCATCCCTTCCCAAATGAATTTAATACGTTTTTTTTATTAAAGACAAAAGTACAAGTAAACTTAAATATGTTTTCATTTCATTACTTATATTTACTTGTAATTCCAAGTCCATACTACCATCCGTTTGGCCATTCTTTCAGATCAGGGTTATTAATTTAAAAGCAACTGATTATAAAATAATATACAGTGCCACTGGCGGTTCTTCTATAGGGTCATTTGGTCAATGACCTCCCACATACAAATAAAAAAATAGAGCTATTCATTTTCTGAAGTTTAAGAATATATAATATATGTATTTTTAATATTTTAATATTTCAATTATTCACTTATAGAATTTAAAAAATCTTGGGTCAATCCACAACTTGTCCTCAAAGCTAGCTACGGACCGAATTTACAACGAATTAAAGTGAAATAGACTTATGCACGAATCGTCAGAAAGCAAAAGATACAGAAAACACTGGCGGGGACAATGTCCCTGACACATTTTACGGAAACGGTAACGCACGAAGTTCAATAGAGTAGTCTCCTTTTTTCTGTTCTGTGAGAGCAGTCTTAATGCTGACTAGGTACGCGTTGGTCGGTAAATTCTGTCGCGTTGTTTTTAATGTTTTTATTTGTGAACATTTTATTAGTAAATCTCTACTTGTCGTGAAATTAAGTAAAACAGTGTTCTTGGTGTTTACTATTAAATATGAGTGTTGTACAAAATATATTAAAACTGAAAGATGGACATAAGTTGGGTTATGAATAAAGTACAGGTAGTTTTTGTGTTTAGATACGTTTTAGACGGTGTTGTATGTGAGAGATTTTGGAAATTTATTCAGCCTCAAGGAACGACATCGCAGCATTTGACAGATGTAATTTTAAAAAAGTTAGAATGTCTGAAAATTAATGAAGGTCCTGAAAAATTGATAGCACAAAGTTACGATGGAGCATCAATAATGAGTGGTGCTTTTGGAGGTGTACAAGCCAAAATTAAAAAAGTTAACCTTCAGCAAATTTTATTCATTGTTACGCTCATCAACTAAATTTAATTTTACAAAAAGCATCAAATCAGGATAAAAGCATAAAAAATTTTTTTGTTAATTTACATAGCTTTTTTTCATTCTTTGGAAAATCGCCAAAAAGGACAGCCGTGTTAGATAATGTCGTTAAGGTGAGATTACCTAAAGCGGCTCCAACATGATGGAATTTTAATACAAAGTGCATAGAGACTGTTTATACCTTTCGAACAGAATAATTATTAGATTGTTTAGAAAAAAATCATTGATAATGAATCAGAAAACAACACTCTAAACCAAGCTATTGGTTTAAAAAACTACTTACAAAATGAACATTTTCTTTGCTAGTTAAATTTTTTTCATTTAGTTATGCCTCATTGTGATATATTGTTCAATCAATTACAAAAATGTAATATCGATGTCGTAACAGTAAATAAGTGTATTGGCGTTTTTAATAAGTAAAATTGAAGACATCAGAAATAAAATTTTGAATAACTGTTTTTGGAGGAGATATCCATGCAGTCTTCCCAGAGATGTAAAACGGAAGAATCAAAAAGGAGAATTTCATTAGAAGTTTGTGATATAAATACATCTGAGATCAAAAACAGGTTTGGCTTCAGTAATCATTTAGCAGTGTCTCAGTTATTTCACGCAGATCGATTGAAAGATTATAAAAAGCTTTCCTCAAGATATGTTTAAATTAGTTAAAACGGAGTATCCAGTCATAAATCATTTGAAACTTAAAACTGAATTAGAAGTATTATATAGCCGAGAAGATTTTTCCAATAGTGAAGGTGCAGTTGATTTGTTACAGCTTTTTATTAACAATAATTTGTGCAATACTTTTTCTGAAAGTGCCAAACTGTTAAAAATCTTGTGTACTCTCCCTATGAGTACCGTCGAAAGTGAACGTTGTTTTTCCACCTTAAAAAAATAAAGATATTTTTAAGAAATACCATGGGTCAGGAAAGGTCTTCTTTAGCTATGCTTATCATAAAGGGAGGGCATTAATAAAGAAGATAAAAGAAGACTTTAATGAAAAAGTAATTAACCACTTTGCATCTAAAAAAGACCGGAGGATCGACTTGGAATTTAAATCACATTAAAAGGTAGGTATTACAGTAAACTTTTCTAATTGACCTCCCTATCTCTTGACCCACGAACCGCCACTGTACAGTGCTATTTCCACAACCATCTCAACATAAATGACAGTTAGTCTATAAGATACAATATAAAAATCAAAATTCTAATCAAGTTGGTTTCAATCCTCCTTTTGTTTGGATAAAAAAAAATAGCATTGGCAAATATCGTCATTCTTGAATATTATAATTAAATGTAAATTTAAACTATTGCTATGAGAATGAGGCCTATTAACTGTTATATTATTGCAATAATGTATTAACTTGAATACAAGACTACCTCTTCCTAAAAAACGACCACAATAACTACGGACTCAACCCCCAACCTAAATTAACTCTTATTTTTAATTAAAAACTACATGAATGCCACAGATCAGCTAAAATTTATGTAGATCAACAGATCTATTATCTTCTTATTGATTGAAAAGCACAGATCCCGTTAGCTAAGATCATGGGGTATAAATGACTACAATGATTGCTGGAATAAAAGCTAAGATCATCGCAACGAGACAAGAAGAGGTAGCTTGCTCTTAAAATCTTTCATATATTGCTGATATTTATAATTCCTCTTTCATTTGCATATTTTTTCTTTCCTGTGTCTATAGTATTCTCAGTTTATGTTGAAGAATCAAAGGGTAAAGAATGAAAACAAAGACAGCATTAATTTGGCAAACAATGACGATGGTCGTTAGACACAAAGCACCAAGCCGCTAATCTATAGCCAATATGTAAGATCCGAGCAAGGAAATGGGAAATATATTTTTTCAGTTCCTGCGTTGATAACGTTTGATGAATGTATCATACAAGGTATTTGGTGCCTTTTGAATGTTTAACTGTTTACTTTTTTTTATTAAAACTGATTGTGATATCCATTATGAATTAACATTCAGTGTAATTTACACAATGATAAGAGATGCAAGGTAAACAGTTCTAATGATAATATAATAAATGAAATAATTAATGAAGAACAATATTATTGAAGTGAAATCTACACCCGTATACAATGGTCAGCCCTAACGCAATTAGTCAGACGTGTCACTTATCGCTCTGTTAAAATAAAAAAAAAATTGAAAAAGGTTTAAAAAGACAATATACAGACAGTGAGAAGACCATTCAAAGAAAGCAATAATGTGGGAAACTAAGTATTTAAGGAAATAAGAAGAGACTGTTCCATGTCGACTTACTTGCTTTAGTGCCTTTGAGTGAAAGTATTAAGAATATTCGAATTGGACGTTTATCACTGTACAAATAAATTAAGAGCATTTAAAATTAAATTTATTGCAAAATATTTCTATTTACATATTTTTATTAAATTTTTAAAATTCGATTTAAATTTATATTTCCAATTTTTCACGATTACCGTTATTGAAACTCGTTAACACATATCATCTCATAATTCATAATAACAACGATTCGAGAATCCTACATACTAAAGTGAAAACATAATTAAAACCTAATCCTTCTTCGTGTTCCGTCTTCTACTGAGAGTTGACAATCATCAGTGTTATCCTTACTTTGGAAGCTGGGCCACGAAAATATCTGCTACACATTCTGAACCATTCAAGTAGATTCTTGAAAAGGGATGTTCTTCATCTGCCTCTACTGCCGTATTCCGGCAATTTTACCTTCCATAATGACCTGAAGGAGATTTGTCGCATGATATCTCCTATATACTTAAATTTTCTCCTTTTGATGGTAAACATTACTTCAATGATCTTATTTAGTTTTTCTAATACTTTGATATTGGTAATAAGAATATGCTTCACCCATGCTATCCTGAGAATTAACTTAATACACCCAAATTTCAAAGGCTTCCAGTATTTTACACTGTGGCTTGTTCAGGGTCCATCCCTTCGCACTGTATGGTAACACTTAAAATACATAATATTATACCATCCGTACTCTTAACTCTATTAACTCTTAACTTCTATGGTACAGCAGTTCCTTAATCACAGAGGCATGTGCTTGTTCTATACGTACAGATACCTCGTCTGTATAGGTACCTTGCTCCTTGAGACAGCATCCGAATATTTGAATCGATGGAATAAACCAATGGCTGTATTATTTAAGTTTACCTGTGCCGGACTGTTTTATTTTTGCTGACAACCATAGGTTGTGTTTTCTTGCTTTTAATTTTTAAACCGTAGTTGTTGTTTGTTGCATTAATGGCCTCTATATTTGAAAATCTTCAATATTTGCCAATAAGTTGTAATTTGGTCGTGTGATCAAATTACAACTCAAAATATTTATTGGATATCCTCTATAGTACTGTGTTGTCCGCGTATCTGATGTTCTACGCTCTTTCATCATTTAATTCTTTCACCAATAACCAAACCAATACCGAATAAGTACACAAAACACGGGAAGCAAACAACGACGAATGGATTGCCAGACTGTGTACCCTATTAGAAAAAATATTTCTATTATAGTGCACTTCAAAAACATAGTTATTTGATGTCACTGATAGTTTATTCTCATAAATGTAAAAATCACTGGGCATATAGGTCAATATTTGTCCTCCAAAATGTGCCCAAACATGAAAATCACTATATATATCAATATATAAACAATTGTGTTGAAAAAAGTTTTCTTCTCCTTCAGAGAACTTTATCTTACTATGAAACAAGATTCAACCATCTTATTTAACATATTTTTAAATAACATAAATAAACAAAAAAACAGAAATACACTTCAAATCACTTACGTTCACAGATAAAGGTCCGAAGCCAACACATCCACTAAAATATACAAAATTATTTTCCCCATCATCCTCGAACAATAACACATATTGTAAGGAAATTTCCAAAAACTCATTCTTCAGAAGATCGAAGTTGGGAAAAGAAGTAGCCTAAGGAAAATAACCAAAATAAGACAACTAAATAATCCCTGATGTAATTACCTATAAAACCAGAAAGGAAGCAATACTTTCCCACTTCAGAAAGACCATCGTCAATCTTGACTTGCTCTCTCTGTCTCTCTCTCTCTCTCTCTATACACACACACACACACACACAAACCCACACTACTATAAAATAATCCTGCCACTTATCCACCAAACCTCAATGGGAATAAAATAAAATAACCGTTATTGATTCTGTATCATTACATAACGTTTTTTGCTTTTTGTGATATCTGCATTACCAGAATTAATGAAATTATCTTTGTCTGTGAATTGATAGGGAAACTTAGATCATTTGCCTTGAGACCTTCCAATATATTCACGTAAATGAAGGGTTCTTGCTTTTGAGTTGTTGCGTTTTGTTAATTGTATACCTTTTTTATGTATATTTACTTATTATATGAATATGAACTCCAGAACTAACAAATTTTCAAACAAATCTTGAAAACAAAACTTTGAAGTTCTGAGGATAAGTTCGGTATCTCAAAATTAATTCGATTTTATAAGGTGCATATGAGAAATAAATTGTGAGAAATATTTTTTCCCTTAACTTTCATATTGGATCATATTTGGGATTCTACCAAGTAGTATATTCTGTTTCTGTGTGGCGTCTGCGGTGAGTGATTAGATTTACTATTTGCTGCCTAATTCACTGAGTGAGGAATGGGCAGTTGGCACATTTGAAAAAAACCTTGAACAAAACTGCTGAGACATCCAATGAATCATAAGAATGAGGATGATTACCGATAAATATAGATAAAAATAAAAATAATTTAATAGGCCAAAAACATTTGACGCTGATATTTTTTGATTTCATATTAAATGTTGTAAATATGATTTTTTTCTTAATATCTAGACAGTTTCTTCAGTTATGGTTATGATAGAAATAAATATATTTAAACATTAACTATGTAAAATTGTAACAGTTTAAAGAATATACAAATGTTCTAACTCTTAACGGAAAAGAACTTCAAGTATTGAAATAAAACAAAAACAGATGAGAACAATGATATCATGCAACATTTATTCCTCCACTCCTTCTGGAAAAATGGGGATTCTCTGTGAAGACGTGATTTTCGCAATCAAAAAGAGATGCATGGAATGTATTAATGCATATGACAGCGACTGTGTCAAATCTATGGAGTCATTCAAAGACCATAAGATTATCTATAACATTACTCCTACCCAACATGTACCTACATTGGAAAGACAGAACGGCACATAAGAGACAATGTAGAGTTCGGATATCGGCAAGTCATGACGTCAAAAACAGAGTCAGCACGAGGGAATATTTGTTATTAATTTATACCAAATAAACCGAAATATTTTTTAAATTATTACTGTAAACAATTATCTTTTAGCGGCATACCTTTTAGTATAGAGTTTTTAAAAATGACTAGTGGAGGTAGTAAAGTGAAAGTATATTGGCACTAGCAGTTTACACCAATATTTTTTTTCATTGCACTGCACATCTATTCACAGTATTGCTGTGATATTATTCCTTACAAGCGAAGTATATTATTAAAAGTTGCTCCATATGTTCTGCTGTTAAAATCGGGCGCCTCTCTGCAAAAATCTATTTATATGTTGAAATTGAACATTCTATCTCGACAGATGTTATTGACTCATATTTAAAATAGGAAAACATTCATAAAAACGCCATAAATATTTGTGGCCCTAAACAATCTACTTCTTTGCCCTACTATTCGATGAACTGTGCCAAACCCAGGATTATTGTGTAAAACACTTTCTAATTTTTTTTGTTTACGTGTTCAGCGATATCTCCAGATAATTTATACATGTATATCGAAGATCAAGCACTACATTCATCGCATCGGTTATGGTAAATTCTCCTATTTTTGATCGACGTTCAAGTTGTTCTAAAGCAAGAGAGATTCGTAAAAATCTGTAGTGTATAATCGCTAAATCTTTTTGGATACTGGGACCGACAATAGCTTCTTGAGCATTTGCAATAGCAACTGCTCCTTTAGCATCAAATAGGCCCCATGCACAAAATTTTTAGAATTTTTACTTAATACAAAAAAACAGTTTATAAATGATTCTTTTTAAATTGTTCTTGCACAAAAGTTATTCAACTTTAAAGTTTGAAATAGTCTATTACGCGCACAAACACTGCTGGCCAGGGAAGTCGTGCGGTGACGTCACAAGACCCTAGTTCTAATGCAGAAAGCAGGCAAGGATGTTGTTAGATGTAAACAAGTAGTGTTATTTATGATTTGTGTTGAGAAACTTCAAGTGATATAATTATAATAATCAATTCTTCTAAATTATCATCACATCATTGGTATAGGGTTATTCATTATAAAATATCCACTCCTTATCATCATTATTATTGCCTATAGCAAAAGAAATTTAAATAAAAATTGTGTGGTTATGACTGAATTTTGTTAAAATGCTATCAGAAGTACAGTACTTTTGGTAGCATTTTAACAAAATTCAGTCATAACCACGCTACTCATATTTAAAACTTTTTTTTCTATAGACAATAAGAACGATGATAAGGGGTGGGTAATTTATAATGAATAACCCTGTACATCGTACCGATGTGAAAATAATTCAATGAACATGCCAAAAAACAACTGTTGTCCAAGTTTCAAGAAACAGAAAACGTAGAAAAGTTTATTCATGAAGAAAAAATTTTTCTTTTGCATGAGTGGAATTAATTAAAAAAATAATATTAAAAATAAATATGCAGGTAATAAAAAGTAATGTGTAAAGTATATGGCATGGTAACAACAGGGATCCAGTGTTTCGAATTATTTTTATGTTATTTTGGGGCACTAACGAAGATATTTTCCAGTGTGGATTTTGTGAGCCTACTGGGTGCTACTGAAAATCATCGGATAAAGAGCTGTAAATTATCCCTTTTGCGGTGAGATTCATTTTTAGCAAATATTATTATTACTTTTCTCTTCACATTTAACTTTCATCTTTGATTTTTAGGTAACCCAGACGAACAAATGCCATGTTCCTATACGCAAAATTATTAATCAGCTGGCGCAAAAATGAAGATGTAAATGAATATCATGATCAAGAAGAAGAGGAAGAAGCAATACCAGAGTCCCAAATCAATGTCGTTTCCTCAAGTAATTCTACGGAAAATGAAAATAATAACAGAGAGCAACTACAGCCACTAATCGACTCTTCACTTTCATACTTTTATAGATAAGCGACGATATGTGCAATGTTTGGCTTGCACAAAATTTCCTAGTATAATAAAATTAAATTCACAAAAGAAGCAGATCCCATCAATTGCTAGGGAAGGTGAAACTATTTACTGTACTGAAGTAGTGACAAATCATTTGAGATCACCTTACCATGTGAAATGTGCGAAAGCACTATGCCTATCAAGTGTTTCAAAACTCGATGTCAGAAAAGAAACGAATATGGGAAAAGTAGTCAGTAAAATGAACGTAGACTTAGCTAATAAAATTGGAAAATTGATGATGTACTTATATGCCGATGCAAAAAAGACAACCTTGAATGCATATTCATTTCCTGCTCGGATTACTACTGCAGAAATGGCCTCCTCTTTTTCTGTCAATAATGATCCTGCATATAGCCCTCAGTGGACTACGGACTTTGGTACTTTACCTGCATCGCATAATGAGCTCTTGCATTGCATCGTAGAGAGTGGCGGAACGGATTTTGAACATAAATTACAAAACGTATTAGCTCTATCTGCCCGGTGTGATGGTAGTGTTGATCGAACTTAGATTGATAAAATTTTATGTAATGGTCAAAGTAATTAGTGAATCTGGGGAGGCCGAATAATATTTTTTGGGAGCAGAGGAACTGAAGACTAGAGGTGCAGAAGGGATATTGGAGGCTATTGATTTATGTTGCAATGAAAACTTGGGCCAAAACACAGCAATACAAATTTTCAGAAGAGCTTCTTCTATAGTCACTGATGTAGCATCTGTCAATACTGAAGAGAAGACCGGGTTATGGGAAAGATTCACATAGAAGTATAAAACTGATTTGGATAATTGCTTTTTACAAATTTGGTGTGCCGTACATATAACTAATTTACTTTGGAAATCAGTTTCTGCGACTGTTGGAGAACTTTTGAATATCATACAAACATTGGTAGGAATATGTACATTTTTTCACTCTTCAGGTATTCGCACAAGAGAAATAAAAAATACTGCTCAGGAAAATAATTTTGCGATAAATTATTTCCCGAAATTTTTCGAAATAGGGTGGACGGAATTTCCTTTTCAATTGGTGGATACATTTTTCACTAAACTAGACAACATACTCTACTTTTAAGCAGATATTTTAAGTGTATTTAGCAGGTATCAGAAAAATTACAGGGTGACTCTTTATTGGATATGGATTCGGCTACTGAAAAAGTCAAACAGAGGTTGCTAGACCTAAAAACAACATCGATAATTGGTGGTTGAATTAAAACTCTGAATGATACGCTAATACAAAATGACGCCGGACTAATTTCTCTGAAAGGTGTTGAGCTTACAGAACTTCAAAATGCCGTTTGAGAGAACATCATAAATACGTAAGCCAACCTCGTGATATTGATGCTGTCAACAAAGAAATTGTGGATGCTTTAATAGAATTCTTATCACAAAGACTGAGTCTTGAAACTGAGATTTTGAACACACTTAAACCATTCTGTAACTTACAACCGGAGGCTGACATTGAAAAAATACATAATGCCCTAGAGAAAGATCTTGATCTAAGGGAACTCTCTTTGAAATATAGTGATTTATTAGATTTGGACAATATTGATAGTCAGAAAAATGTCTTTTCCTCAGTTGACGAAATTCTTAGCTTTGAGCTTAATCCAATTTCCTAATGTTACAACTGTAACTGCACGAGTTTTGGCAGCAATGCGGTCCTCGAGAGATTAATTAGTAGTAACATTGTGTTCAAAACAGCCAACAGAAGCCGACTGCTCCTAAAAACAGAAAATCTTTGTATGTTTTTTCATTACAATATGCCTTGCTTGGAGCTATGGAATCCCAAATCCAGCGTTCACAAGTAGCTAAGCAAGAAAGATCGCAAATCAAAAGCAATGCCTAAAGCAGGTATTAAGGTATTTTTTAAAAAACTCAGGCAGAGGAAAATAGTGAGAGCATTAAAATAATCAAGAGTCCAAAAAAGTTAAATTTCGAACAATAATATATATTTAAGATCTTTAAGGAATCATATGTATAATTTTTAAGTTTTTGATATGAATACTAAATAGTTTAATATTTTTCCAATGGATCAAATAAAAGTTAAGTACTGCACAAATTTCAATTTTCAACTGCACAAATTTTTTTCCAACTGCACATTTTGACACCAACTGCACCAAAGAATAAACCCTGTAGAAAGTTTTTTAAATTACATGATTAATGAAAATGCATAAACGAATTAATTTTAATACGGTTATAATATAAAAATATATGCAATGTAAACAAAGTCACATGATACAAACTTGCATTTTCTTATCAAGGTTCCTGCATGCGTCACTGGAATGACTCGCCGATTTCCTAACTATACTCATTATTAAGCGCAACATTAGGATACAGTGGTTTCCCACTTAATTGGAATAAGGCACCTCGCCGATGGAAACAAAATATCAATCAGAGCCAGGCAATGTTGGTTTGACACAGGCGTCCATAAAGATGCAAAATAATTTCAAGAAAACATTTCTCCAGCAATAATTTTTTAAAATAGGGATCGGCGGAGCAACAATCAAAATTAATATCAAGGAAGGCCCAGGATAATTTCCAAATAAATTCAGTGCAATAAATATATATATAAAGCTTCAATTTAAAGAAGAAAGTTTAATATTAATTTTAATTATGTTAATATTTTAATATGCTGTTAGTTACTTTGTGTTATTACACTATAAGATACTATGGATACTCTTAAACCCGAGCAACGCTGGTGAAATTCAGCTAGTTTTTAAATAAAACCATCCCAATAGGGAACTTGCCTATAATTTTAAAAATAAAAATAATACTAAAAAACATAGCGTAACGTTGTAATAAAACGTGTACTTCACAAAAAAATAAGTTTTCTAATTCCACGCGATCAGTATAAAGGATCTAAACAGCGATAAAATTGAGGTGGCCCGAAACGAGCTACTATTGACTGTGACGTCACACCATACCACATTCGGTAGTCGTCGCGCCGGGAAGCAATACAATCAGATGTTTACCGGTGTTATAAGACTGTGGTTGATTTGTTAGTGACTGTTCTGATATAAATATATAATTGTGTTTTATAGTACCGCTTATTGTAGTTGTACAGATATTTTAAAATGACTGATCAAGGTTTTTCAAAGGGCCAATCTGATAATTTGCCTAAAGTGGATATGTTTATGGTGGCATCTTTTATACAAAATAGTGAAAGTTTTTCCCTTGGAGAGGTCCGCAGGGTCAAGGCAGAGTAGTATGTATTTTTTTAGCTTTTAGTAATAATTTATAAACATAAAATAGTTATGACTTGATCACGGAATAAAACGAAATAACTACAAAATGCTTAGTCGCAACTAAGCAGTTTTAGCAGACTTAGTCTTATGTTTGAAAGAATTTAGGGTAATTCTTTACAACAGCCACTTCTATATTTTTCGTGTTTTTTTTGTACACACGCGTAAAGTGTCTGTATAGAAAACATTTGCTGTAAAGGAAATGTTGCGCAAATGTATAATTACCTATCGTAGGTATTTTCGTACTATGTTTTGGGGCAAGGGAAATAAGTGATTGTGTCGTGTTATCATTCACACAATAGATAAATGTAAGATTTGAATAGAATAAATTAAAGGACAAAGGAAAGGTATTTGCAATATACTATATATACTAGAGGTAAACATGTTACTCTTCGCAGACAGTAGTGTTATTGAACTTTTATATAATTGTTGCACATTCTGTAGGATACTCTCGCAGTTTTTTGAAAAGAATCTTGTGTTTGTCTTATAACTTCGTTCTTACAATACCTAATGTATTGACTACATATTTAATTTTCTCTCCAGATGGTGCCGACGGTATTGGCGAAACGCGTGGCAGTATATTTTATAGTATAAACTAAGATTCATTCCTACAATACCTAATATATTGATCACATATTTAATTTTCAATTTTTTTTTCATCTCCCGATGATGCCGACTGCGTAGGCGCAATTTGTGGTAGTATATTTTACAGCATTTTGGTGTCTATAGAAAATTACTTCAATTTTAGTAGCACATTGAAAATTGCAACCCTCTGTAGATTCATATTTTTTAAATAAAATGTCCCATAACTTTTTTATTTACTATTTGATTTCTTTCAAAAACAATGGATTTCTTCCTCTAGCTAACACTAACTTATAGCCCAAATTTCAATTCGATCGGACTTTTCTTTCTTTAGTTATCGTGCTTACAAGAAACGTGACGGACGGACAGATGACGCGTTTTGAAAGTTGTTCAGAATTCGATGACGAACAAAATGATTTTTTCTCTGCGAGCGATATTAACGATTTTAGAAATGCCCCGATCAAATGCAATATACTCTTCGTAATCGTATTTGCGAAGAGTATAATAATAAATAGCTGTTTACTTTCGCACCAGGAAATTACCTTTACTTAGTATCACTAAATTACATTCTATCTACTAATCTTATTTTCTAACATTGTATACACATTCTTTCTTTAATCCTACCCTAATTAAAATTCAATAATTCGGAATTCGGAATATTTTATTGCCCGCCTGCGAAAAACTAGTAGATAGACATATAGTATTTAATAATGTACTTGCATAAAAATGATCTTCACACACATGTAGAGACCTACTGCTCTATGAAATGTCTTTTTTCATTTCTTCTACACGCTTTTAGCCATTTTGATCGACGTATCTTATTTTCTGGCAATATTATAAATATTTTATCTGGCACTTTCACTGTAGTATTCTTACACAACAGTACAATGCAATATTTAAAATAAGGAGTTTTTGTTTCCATTTTAAGTATACACTTAAAATTTATCTGAAATCAAGCGGTCGAGTGCTGGGATCTTGGTCGTCGCTTGTAAATAGTATGGTGTGATGTCACGACTACTCCCGCGCTTTTGAACCTGTTTGAAACGGTTTGCTCGCGCGCGAAACTTTAATAATTTATAATAAATTTATTATTGGGAATTAAGGCGTCATATTTTGCATATCTTATTTTTTAGTATTGTAGAACATTTTTATGAAGTAAAAAAAAATGTGCAAGTTCCCTATTATTTAATCAACGTTTTTGGTGCTTAATAAATAATCTGTGTGGTTAACAAAATTTAATAGTTGCATACACAAATTTGGTCAAAAATGCCTCATCGCGACTCTTGTGTCGTATAATTATATATTCTTGTAATCCAGTCGTCTGATGTTCGCAAATTAAAATAAGACTCAGGAATTTTCTAACTCAGTCCCATCACAATTTGTCAGTTTTTGAAAGATTAAATAGTTGTTTAGTTAAAGTTACAATTACCTACCCACATCTTTAAAAGCTCAGTCTATACAAAATTTCCAAATGCTATTATTTTCGATTAGTGGAACTACACTTAAAAATCATTCAAAAAAAATTAGATAGTGTTGAAAGTATTCTTATTTGTTATATATTGGCAATATGTTATCAGTTTTAAACTATAACAACCATAAGGATTTCTAGGTCGTTATTAGGTAAGAATCGAATTTATAATTATAATTCATTTGTAACATTCAACCATTCAGTAAATTAAATAATGAAAGAAATATTGTAATGCCCTTATTATTATACATGTAGTAATTAAAAAATACATATTTAGTGACTTCTACTTTTAGAAACTTCTTGGAATGTGTCAAAAATTATATCGAGGCCCCTATACCAAAACAAAATGTATTTTTAAGATTCCCATAATAACAAATAATAGAGATAACATTTTATTCACAAGCAAAATAAGACAATTTTATTGACACTACACAGTCAGTCATTTCAAATTGTTCGACTTTTTTTTCAATTAGTATACTGTAAAAACTAAGCTTCTTCACCTCAATTGTATCATCATTCATCGTTATTACTTATTACACATCTGTTATAATTCGACTCTAATATTTGCTTTAGTTATCGCAAGTTACTGAATAGGTTGTTATTAATATAATACAATGCATTAAATTAGAAAACAATAGGAATATCATACTTTGCGTAATTATTGCTCACATACTTAAAGTATTAGATTAGCAATAGAATTTTATTTGAAATATAACATTTAAATCATTGTATCTTTATTTGGTCATAAATTAAATTGATTCTAGATACAAAATATCTGTTAAATTTGTTAATTCTAAATATATACAGCTGAATAGGTTATAATAATTTTCTCAGTAATTAAACATAAATATAGTTTCTAAACTACATGCTGCTTTACTTAAAAAAAATGCAAATAATTTCAATACCTATTGTCGAATTCGCTTCGAAAGTTAATACAGGTAAATCCAGATATATACAATAAAAAACGATTATTACAGGCTCATCATCTATCAACAAAAAATTCCTATAAGCAATAAAATCTTAGTCACGTTTATTGATATCAATTTCTGGGCTTAACTTTCTACAACATATATGCCCATTTGTTTAAACAAGCATGTCAGTTATCAAATTTATATACACACGTTAAAAATAAATTTAATACCCAATAATTAATACGTATTTTTCTGAAATAGGCTTGCCAGAATATACGCAGACTAATTTATTAATTTCATTTAAATAACCTTTATCAGAAAGCAGATAATGAATTTGCAAGGTAAATAAAGTAAAAGTACTCATTATTATAATAAGCAAGATAAATAATAATCTATAACCAATGCTAATTTAGGGCAGACGCCTAAGATTATTATTTTTTTTTTTTTAGATAATAGCATACAAGTTCACTATGTTTAAAAATGTATACAAGAAAAACGTAAATGTTGTTATGCAGCACATAAATAACGAAGAAGATTAAGAATGAACAAATACATATGTACACTTTTCCTTTACATAAATTTAAGTTCGATTTTATTTTGAGTTTAAATAATATTAAACACAGTTTTAACTGTTAGAAATACGTTTGCATTTTTTTATTTGTTAACTCTTGAATTAATCAATGGTTTTAGTACCAAAGTAAATACATTTTAACCAAAATATATTGTAAAGATAGACAGCCTCAATACAAAATATTAGGTAGAAAAGTAACATATATCTATTTCTTTCATTATTATCAAACATTTTTAAAAACTCTTACCTTAACCATTGCATCAGCAACCCTCAAAAATTTCCCTATGATTAAAGTTACAGAGTGTGAAACATTCCTTGGAACTTTACTGATTATAGAACTAGAGAAATTAATAAGGTGCACAACTCTTCTTGCCGATTCCCGTGTCAACAAAACAATCAACTGTTCCAAATTTTCAGGACGAGCTTGGTTTTCAGGTTCATCTCTGCTTAGACTTGCCCATAGTTCCTTGCCTTTTTGAAAAGCAGATACGGGATCTGTGGCAATCTAAAATCAAACACAAAATCTCGTCAATCCTAATATTTCAGAAATTATAAGGTGAACCAGAATTTAGATATTTCTGTTTTCAATAGCAGGGACTAACATTTTGTCCTAAAGCGTTTCTTTTCTGAGACATAGTTCATTGAAAACATGTTTAAAGAAATATTTTTTCAGAATAGTCATTTATTATGAATTAAATCATCTCTGTTTTGACTAATACGGTACGATCCAATATGCAGTTATTGTAGTTCTGTATTTATGTTAATATTTTTATTCTGGTACTTTCAGTCACAGCCGATCTGACTATGTGCTAGAGCTGCGTTATTGTTATCATAGTACAACATTATACCGTCACCTATTAAAAAATATTTCTCTTTAGTATTTGTTTTTTATGATATCTGAATAAATAAATACTTAATATATTAAAATTTATTTTTAGATGACAATAAGGAATAAAAATGAAAAACATTCCATGCAATATTATTTACGTAGATTTTTATCTTTTTGTTTATCTAAAATTCATTGTTTGTCATAAGATGATTGTAAATTAGATGGAAACAGGCTAATAATATAAAATGATTTTTATATATCGAATTCAGTATTAAATCGCATCAATAAATACATTTATACTCATACAAATCAATCTGATGAGACCATTCAGTTTTTGAATTATTTTATATAAGATATTTAAATATTTATAAACATTTTAATTCCAATTATATACTAATTTGATTAAAAAACGCAACATCAAGAATTTGTTCAGAAGTTTTATTGAAATTTTCAGATATGCTTCATTGTAGAAGAAGAAGAAGAAGAAAATTGAACAATAAATTACGTTTTCTGTCCTTTTTTGTAATTTTATTTGAAAGTGGTGACTATTTCAGTGCCTTTTTATTGGAAATCACTGGATAGAAATTTTAAGTCGAAGGATGTCAACGGCGTCAGTATATAGCCGAATTAGGAGTTTTGGACTGCGACTGTTTTTTTATAGGTTGGCACGGTGTAATGAGATAATAAATTGGAAACAGAAATGGCATCAAACATTGTTCAGTAATGAGTCTTGATTATGTTTGTGGGCCCATGGTGGATGTAGACGGGTGAGACACCTATGTGGAGAACGCCAATTTACTGTTGAACGTCAGACAGCCCTTATCCAAGATGTGATGATTAGAGTGGGATATATTATGGCAGTAAGTCACAGTTAGTCCTTATTCTAGGTAAATGAATGCTGCCGATTACATAAGAGACGTGCTGATATCCATTGCATTGCCTTACCTACAGGGGATCATGCCCATCCCTCATCTGGTAAAGGTTACAAAAATTTACAAGAAACTAATGTGATGGTGCTTTTATGGCCAGCAAGTTATCCCAATATGCCTCTAATTGAACACGTCTGGGATATAATTGGTAGTAGTATATTTATCCTATCCCCAGATAGCTTGAATCCAAAAGATTTTGGATAAGTTATCGCAAGCGGACACTGACCATCTCATTGGTTGCATGCCTAGCAGAGCAAATGAGTGCATTCGAGATCGATATGGACCTACTCATTACTAAATAACTTTTTTTTGCGTCTCAAACTGATGAAATTTCAATCACTTTAATGTAACTCTGGTGGACAACTTTGGTGAAAACATCAATAAAATTTCTCAACGAGGTCATAGTTTTACAGTTTTTATTCAAATGAGTATATATTAGAAATTTCATGTTAAAATAGGGAAACATAACTAACTTAATTAAAGCCATTGTACTTAATACAACAAAACAGACATTAAAGTAACAACAGAATCCCATTTGAAACCTATGTTTAATATTTTAAGCCTTGTGTGTTTTCTCCATATTAAAATATATTACGGATAAAAATAAAAATGAAACACCCAAGTATTTCACTTTACCTATCTCAGAAGTTAGATAGTAAAAATATACAGGATGTAATGATTAAAATTCGAGAGTCATTTTCGCTGAAACCTTTATAAACAACATCATTAATGAATTATATAAAAATAACGGTCCCAGTATAGAACCCTGAGGTATTCTTGATGTTTGGTTAAAATGAAGAGATGAGTTCCCGTACTGAACAAATTAGAACTGTCATACAAGTATAAGCATAAATTTTTCAAGTCAAGTTTCACGCTTGACATATTCTACAAAAAGATAAATAACTTTGAGGAAGGAAACAGATTCGTTTTCCGAAATTTTAGGAAAATATAGTAGTTGTCAAAAAAACACCCTCTGACCAATCTTCTGATATAAAGTCACAAGCGCAGATGTTTATTTTTCCAGTAACATACTGGGTAACTAACTGTATTTTTTTAAATAATGAAGAATTATTCATGTGGTAGTTTATGCTTACTTCCTTTTTTAAATAATGGACTACCCCTGCACTACTTTATACCCTACAATTTCGCATTATTACAAAAATCAGTAATCTAACGTTACATAAATATTTTATGTAAGAACGAAGTCATCTGTGTTGTGACCTTTAAAAAACCGCACTTAAATATTAATGTAACACAATATGCAAATAATTTATCTAGGTTAGTGTATACAGGGTGTCCCAACCAAAAGTAGGTGCCCTGAATAATTTTGGATAAAAATTTTTTGAAAAATTGGTGAAACACGTCGACCTTGTTTCCAAGGGGGAAATATTTTAATATAATACTTGTATACCTATCATCATCCCTCTACCTTACATGGCCATCCCCTCAAAAAATTCAAATAGCAAAAGGGGTCGAGTGATACATCTTTTGAAAGGTCTTTCAATTGTCTAAATAACTGTGTATTTTTTTTAAACTTTTATCAATTCGTTCCTGAAAAATAATTGTTTCATTATTTTAGGTTCGCGAAATAAAAATAATAGAAGCAGTTTAAATTATCATATGTATTATTCAAAATGACCTCCAGCGACTTCCATATAGTAGTATAATCTGTCTTGAAATTCTGTACGAACATTTCTGAACACATCTGGAGTCAATAAACGGCATTCTCGTAATTCTTTCACGTAGAGGGGTTTTGTTGCAAATACCTTCGATTTCAAATGCCCCACAGAAAGAAATCTAAGGGAGATAAATAGGGTGACCTAGCGGGCCACTCCACAGGATCTCTTCTTCCAATCCATCGCTCAAGAAACCGATTATCCAAAAATTGATGGACTGCTATAGCAAAATGTGGGGTGCCCCATCCTGTTGAAAAAAATAGTTCGCCCTCTAAAAGATTATCGTCTTCGAGGATTTGGGTAATCATTGGGTCGATGTTATTTTCTAACAGATCGAGGTACCTTTCGTCATTTAAATTATCAGGAATAAAAGATAGCCCGACAATGTGATCCTCTAAGATGCCAGCTCAAAAATTTAACTTCTGAGGCCTTTGGGTATGAGTTTCCATGAACAAATGTGGATTGGTTTCACTCCAATGCCTACAATTGTGCCTATTTACCTCCTAGATTGGCATTACCGTTTAATTGTTTACAAAAAATCTCATAGAATTCAAGTCGACCGACGATCGGGATCATCTTTGTTTAATTCGTGTATCAATTTAAATTTATATGGATGAAATTTGTGGGCCTTTACAATTCGATGAACACTGCTTCGTGATACACCAGAAGCCTCAGCTACTTTCCTAATCGATTGAGTATTATCTATCTGCAAATGACCCAGAACTGCCACTTCGACTGCTTCATTCCTAATCGGTCGCTGAGGTTTATGCTTTTTGTTTCCTACAGAACCTGTTTCCATAAATGTTGTCAATAATTGTAAAACGTACTGAGAACCAACACTTTTATCTGGGTGATTTCTATTGAATATGCGCTCCGTAGCTCTAACACAATTATCGTTTTTAAAATAAATGCTGACTATTTCTATTCTCTCCTGAAGGGTATAAACCATTTTGAGAACTCACTCTGGTAAAATGTATCTCGATTTAAAATTGGTTGTGAACAAATTAATGTTCAAGGACTATCAAATACTTATGAGTATTTTATTATTCTAAACCTAAACTGACAAGGAAAGTGTTTTTTGTCGAAAAAACTCATGTTGATTTAAGAGCACTAAATAATGTAGTTTTTTTATAAATTCCAATACCCAGTGCCGTGTATTTTAGATTTTTTAAACGATTTCGATTGTGTGTAATCATCAAAAATAAAATTATTACATTAAAATATGTCCCCCTTGCAAACAAGGTCGACGTGTTTCGTCAATTTTTCAAAAAATTTTTATCTCCAAAGTTATTCGGGGTGCCTACTTTTGGTTGGGACACCCTGTATGTATGTCCCAAATTAGTGGAAGTTGAAGAAGTTACCCGTTTACGCACTAGAAAGAAAAGGCACATCCTTTAAGTTTATTTTCGAGAAAAATCAAAATTTCTATAACATTGTAGTCTATATATCAAAAATGGTAAGAGATATCGAAATAAACTTTTGACTATTTGATTTTTCTTGACCTTAAGAAGGTGCAATCAGCCTATTTCTAGCAAGTGCACAAATTGAACCACTATATCAACCATTTTGGGACAATCTGTACTGATTTAATTTTGTTGTATAGATTTATCAAAGACAAATTTTCATTTGTAAATTTTAAGAAATTACGAGTAAATAGAATTTACCAGTTCAGCAACATAAATTAGAATATGGACAGCTTCCGCACTTTGATGTTTCAGAGCTTTAACCTCCGCTATCGTTCTCTGTGTTAGTCTTCTTTTTAACTTCCGCGAAAATCTATCTGCATGATGCATTGTGTGAATAGCCTTTCCTGTGGGTCCATCAACTGGAGCGTCGACTTCTACAAAAGAATACAAATTAACCCGGATATACCCAAAAAAAAATTTGGTAATACCGAATTTTTTTTTGCAATATTTTAGAAAAATAACAATAACAACAACAAAACTATATTTGTACATTTAAATAATTTAAACAATAATTATTGAACACAGATACAAAATGAAACTTATACCACCTGGTGTCAACGAGATCATGTACTCGTATCAGCCCACAATTTTTTTAAATTGTAATAAAATTTTCAAATTTAAAACTCACATATGAGAAGTAAATGGGCTTATTTTGATGAACATGTATTATCAATACCACTTCCGGTTTTACCGTAAGTGTCATCAATTTTGAATTTTTAAATGAAACACCCTGTATATTTTAATATATTCTGATTATGAATGAAATTTTTTATATAATAAATCAAAATTTTTGACATTACCCTCAAATATGGCGGACTTTAAATTTTCTCTGAAATTCAGAATTAATTGAAACCCTTTGTATAATGAAAATTTTCCTAATAGGCATTGGATATAATAAGGTTCATTTTTGATATGTTGGTGCAATATGAAGCGAATATTTTTTATTATAATGAAATTATTTGAAAAAATTCAAAATAATTTTTTTCCTGACTTTTGGGCAACAATTTTTAATTTTATTCAAATAGTAACCCCTATTTTTCCTTCCCTATAGGAATCATCATAATTTAAGCTTTAAATTGGTGTAAGTATAACGGATTTCATTATAAATGAATTGTGACAAATTTAAAACTTTTGGCCTCGTATGAAAGATATTAATTTAAATCATTAAAATAATTTGCAAATAAAGGAAGTTGCCTTTGGAAATAAAGTACCCTTTTGACCCTGTGATTTTCCTTTTAAGTGTTTATAAAAACATTTATTTTAAGTTTTTGTAAACAAAATTTGACGATATAAAAATGGAATTTTTATTGCAATTTGGTTAAAGTACTTTTAACTATAGAAAATATCAGCAGATACGGTTAATGATTATAAATGGAACCCCCTTCTCTTAACTTCGTTAATT
Source organism: Rhamnusium bicolor (assembly GCA_029963845.1). NCBI lineage: Eukaryota > Metazoa > Arthropoda > Insecta > Coleoptera > Cerambycidae > Rhamnusium > Rhamnusium bicolor. The sequence goes on along the minus strand of JANEYF010000521.1, from coordinate 631,847 downwards.
TTTAAGATAAAAAAAATTTTACAAACAAAAGCTGTAGGGCATATTATGAATTTTTTTTACAACCATATTCAATATTATACAGGATACCTCATAAAACCAGGACAAACTTGTCACATTATTGATTGATTAGTTACCCTGTATATTTTAATATATTCTGATTATGAATGAAATTTTTTATATAATAAATCAAAATTTTTGACATTACCCTCAAATATGGCGGACTTTAAATTTTCTCTGAAATTCAGAATTAATTGAAACCCTTTGTATAATGAAAATTTTCCAAATAGGCATTGGATATAATATGGTTCATTTTTGATATGTTGGTGCAATATGAAGCGAATATTTTTTATTATAATGAAATTATTTGAAAAAATTCAAAATAATTTTTTCCTGACTTTTGGGCAACAATTTTTAATTTTATTCAAATAGTAACCCCTATTTTTCCTTCCCTATAGGAATCGTCATAATTTAATCTTTAAATTGGTGTAAGTATAACGGATTTCATTATAAATGAATTGTGACAAATTTAAAACTTTTGGCCTCGTATGAAAGATATTAATTTAAATCATTAAAATAATTTGCAAATAAAGGAAGTTGCCTTTGGAAATAAAGTACCCTTTTGACCCTGTGATTTTCCTTTTAAGTGTTTATAAAAACATTTATTTTAAGTTTTTGTAAACAAAATTTGACGATATAAAAATGGAATTTTTATTGCAATTTGGTTAAAGTACTTTTAACTATAGAAAATATCAGCAGATACGGTTAATGATTATAAATGGAACCCCCCTTCTCTTAACTTCGTTAATTTTTAAGATAAAAAAAATTTTACAAACAAAAGCTGTAGGGCATATTATGAATTTTTTTACAACCATATTCAATATTATACAGGATACCTCATAAAACCAGGACAAACTTGTCACATTATTGATTGATTAGTTACCAGTTTTTAAACAATGTCTTATTCGTATAATGAAAAACGTAATTTTTAGAAGGAATATGTTAAAAATATAATAGAAAACAGGGTCACTGTACACAATTTGATATGTCTATAGTCTGGATACAAGTTATCACATCGTTTTCAAAAAACTATATCTCGTCAACATCAGCCTGGTTTGTATTACAAAAAAATACTGATATCATTTCTCTTTACCTCATAGTATGTGTGTAATCATAATCAATAACCAAAATAGATTGTGTTCACTAAATTAGATTAACATATATCTACTCCGAAATTGAATTTCAAAAATATTATTTCCAGATAAGATGGTTGCTATCTAATCAAATTGTTAATCCCCTTACATACTCACCATCGACTGCCTGATCATCATGTGATGGTAAATATTTATCCACGTATTTTTCTGCAACATTTAATGCTCCATCTAAAGTATCTGCAGCAAATACCGTGTATTTGCTGGCCAAAACTGTGTTACCCATTTGTTTCATAGAATCGGCCCTTTTTAAAACTGGACGAGCAATTTTAGTGCCTACATCTGTGACGTACTGTTTAGTGTTCCAGTATATCTAGAAAAATAATGATTATAAAATAGTTAATTGGGTGAACACAAAAATTAATTATTTTTTGCACGGACGGGAATAAAACTGCCTCAACACAGGTAGTAAAACAAGCATTTATTGCCTTGTGATTTAAAGTCATCATGGAAACCCCAAAGACTACAAATAAAATGTAACGTCAAAGTTTTTACTATGTCAAACTTTTAATGGTAGAAAAAACAAAAAGTTTAAGAATCAAACAAGTAACCATAAAATGTAACTTACAAATTAAAATTGATGTTAATAGGGTAATTTTCACAGTTTATAATATTTGGTAATTAATATTTAGTAATCTAAACATAAGACAAACATAAATAAGAAATAATGTCAAACTGACAATTACATGCAAGGATACCTAGGTAGATAAATTTAGAATAAAATACAAAAGTTTCGTGGCCAATTATTATCCTTTAGTTTTTACATTTCAAGAATTAATCGCTATCTTCCAGCATCGTTTGACCTGCGCAAATGAACAAATTCTGGATTTTTTCATATGGGCTTACAATTAATGATAAAACATTATCATTCTGTACAACCAACTACACCAAAAGGCATGGAATTGTAAGAAATGCTTGCAACATGCTTTGTCCAAATGTGTTACGGGATGTTACTCAGCATACGGCGTAGAGCATTGTTTTTAGTAGAGTGGAGGAATTTTTGAAAATAATGTATCATAATTAGAAAAAAATATATTGTTTGAATAAAGTAATCAATTAATCATACATAAAATGTACATTTATTTACATTATTACTTATTACTAAAATTTATTGGAATTATGTATTTTTGAAATAAGAAAAAATATGGTTATGAAAAATATAATTTTATTGGAAAAGAAAACAAAAAGAGAATTCCAAAAATGATTTAATTTTTTTAATGCCGTTAAAATCTCCAAGGAATCCTTTACAACTTTGGTATTTCAGGTTTCTTTATAACATCAATAAGAATTAATCCACAGGGCACGTAAAGTCTCCAGGATTCACCCTGCATAGCCGAAAAATCATAAACTGCTTTTTCTTTTAATTTTAAACAGCCACTATTTAAATAATCTGCTTGGATCAAAAGATCAGCATTTTTAACCAACATAAGAAAAATAATAACGTCTAAACATTTCTAACAGACAGATCCATAGTATCTCATCCATCAATCTACGTATGATATTTTTTCAACATAAGGAAACTAGAACAATAATATCAGTTTCAAATAATAAAAATATTTCAATAAATATAATGAATTACGAATTTGTAAATTTAGCACACAGACATATGTTACAATTTTATCGTTAATTCCATATAATCACATACTTTTACAAATTTTGTATTAGACTTATGTGATGGATGACTAATATGAGAAATAAATATTTGGAGGTTAACTTAAACAAAAAAATTATAAAGATAACAAATTTTTCTTACCATTTCAGGAGGTAAATTTATAGAGGGTACGGTATGTTCAACAATATCTAAACTTTTGCAGACAATTATGTCTATTGTTGACAGAGGTACTTTAAAGAAAACAATCGCTGGTGTCGCTACGTCCACTATCGTTTGAAATGAATCCTCTGCGCACTCTAAGGACCAATTAACAAGGGTGTTGAAAGTCTAAAAAATAAATAATAACAAATATCACACAAATTTGACAACTCCCAAAATCCAAAGGCAGAAGCTGTCTAGAAGGGAGTTACACTTAGAAAAATGAGGATATATAACCATTCCCATCGACATTGCCACTGCCGGTGGCGGGATTCAATCCCATGGCTACGATAAGATGTGATGATGTCAGTTAACTCCGTTTTCATTTGCAATATATAAATAAGTTTTTCATTAAAATATTATTATATAGATACGTTGAATTGCCAGTTTTAAGTGACAATTCTGACTTCAGACTGACAATTGCCACATTGAGGTGACAATTTTCTATTCAAAGATGCTTCACAAGGTACCCCCGTATTTAGGACTCCGTCCCCAGTATGGAGAAATTGCCCCCGTATCAACAGCGATTCAGTTAACGGTAATTTAAATAGAATATATCAAATACGGAATATCTAATATGCCAAATCTGGCTCACAAATTTTTCTTCGACGATGACGTCATACTTTTTTGATCTGGTTGCTTATCTGACGGTAGGGGGATTCAGCCATGTAATGTTGAGTATCAAATGAATCGGCTCTACATGTATGTCTCGAACGTAGAACATGCTCTTATACTTTAAAATCCAATATTAAACTCTTTTATCATTTTTCAGCCATAGAATGAAAATTTAGGTGAATTAATATTCTAGACATCGAGACCTCATTTGATACCCAGCATCACGTATTTTGAACGACCAGAAGTGGAGATCGGAAGTTGTCATTTTATTGCAGATTCTACTATGTTCCAAGCCACAGGACATACCTACCTACTTTAAATTCAACTATCAAGCTCTAAATGTCATTTTTCAACCGTAGAACGAAAATTTTGTTATGTCAGTATTCTAGACGGAGAGCCGATTCTTTAATAACCAACAATATATGGCTGAATCCCCTTACTGCCAGGTAAGCAACTAAACCCAAAAAGTGTGACGTCATAGTCGAAGAAAAATTTCGGGGCAGATCTGACAGGAAATATTAGATATTCCATATTTGATATATTCTATTTAAATTGCGGGGAGACGCGTTAAACACGAGGACCCGTTAACTGAGTCGCTGTCGTTTAGGGGGCCACTTCGATCTACTGAGAATGGAGCCCTAAACACGAGGGCACTTGTGAAGCACCTTTGAATTGAGAATCGAAGTAACAATTCAATGTATCTACAAAAAAATTAAGTTCTTGGCCCTTCTACGTCTTCGTAGTTATCTGTATTTGGGGGTGTATAAAAATAATGTTTAATAAAATATTAAGAATATGTTTTATATACAGACCGTGTACGTACAATTATTTAGTACTTTTAGTACTTTTAAGTACCAAGACTTCGACAATTGGAAGAGGTTTCAACTTTAAAGGAAATAGTTTTCGTTTCAATAAACACACATCGTATTTCGTCCGGTTGGGAATTTATTTTTATAAGTTATTAAAACAAATTGAGATTGATATGAAACTTAATACATTTATTCTATATTTCGTGGGTCTCTTAGTGTTCGAGTTCCAATCCATCTACCGTCTAAACCCTTCAATCCGTTTTACACTGCGCCTCTGTTAAATTTTGATTTTTCGTTTAGAATGGATAATCAATTTGAAAACTTTTTGTCAATTGAAGATTTTCGATATTTTTCACCCCTTAGAAGTTATTTTGAATAAATCACACTAATGCGATCTATTGACAAAGCACCCGCCTGATTTAAAATTAATTATTTTCAGTTTATTAAGCAATTTTCTTCATATTTTTGAATTAATTATGCAATACTAACTTTAAACGGAGCAAAATATCGAAAATCTTCAATTAGCAAAGAAGTTTCCAAATTGATTAGCCATTGCACACGAATAATCAAAATTTGACTGTCTTATTAAAAAAGGAGGTCCTCTCTCGATTATCGAAGTCTTTGTACTTAAAAGTGGGACACCCTGTATATGTACATATACACACATACACTCATATAGAAGGCTTTTTACATATTTACTATTTTTAACATTTGACTAAGTTTTCTAATAATAGTAAAAATAAGCTATATCTCTTTAGAGATTAGCACTACATAAGTATATTCCTTATCATTTCTTTTATAAAAAGTATTTTATTCTATATTACATTATCAGTAAATGAAATAGCCACTTCGAAATAAAGATGAGAAAAAATTTTTTTGTCGGTAACAATTTTTGGTAGAAAAAGACAAGAACTGGTAATAAAGGAATATCGGAAATACACAAATATTACTAAAATTTATATAAATAAAGGACTACCTAATACACATTTAGGTTAAGCGTATGCAGCTAAATAATTAAACCAATATAATTAGTATAAAAATTTACTATACAGATTGACAAATTAATGCATACATACAGCTTTTAATAATACAGATACAGCACCATAGTAAGGAAAAAATAAATTAAATATTACATGCATTCCACTATATACCAGGTGTCCCAATATTACATGTCAGTTTCTCCAAAATTGCAATCGTTTTCGAGACAGAGTTAAAGGTGGTTGGTCATATTTTCTAAGATAACTTCCGAATTGTTGAGATATATTTTACTATTTTAAAAAATAATATTAGAGATTTCGATTACATTGTCAATAGAATTTTGCTTAACATTGGCACATAGTGTGATTAATTTTTCTAGATGATCTTCCTTATGGCAACAACCAAAAGCACGTTTGTAACATGTCAATAACTATCCTGTGTATACTAGAAAGAATATTCACCTCCGTCACAAAATTTAACTGCTCTTAAGATTTTTTGATACCGATATTTAAATTTGTGTCCAGTCATGTTTAACACGCTGTTTCTCAGAAACGGTGACATTTCGGCTATAGCTATGTATGTATAATTCAAGACTTTTTTTCAAAAATTATATATCCTTTACAACAGAAGTGAAAGTTTTAAACTTACCTTTATCTTTTTATAGAAATTTTCAGCATAGTTCCATCCTGATTCGACTATTGGTAAATTAGATATTCTATGAACTGACTCCAGGTCATAGATTCCAAACGATTTCTTTTTGGAATGTGACACTACAAAATACAATAATTATTGAGAGGAACAAATTAGCATGTACTTAGTCTAGTAGTGCTTTTATTACCCGTTAAAGAAAAAAGTCCACGAAAGCTGCATTTCTTTCCACCTTAATTTCGTCGTTCTAAACAACGCAACGTTTCAAAAGTCCCCGGTGGTCCACTGTGCACTTAAGTTTTTACGGTGCATAAGAGGGTTTTCGCGAATATCTCCGTTACTTTTAATTTTACGAATACGTAGTTGGAAAGAATAGACAATTGTCTACAAAAAAGGTCCTTACTCGTCTTATCATCCGAGCTATAGTTTTCGAAAAAGCTTGATGTGATACAACATCTGCTCTTTTTCATAGAAGTAAAACAGCAACTCTGTAATTATTAGACAATCGACCGAATTTGAAAGATGCAGTTGAAGTTTTCATTCAAAGTGACCTTTGTGGAATTCAATTTTTCTTGGCCATATATGGTGCTCCAGTTAAAGAAAATTCCTTGAATAACTAATCTTACTTGTGTTTCTAAATTAATGAGATTGGGGATAGGTATTAAAGAACAATTTTTTGGAGCCAAAGAAGGCACCTCCAGCTCCAGATTGTCTTTTAAATGCGATTTTTTGCAGTTGCGCAAAAGATCGTGGATAATTGTGTGGCTGCCGAAAATTGAGACTCCATTGCCCTTCTGTTTACGGTATTTATCACGGGCAATTTTGTGTAAATGTTCATGACGAAATCGAAGAAAATATAAGAGAAGAAGAAAAAATGCAGATGATAGAGACGAAAGAGGAGAAGAAGAATAGTAAGAAAAAAGGTGAAGAAGAAGGAGGAGAAAAAAGAAGAATTGGACGAAAAATAAATATTAGTTCTTGATAACACATAATTACTTTGAATATTCATAATGCTGATATATTGCTACCTCTGAATAAAGCAATCATGATTGATTTCATTAATAAATCACATAATACCTTTCTCATCAATAATTTCTTGTTATATATAGGACCTAATTTATAAACTTATTAAGTATAGAATAGAGTAAAATCGAAGTATTTGCTTGAGTCATAATTCATAACTTTTACATCAAGTTATCTCAAAAATTATAACTCGTATGATGAAACGAGTGAGGAACTTTTTTGCAGATATTCTGAATAATTTCAATCTTATAATAACGTTCATATTCGTAAAATTAAAGAAACGGAGATATTTGCGAAGAGGCACGTTTTTAACCCTTTTGCGCACCGTAAACAATTGTGTGTATGAGGGGTTACCAGGGAGTATTGAGACGTTTAGAACGATGAAATTAAAATGTAAAGAAAATTCAATTTTCTTAAACATTTTTCTTTAAACGATATATTTTTTAAAAAATCTGACATATTATTGCTTCCTATTTTTGCATTTCTAGAAAAAAATATTAAAATAATTAGTGGGTATTACAAAAGCATTCTTTCAAACTTAACATGATAATAATAATAAATACATATAGCCTTTTAAGAATGACAGTATAATGTATAAAAAACTATAGGTATTTATTATTAAAAATAATTGATTGAAGATGAAGTTTGTGAAAATTCATTTAGATTTAAGAAATTATAAACACTTTTTATTACTTGTCTAATGTTCACTATATTTGTTATTTTTACAACTAGTTTCATCCTATTCGGACATTTTCAAATAGACTAAATTATACACAGATTTTACTTTCATTTAAATATAAACTGAACTGAATAGAAGGATGGGTCACTTTATGGTTGATCATGTAATTCAAATTTATACAGATGTTGTCTTTGAATGTAGTGGTTTCTCAAGACAGTATATTAGGGTGTGATTTTTATTAACAGCATTAGGTTATCTGAACAAGTTTAATAACGGAGAATTATTTACATCTATTTGGTCGTTTAATATGTTGTAATTTTTATTCCCATTTAATTTATTTATTTCTAGCGCTTCAAATAGATTAAGTTTTTTTACTTTTCCCACAAATATGTAATATTTTAGGTTGATGGTCGTCAGTTATTGTATGACCAGAATCTGTTAGGTGTTTATAAAAGTTGGAATGTTGTTTCTGTGTGTGAATATGTTCTCTATATCTTACCCCAAACGATCTACCTGTTTGACCTACATATGAGGTGTTACATTCTGGGCAATCTAACCGATATACACCACATTTTTTAGAGATACAGTTTTTTGTTTTGCATTGAAAAGATATCTGTCTATATTTTTGTTAGAATTAAATGATGTTTTAATATTAAATTTGGAAAAAGTGTTGCTAATTGAATAAGAGTGTTGATCTGAATATGATAATGAAATGTATGTTTGAACTTTTTTCTCGATAATAGTGGAATAAAATTCTTTTAAGAGGGACTTATTTTGTTTTTTGGATTAATATTGTTGATTTAATTTTGAGGGTACCCGTTATTATGTGCTATAAGTCTTATTGTGTCAAGTTCTTCTTTTAAATCTGTCTCGAATAAAGGTAAGCTGAAGACTCAGTGTGTCGTAGATAGATTTGCGGCTAATTTGTAGGATAGAGGGTTATAGGAATTAAAGGGGATAGTGGCGTCTGCGGTAAATATTATAGAAATATGATGTTTTATGTCTTTTTTGTTGTCGAGAAAGTTTATTGATTTATTATTGTTCTCTGTTTCTAATGTAATGGATATATTATTGTGTATGTTATTGATAAAATATAGCAGTATTTCTAATTGTCTGTCCGTCCATTTAAAACCTATTAGGATGTCATCAACGTACCTGTACCAAAAGATAATATGTTTTTTTGATATTGGATAATCTAATATAGTTTCTTCAAGATTATCCATGACTATATCGGATAAAAGGGAGCTAAGTGGAAACCCACAGGAAGCCCTTGAATGTTTGCAGTATTTCATATTTTAATTTAGGGTAATTTTGTATTTTTCTAGTATATATGAAATTAAAGGATGACATTCGAAAGGAGGGATATTAGGAAACATGTTCGACACATCAAACGATACTAATTTTATAGAGTTGGGGTCAATATTTAGTCTGTTTAATTTTACTGTAAAGTCTAAGGAGTTATTAATTGTATTTGTGAGCTTAAATTTTGTAATAGATTTAAACTCGTTATTGTAATTCAGATAACTTACGTGTCGGTGAATTTGTGTAGGAAGCCACTGGCCTAATGAATATATTTACTTTATATAATTTAACTAAACCCTATAACTTTGGGGTTTCACAGTTCATAATGTGTAAGTCTTCTTTTTTCAAATTCAGAGTAGCACAAATAATCATAACTTTGTATTAAGGACATTTTTTTTGCAAATTTGTTCGTAGGATCTTGGGTTGATTTTTGTAAATTTTGTTCATCAAGGAATTCTATTGATATATTCTTTTTCCTGGAGAGTAACTGTAGTATTGCCTTTATCTGCTTTTGTTAAAATTAAAATCTTTTCAATGCAAAACAAAAAAACTGATATCTCAAAAAAATGTGGTGTATATCGGTTAGATTGCCCAGAATGTAACGCCTCATATATAGGTCAAACAGGTAGAGCGTTCGGGGTAAGATATAGAGAACATATTCACACACAAAAACAACATTCCAACTTTTATAAACACCTAACAGATTCTGATCATACAATAACTGACGACCACCAACCTAAAATATTACATATTTATGGGAGAAGTAAAAAACTTAAACTATTAGAAGCGCCAGAAAAAAATAAATTAAATAGGAATCAAAATTATAACAACTTGTTCAGATAACCTAATTCTGTTAATAAAAATCACATTATAATATAATTTGCCATCTTGAGAAACCCCTACATTTAAAGACATAATATCTGTACAAATTTACATTATATGATCAACCATAAAGTGACCCATCCTTCTATTCAGTTCAGTTTATATTTAAATGATTTAAATGAAAGTAAAATCTGTAATTTAGTCTACTTGAAAGTGTCCGAATAGGATGAAACTAGTTGTAAAAATAACAAATATAGTGAAAATTAGACAAGTAATAAAATTTTTTTATATTTTTAAATCAGTATTCATCATTATTATCATGTTAAGTTTAAAAGAATGCTTTTGTAATACCGAATAATTGTTTTATTTTTTTTTCTAGAAATGGATATATTTTTTGTCTAAACGCTCAGTAGTAATATAAATATTGGTACACCAATATTTGAAGAACGCAGTTGAAAGTAAATTCAGTGTCCATTTAAGTACTCTTTATAAAAGTGCTTTTGAAAGGCAGATTTACGGATTCATAGTAAACCTCAAATAACTAATATGTTATATTTGTCGAACCTCGGGAGTCAAGAGTGAGTGGTATGTCATATCGAAACAGGTAATAAAATAAATTATCTAATTGGCATTCAGTTATGTCTTGACTCATGATAAATAATTTATATATATTATATAAAAACAAGAAAAAAGAAAATATAAATACATTCATATGCACAGCTAAACAATTATCGCCTCACTAAAAAAAAACGTAATATTTTATAATGTTGTTACTTTAGGTCGATTTATTGTCTTTTCTTTTAAAATTCCCTTTCAAGCATAAAAATTCTTATCATTATAAAGTGACCTCAAATATCGGTGGGTCATATTTGTTTACATACTTTTATATTTTAAAATTATTTTGACTGATAAAACGATTTTTTGTACATAATTCATCTGACAGAATCGTGAGCGTGAGTTAATGTTATTAATTACATGTTACATAAATTATTTTCTTAAAGGTATAAACCAGAATACGATTATGTTAAAATGCGTATGATCAAACATAAAATTCACTAATAATACGCTCAAACCATTTCAAATCGGTTGCATACTGATAATTTGCTGGAACGACAAAATATTAGTGAGAACCACTAATATTCTCTGCTGGAATGCTACAAACCTCTATGTGCATGTCTGTTACAGTTTAACACCGTTTCTGATTGCTGCTAGAAAAAACCCTCGAACAAACCTAATATTCGCATTCTTGCAACTCAGTTATCTCGTACATTGATTAAATATCAAACTGGCCGAAAACTTAGGTAATATACTGTAAAATTTGGTGGTAACACTGGGTCAACGAGTACTTGTAACGAAACCATAATAGGAGAAAATGAACTGTTGCTTTTTGGCACTACAGCAGTAGATTTAACCTAAAGAACAAGTTGATACACACCGCATTTATTTATACACACCTACACATTCACGTTATGGCTTTAAGTACAGGTCACGCATCGTGGAGTGGCCGCCGAATTGCGCACAAGTTAGAAAGAAGTGGCCAGTATGCGGTAGAGACAGTAGATGCGAAATCCATTTCGCATTTAAATCTAAGGGGCCATGCTACGATGCGTAAGTTGTAAATCACCACCTATTAATAAGGTTCAAATCACTTTCAGAATGACTCTAGATATGATACTTGGTTATTTCATCTCATTCCCAAGGACATCAAACAAGGAACCCTGACCAATATTCCAAGAGATAGAACAAAGAAGATAAACATGACTAAATACCTAGGTCAACTTGCGCATTAAAAAACGACAAATTATGTTTGGTGAGACCGAAGGTGATGTAACTATAACTAGTGACTAAAGTAACTTTGACTTGATGGCGGTAACAGCACATCTTGATATTAAATAGGAAATAATTGTCAATATTTAGTTTTAAGAAGCAAATGCACCGTATTCGGTTTTCTTAGTTCTACTATGAAGTTACATTCATATTTAATCATTTTGCTACATAGATATACTACATAGTCATCATATTCGTCTCCTTTGTCTCCCATATTTGTCAGATGGATCATACAGCTGAAAATACATAACGATCTCAATTAATCAGTCATAATAATAACTAAAGAGAAAATGAAATGTTCCCAGAAACCATTTATTCATTTTCGACCATCCTCAGTTTGGTTTGTTAATCGCCAAAACTCGAACTTAATGAAATGGGACAGAACTTCTTTAGGAGCTTATCCATCGAGATCTAAGTTAATGCATAGGATTGAATGGACAGAGAATCGAGAGTAATCACCTTGTTAACAATAATAAATCTCTATCAATTCAGACAAATACATTTGATTCTGTACACATATTGATAAAGTTCCATCTATTTAGAATTAACAGCGTTTACTAGCTTTATAAACTTGTGTGCCAAATAATTTGATTTTATTCGTGACAAATATTACAGGACTACAGCAAATTGATAAGTATAAATTTTTCAGAGCATATATCAATCACACTCTTTCCATGTGATATAATCAGTTGAAATTTAAAAGTAATGTCTTGTGATCTTATAGTAAAGTAACCACTCTTAATTCGACACTTTTTAAATAATTCCACTTAGAAAAACTAATTGGCACAAATGCTTCTTATGGATCACAACTGTCACTATATTTTTCATTCATTTTGAAAATGAAATTTAATGCAAGAATATCATAGAGAATTTTGAATATCTTTATTGTAATAAAGCATTACGTATATTAAAAAAATATGTAATATTGATCATGAAAAATTCAAGATCCACTAATAGTGAATCAAACCTTATATATTAGTTTGCACTGGAATAGAGACAAATTGATGAGATTATGCAAAAAAAATTCTGCGAAATTCACTTTTTTTAGTTTGTCATTTGAATGTTGGGCTTTTTTAAAATTATTCTTAAATTTTATCGAAATAAGTTCAGTATATTGCAGCATTTTGTTTCTAATATTGCTCAACTATGCCACCAGAGCAGATTTTCGACAGCTAAGTAAATTTGAAAGTGAGATCATTAATAAAACAAGAGTTTCACATAGGAAAATTCCTAATCGTGTAAACAGAGATCAGCCTACTATATTAAGATGTCGTGCGAGGAGGAAGGAAGGCGGCGAGGAAGATGCAAGGTAGTAGGGGCATTCGCTATAGAAGACTAACTACAGAACTGCAAAATCGAATTTTGAAGCTTAGAGATCGATTCACCACAACGTGGACTAGGGAAAACGCTTGATATGATGTAACTGGTATGCCGATTTCAATGTTATGCATACATATATCGGAGGATAAGGTCTTTTGGGCTATGATTATATCGTTCGTGCTTAGTAATGTCATTAATATCAGTTCACCTGTGTAAACGCTTACAATTTTCAAATTTCGCTTTTATGTCACTGTGCGCGATAGTAGACAAAGGATTAAGTGACTTCATGACGAGAGATGTAATTTTGATGTTTTTGTTGAAAGGCATGTAGCAAGAACTCTTGAAATTATGAGGTGTTGTACCATTTGTTATGGAACAGGTGCAGGTGTCCTGTGATTTTCATGGCAGGAAGCAGTGCAGCAGCGCGCTATATTCATGACATGCTAGAACCTGTTATTTTTTCTTACATACTGTTAACATCACTAGAGATTTATTCCAATTTTTGGTGCATCTTCCTTCATTGTTTCCCAGGCGATCTCTCCTCCATCAATCATATGATGGGTAAGAGACTGACTAATTTGAGATATCCCACAATAATTTTGAATGCACTTCGACACGAGGTTGAATTTTCTTGTGAGAGCCTCCTTTAAGAAGAGGTTGATCACTTTATTCAAGTTATGTCGAGACGAGTTCACGAGTGTGTAAGATCACAATATGGTGCGACTCATTATTGATAACAACTATTTATTTGTTTTCCGCTGGAAATTTTTATCATTTCATGTACAGTTAATAAACATCGTGAGTAAATGTAGATTCCAGGTTCGTACATACATCGTATCGTACATAGGTATACAATATGGTGAAAAATAGATGTTTTTACAGAAGCACAATTATAACGATTTCACTATGACAGCGGCGCTCGATATTGCTATTAGTGGTCCTCAGAACGGCTGAAGAAATATTCAAAATCGCCATCTCGAGGAAAATTATTTGAAAAGGAACTGCCGAATACGCCATTACCACCACAGCATGTTGTGACACATTGGGGCACATGGCTAGATGCGGTAAGCTATTATTATGTTCATCTTAATGATGTAAAGTGGTGGACGACAAATTAAATGCAAACGATATACTCTCCATTTCACATGCTCAGAAGGCCAGTCAACAAAAATCTATTCGATCTTTTAAAAAATTTTTTTCAAAACTTTCTTGTTTTTCTTCCAAAGTGACTGAGACTTTTGCATGGGATAGTAGGCTGCCAAAGTCGACGCGCGGTATAAGGGGGGTGTTTCTTTCATTTATTTTTTCGACATCTACATCTCTTCACGAGTTGAGGACTTTTTTTGGTTTTGTCGGTTTACACTTCACATATTTAACATCCATTCGATCTCTTAAAGAATTTCTTGTATTTGTATATGTATTTGAGCAACAGGCGTCAAAAGTTAACACCTAAACATCTAGAACAGATGCTGCTAATTTACTAAAACTCTAAAAATGACAAGTGTATAGTGTTGTGTGTTCAGTGAAATATTTATTGCTTCTGTTATTTTTAATACTACAAAATCGCCATTTAAAAGGCAATATATAATTTATCATATCTTTTTATATATAGTCAGCCCTTGCTTTTTACGTCATCTACTATTTATTCACGGTTCTTAACAATTAATTATAACAATCTTTGTAGAAGGTTTGATCAAAACTACTCAATTTCTCGTGAAATTGTTTTTATTTAACAATGACTTCTAAATCGCTAACGTTTTATAGCCCAATAATTAGAATGGATATCCGAAAATAATTCAACATAGTTTAAATTTGATAAAAATTACCCAAACAACTATAGAAGTTGGAGATCAAGAAATATGGTAAATGTGCTACCATCTTTAAAAAATAATCACCAGTCTTTGGTGGTAGAAAAAAGTGACAAACTAGTATGCATCTGCATGATAGTTGACATCTTCATCAGTTTTACATGAATATATTACATAGTGTAGGTTTTAATAAGATTCATCTTTATATGTACTTTTCTGTATGAGGCTCTAAAATCAATGATAAATATTTATGAATCAACTCATTTCAAAATTTTGTGAAACTTAAAGAGCTTAACGAAGCTTTACAGCTTTATTTTCACCTCTGTATGGCAGAACCGCATTTAATTAGAACATTTTCTATTCAGTCATTTTAGTGTTATTACTTTTTCTAGTTAATTCCACTGTTCAAGAAAACCTCTAGGGAGACTAGCAACTTTATAACGATGTTAGTTTTAGCAAAGCTCCAAGCGTAGAGATTTCCTTACTGTTGAAATTTTTTTCTTTATTCATCTAAGTGATGTCTAGTCTAGGTCGGAAAATATATATGATTTAATACACCGAGAATCGATTATTAAGCTTTTTGGAAAATTAAATTACCATTTCTCGATAGAAAAAGTAAAATAACTTTGTAATTGTAGATGCAAAATTGATTCCAAATAGAATAACTTGTTGAAAAGAAATTTGCAAATTTCATCAGGCCTACAAGCCAAAAAAAAAAAAAAATAATACACCGAAAATTACAAATTTTCACACATACACTCTTCCATTTAAGACAAATTTTGATTTAACATAATGCAACCATAGAGTAATAATATTGAACTGAAAAGTGCCTTTATTGGAAGTTGTACAGTAATCATTTGTTATTAATTACAGACCTGTATTACTATAAGAATATACACATTATATTGTAAGACAAAACAAGAAAAATATCCTACATTCATTTTCAGTCTGGACAGAGCAAGTAACGTATCTCTTTACTATTATAGACGGTGGTGGTGGTGGTGATGAAGATGGAGCATATACTGATCTGTTTAAATGTTTCCAAGTGTGTCGGCGGCGACTACGTTGGCGATGAGCCATAATTATTCTGCAACGAAAGGACGATGATTTAATTTTATTAGTACTTCTTTAATAATTATTGTTTATAATAACTATTCAATCTTTCGTTCACTGGATGAGTATCATATAGTTCTTACATACCTTTTGCTAAATGAAATAATATGACCAAAGAAATTGTCGAGAATGTGAATAAAATAGACAATAAAAGATTATATAAAAGTTTATCTGAACCAGCATTATATTTGTCTTTTTTTTTTATTACATCTGTTTCCCGCAAACTTGAGAATTCCGCAGATATACTCAAAATCTATTACCGTTCTGATAAAATGAAAAACATACATTTTTTAATATGTGTATAATTTGTAATGTCTGTAATTTTTAGGAATCACATGTTAGGGTACGGACATACCAAAGGTGAATCACTGCCCACGGTGGAGATCGCGATCGCTGTCGCTACATCGATGTCACCTTCATATAAAGCTATCCTGCTCCTTTAAATATGATCGCACGTTTAGATTAGATTAGATTGCGAGACTTTTAATAGCTTAAATCTGGTCCCATGTACTCCTACCTCTTCTTATTTTTTCATCTGTATTCCAGATAAGGGACCCGTTTTTAGATTTGGGTCCTCAACTGTTCGGTGATCAGTTATTATCGCTTTAAATATCCGCTTAAATTCGAGCCTCACTGATATTATGTCAGAATGTTTGATCAGAGAGACTAACTTTTCTGAATACTCAAAAGTCCAACCAGATCTCCTGATTTGAATTTGTCTATGGATTACAGTCTTTGAAGGATGAAGACTGCTTCCTTCTTTACATGCATATATAAAGGGAGCAGATCAAGTAAGGCTTTCATTGCTGCTGTTGGACAGGTTCCCAGATACTGCAACTGTTGCACTTTCACAACTTGTTTGTACTGCTTTATCTTCTGCTTTTCGTCACCATACTAGTGATGCATATGTGACAATAGGTATGACAACTGTTAGGTTTGACCAATAGATCATTTTCGGTTTTATATCCCAATTCTTACTGAATTCCCTGCGGCACAACCAGAGGGCCGCTGTTCCTCTTTCAGTAATCATTGTCAGGTGATTGTTCCAGGTAACTTTTTAATCTAGGACTACACCTAGACATTTTACCTCATCAGAGAAGTCAATTTGTACACCATTCATTTTTTAGGCTATATTAGGGAAATCGTCCTTCTTTTGATAAATGGTATAATGGCTGTCGCGCTTGGACCAACGGGCACCAAGGTTTGATGACGATGACTGAAATTTGCATTAGGCTTGAAATCATCCTATCACGATTGCTTCTTATCATAATGACTAGATCATCAGCGTATTGTTGGATATCGAAACCCGAATCACTAACTTTAGTGAGAAGTCGATCAATAAATATAGACCACAGCAACGGTGATAGGAACCCTCCTTGTGGCTGTTACTGTTACTGAATCCCTTCCCATTTTTCGACGATATGCCTCGACTGTTAAGTATGGATAGTATCTATCTTACTGCTGAAGGTTCAAAGAGTTTCCTTTGTGCAGCTCTTTTTATTGATTTATAGAAGGTGTTATCACAAGCCCTCTTATATCTATGAATGCACAAAGAGCGATGTGTTTGGCCGGACTTCTCTTCTTAGATATTGATAAGATTTTCTTCATTGTTTTTAAGAGAAATTAGGTTAGGTGATCGCGCACCCTCGCCGTTTACATTGAAGTCAAGCCCGATGTCGCTGTCGATACAACAAATGGTACGGACATGCCGAGGATGCTTAGCTGCTCATAGCGGAGATCTCGATTGCTACGTTGATACCACCTATACAAGGAAAAGTACGCATCAGAAAATTTTGAAAATTTAGGAAGTTACTAATGGCAGTGTGGTCAATCCAACTAAAATAATTACAAGCATCTGGCACTTCCGGTTATACCAGAAGTCGATACCAACTTACTTATTTTAAACGGAATGTCCTATATAAATTATGGTTTTCGAAAAGAGCATAACATTCTGAGTTCAAAAACATGCCTATGCCTAAACCCAGCCGTTTCAGAGATATTTGACATTTTCAAAAAATTTTGACAGGTGTAATGTACAATAAACTTTATAACTTTCTTCATGTAAAAGATATTCATTTGCTATTTGGCATCCGGAAAGACCATAAGGTGAGCTACGCTCTACAGTTTAAAGAAATTCAATGATAGTATATCAAGAGTTCCATTTTTGACGTTACATTTTGTAAATTTCAAACCGAGAAAACTTGCTAAAGTCAAATAGAACAATCTGTATATTTTTAAATCAAGTTATGCATAATTAAATTTTTTTCTGATATAGCATTGTGGGGGGTTACGTTACAACTTTTTGAAATATTTGCGATTTTTTAGAAATCCAAGAATTTTTTGTAAAAATGTTATCAAATTAACCATGATTAGAAGCAATCAGTAATGTCAGTCATTCTCTTATGTCAAAAAATGCCACCGCTTTTAAATTACACCCACGAAGACTTTTTGAATTTGTTTATTATTTATGGAGAATGTGATAAAGTAATATCAAGAACTTGTAGGATATTTGCTACTCGATATCCACAAAAACGGAAACCGTCACCAAACACTGTAAAACGCATACTGGATCATTTTAAAAACTATGGCTCTGTCAAGGTAAGAATTCAAATGCGGAAGCCTATTGTTGATGACGAATACTTAGAAATAGCAATCCTGGGATATTTTCATGCATTTCCAATGATGTCATTAAGACAAGCTGCTCTGGTATCGGGATTATGCAAGGATGCAATGCACAGAATCTTAATTGAACAAAAATTTCACCCGTTTTTGTTCCAAATGGTTCAACGTTCAACGATTAAAAGAAACAGATTTCCTAAGAAGAGAAAATTTTTGTGAATTTATTCTAAGAAGGTAGGCGACAATTCTTATTTGGGAAATATTATCTGGTCAGATAAAGCTAAATTTGGACTTTTTAATCGACACAATTCGCATTATTGGAGTGACTCGAATCCTCATGTGTTCAGGGAGCGAAAGTTTCAAGAAAGTTGGCTGTTTAATGTTTACTGTGCCATAAGAAACGAGAGTGGTGGTATTAGAATTTTATCAGGAAAATTTAAACAGTAAGTTATAAAGATTTTTCTTTTGTTAATATGTATAGTTAATTTTTTGTTTTTTTTTTTGTTTTGGTGAAAGATCTAAACATTTTACAAAATTTGAATAATAACTATTTAGAAAATTTACCTCTCGCCGAACATAGAAACATTTTTTATCAGCACGACGGTGCTCCCCCACATATCGCGTATTTGATAAATAACTTTCTACAAGGAACTTTTTACGATCAATGTATTACCAATAATGGACTTTTCCTATGGCCTCCTCGCTCGCCCAATTTATCAATTTTAGATTATTTTATTTGGGGAACTATTAAAAATAAAGTTTATGAGAGCCCATTAACAACTATTGAAGATTGTATGTAGAGAGTAAGAAATGCATTTCAAAACTTATCACAGGATTTAATTAGAAGAGCTACCCATGAAGAACTAATCCGAAGGTGCGAAAAATGTGTGGAGGTTTGATGGCGGAATTTCGAACAATTATTAAATTAAAATGGAATCATGTTTTTAATTGATTTTATCTTAGCTATTTTAGTTTATGCAAAGTGTCCTCAATGCAATTAATAGGCATGTTACAGTGTTTAATGTTATTTCCTGGTTTTGTGGATATCTAGTAACAAATGTACTACAAGTTCTTGATATTACTTTATCACATTCTCCATAAATAATAAACAAATTCAAAAAGTCTTCGTGGGTGTAATTTAAATGGGGTGGCATTTTTTGACATAAGAGAATGACTGACATTACTGATTGTTTCTAATCATTGCTAATTTAATAAAATTTTTACTAGAAATTCTTGAATTTCTAAGAAAATCGCAAATATTTCAAAAAGTTGTAACTTCAACCCCCACAATCTTATGTATAAAAAAAAGGAATTTAATTTTACATAAATTGATGTAAAGAAATACAGGGTATTCCATTTGACTTAAGCAAGTTTTCGCGGTTTGAAATTTACGAAATGGAACGTAAAAAATGGAACACTTGGTATACTATTATTGAATTTCTTTAAACTGTATAGCGTAGCTCACCTTATGATCTATCTGCATGCCAAAAAGCAAAGGAGTATCTTCTACACGAAGAAAATTATAAAGGTTATTATAAACCATTACACCTGTCAAAATTTCCTACACGTTTTAGGTTCTTTTCGAAAACCCTAAAATATATAGGATATTCCATTTAAAACAAGCAAGTTGTTAACGACTTCCGGTATAACCGGAAGTGCCAGATGCTTGTAACTTTTAGTTGGATTGGCCACACTGCCATTAGTAGCTCCCTAAATTTTCAAAATTTTCTGGTGCATACTTTTCCCTATATCGACCGATGCAGTTCCTGGTGAGACACCCTGTATGTAAAACAATACTGTTTTCTTAAAAGTGATTACATACGGGGCGTGTGAAATGATGCTAGAATCCTTGGTATGTGCGATCACATTTAAAGAGGCAAGACCGTCTTGTTTGGCAGTTTTGTATGTATATTTCCGAGTATATTTTAAAGGACACCGCTTAATCAATGTGAACATAATTACTAAAAGGTTAATCTGCCTTGCAAGTCGCTATTAGTCATTAAGACATTAATGATGTCTGACGGGTAGTAGCACTGACCACCAGAGGGATACACTTATCACTCACTATGTCTGTTTTGCTTAGTCTGCTTTAGGCTAGTCTGGTTTACCATTAATATTAGTCTTTTCCATTACTTATGGCATACTGACGAGAACATAACAAGTTCAAACCGGTCTATGTCTATTGAGGAATTGACAAATGATTTTCGCTACCAAACAAGACTTGCTGGTTTAATTCAATGCAGGTCGGGGCTTTTGTCCTCTGAGTAGTTGTTTCCTGTAAGTCTTATTCAGTATATAGTTTAGCACACCAGGGTTAGAGGTCACAGCTCTTGGTACCTGCTTTGCAGGTATGCCATACTGATTAGAACATAACAAGTTCGAAACCGGTCTATGTCTAGTGAGGAATTGACAAATGATTTTATCTAGTACCAAACAAGACTTGCAGGTTTAATTCAATGCAGGTCGGGACTTTTGTCCGCTGAGTATTTGTTTCCTGTAAGTCTTATTCAGAAAGGTTAATGTTAAAAATATTTTATTTAACGCTTACCTCTCCCCGCTTGCCATTGTGCCTCGCACTTGATGAATAGACTCTGCCATTAGATTCAATTATTCACTACATTTTTTGTTTTATTTGTTCGTGTATGATTTTATTGTTACGAGTAAAACAATAAATAGTTAATATTATAAATTTATAAATACCCATCCAGTGAAATAATATATAAATATGATACAATAAATATTTTGCCACTATCAATATATTTTGGATATCAGCTATCCCATAAAGTATTTTTATATTTTATAAAAAACTAAAATAAATACTCGAGTTACGGCATGAAATCTAGATTACCCAAATTAATAAACATAGATAACGTTCATATCAGAAATATATTAATTCAAGAGCAGGAAGAGTGACTGATGAAGAAAATCGAACAAATAAATTGTTTCATTCAATATTCAATCACTGTAACTTTTTTTATTTCGCAGATCAAAGAAATATTATAACAACAGTTTTTCATTTGTGTGGCTTTTCATAAATTCTTAAAACAATATATGTATGTATTCAGCTGACATTGTTGGAAACATACCTCTTACATTAGAAACGCTAGTGAAGTTATATTCAAATTAAAAGCAGTAGGCTTTGTTGATATGTACCTATTAACCTGCGATCTATGTAAATATAGTAGCGACTGACTGTATGATTAATAACAGACCGGTCTAAAAAGTTTCCGTTATATTATTATTATATTTTAAAGAATAAGAGCAATTACACACAACTGATTATACAATATTGCGATGGAGAGAAATTTTTTTGCTACAATTTCTTTTTTAATATTTTAAGAAACATTATATTCAAGCGTTTGCCTTTTACGCATAAGAGGACAAAGATGAACAGGGAAAAACGGTTATCGTGGAAAATACTTGATTGTTAGTAAGCTCCTAAAGCACACAATATGCACTGCCAAAATGTTAAAATTCCCAAAACAGCATCTAGGTGCGAATCCATGGAAGACAGTGGACGAATCGGTAAAGTTTATAGTTAGGATTTGTTCTGTTCTAGCTTTGAATGATTCACTAATTCTTGATTCTTTAGGATTTGATAGAATATTTCTTATGTTTCTTATTGTAAATTTAAGAAAATCAAAAGGATCAACTAATACACGTTAACTGTTTTAGCATTGTCAATTGGATGATATTTATGTATATATATATATACATATATATATATATATATATATATATATATATATATATATATATATATATATATATATATACATTTTTTATATTTTTTAAGTATGTAAATATATACTCAAAAAAACTACGTAAAAATTATAAGGTCACGTTAATATTTAGACAGTGTGGAGGTTATGAAAAGAAGTGTTATAAAATTAGTCCCAAGAGTAGGGGGAATTTTAGGTGATAGTTTCTTATTTCTAGCTTAAATCTGTTCATTGTTAGGTTTCTAATTTGTACAGGAAAACAATTATATTGCTTTGGAACTACATAAATAAAATTTTTATATGTAACATAGTAAAGTGACTATATTGATCAGTTTGTTTATTATACCAACAATTTTGATCCGTACATTAAGCAATGATAAATGAACAAGGCAGGAAGTGTAAAAATTTGCAATTCGTGGAATACAGAATTACGACTCTCGACTAGATTTATTAGTAATCACCCTTAATACCATTTTTTGCAATACAAATACTCGTCTCCAGTCAGCACAATTACCCCATAATATAACTCCATACGAAAGTTGAGACTGGAATTATCCCAAATAAGCTTGGTTTTGTTGCATATTGCGCAAGTTTTTTAAGTAAAAAAATAATTCCTGTGAGTTTATTGTACAACATGTTTATATGATTTTTCTAATTTAATTTTTTATCAATATGAATTCCTAGAAATTTCCCTAATGTACCTCGCAAAAAAATATCTTTTAGAATAGAATTAATATGTATCGTCTTATTTACATTTAACGACAGTTTGGTACACGTGAACCATTCTTTTGGTTCGATTTATGTCATTCGATTAATGCTCTTTAATTTATAAATATCATTATCGATATTGTACAGAGTGGTGTCGCCTGCATACTGAATCGTGTTTACCATATGCAAATAACTGGGTAAGTCGCTTACATATAATATTAACAAAAGTGGCCCTGTTATAGAATCCTGTGGCACGCCTGCCACTACATTCATTGCAATCGACATCACTCCGTTACAATCTGTAATTTGTTATTTATTTTGTAGATATGATACAATAAAATAATATCCAGCACCCATCATTCCAGACTCCACTGCTTCACCCCCTCGAAAGCATTAAGGATATGTGCTACCATCTGAATTAATACGTTTTTGTAGTCGACATATTTTTTCGAAAACCGATATGAGCAATATTAAGAAGTTTGTTCTTTTTTTTCAAGATAATTTGTTAGTCTATTATTAAAGATTACTCAATTGGGTTTGAAAGTGAAAAATCAAAATCGCACGGAGTCAGTGCTTATATATTTTTACCTTGTAGACTACTAATTTTAGTTTTAAAAAATGCATTGTCACCAGGAGTTGCCATAAATCTCACATATATTTAATTGTTTCAAGAATATAATCATATCGCTTAATGTTTGACATACGTAATTAAGTTCTCTGAGAAAATTTTATTTTAAAAAATATCGGAAAACAGAGCTAATAATTTTAGTTGTCACTGTCTAAATGTTAAATTTACTAAATTAATTTGTTTTTTGAATACTTAGGTCATCCTGTAGCGACGAAAATACAGAACCTAGTGAAAATTATAGTGATGTTTACTAAAAGAAATTAATTTACTATTTCATGGGCAAAATTAATCCTGAATGATGATAATAAAAATGGTATGGAAAAATGTCTAATTCCACAAATAATTATTCACAAATTTGAAAAAATTCACGACAAGACCGAAAAGCGAGTCAACTGTATCTGAATAATATTTAAAAAACACCTAGGTAATCAACTTTATACCTAAAGTTATTGTTAGCTATAAGTCAAGTATTACGGATAATATTCCCTTAATAATAATTGTTGAAATTTGTATGGCGTAAAAGTTTTTGCCATGCATCATAAACATAAATCTTGCAATAATTACAACACTGATGTGTCTATATAATGAAATGACGATTCCCACTATTTGGTATTTTTAGTATGTAAAAATCATTTCACATTTTTTCCACATAAAGAAGTGTTATAGCAAAAATCTTCTCTCCATCATTATCATTATTACACATACATATATTAACAAATTTGCGTACCACTTAGTAAATAAAAAATATGTATTATACACTGTTTTGAAATACACAATTTGATTCCCACAATTTACACAGATTCTACTTAATTAAAAGCTATGTAATTTCAAAAAATGATATGATAACTCACAGATATACTTATACAGCAAAATTTAACAAAGCAGCACCTCACCACCGTCTACTTTACACTACAACCAATATAGTCTTGTTTAATTATTTTAACGAATTACATATCTAATCGTATATAGTTTATTAATAATAATAATAAACCATTCATAACTTTAATTAAAGTCTTACGTCATGTTTTTTATCATTTATGTTAAATGGAAGACATGAAGTAGAGAAAAATATAAATATAGCAGTGACTGTCCTTACAGATATTTGTAAAAATTCCGCTAAGAATATTTGTTTTTGAACTATAATAAATTTGGAAAGGTTATTATTGCGTTAAATATAAAAAAGAATTTATAAATTAAAACAGTTCAAAATCAAATTAATGCTTTAATTTGTGATCAAACACGCGTCTAAAAATCAAACTGCAACTACAATTGAAAAAATGTTACGTATCGACTAAACTAACTTCCTTTTTATCCTAAAATCATTATATTATTAGTAATAGTGTTCGTATAGACTAAAGAGGCTGAAGTCAATATAAACAAACATGTCTCTGTAGTCCGTAATATAGTGGGTTTTCACAGAACGAATTTATGAAAAATTGTATTTAGCATGACATAATATTGAATTAAAATCACTTTTAGATTCTGGTATTTCACCGCTTACTTTTTTTACTAATTTGAACATCAGAATTATTACAAATAATAGTCAAGTAGCGCCTAAAATTTTGTAGTTATGACACAACGTCGGAGCAACGTTACTTAAACCTCACAAACCTGCAGTTTAAGTCTAGCGCATTTACCAATGTTGGTTTGACGTCGAACTCTACTTAATATGTTGTGTGTCTTTTCAGATCATTATCTAACGATAATTAGACATTGGTAACTGACGTTGTTGACTGACGTAATTGGGCCTCAGATTGACATAACCTTAATAAACCGCTGCCAATTACCTGTGGATCAGAACTTCCTCACAGTAGTAAAACTCGACGTGTGGTGGAGTTTATAATAAAATTAATTTTTGACGTTTCAAAAAAGTCACATTTTGACGTTTCAAAAAAGTCACATTGGTGGAATGTCACTAATATTTTTTTAGACCGATTTTGCTCATCAACGAACTCAATCCCTTCCTTGACCTCTAGAATGTGTGTACCAAATTTGAAAGCTTTATCTCAAAAACTGTAGCTGCTATCGCGAACATAAACACACAGACACACAGACAGAAATTTTTTTCTGTCTGAAATTTTGTGCATCATAATTCGTCGAGATTCAACCAGAAATGCAATAAAAATTTTCAAAATTTTTTCACGAATACATAACTTCCTCACTTTGAGGGGTGAGGAAGTAATTAATGCAACGCAAGGTTGGCATTATTGTGATTATTTGGAGTAAACGTTAGTGTTAATGCAGATTTCTGCACCTGAACCTACTAAAAGTTGATACAGGTAAAATTCTTTAACCTTAATTTCGCAGTTAGTAAAAATAATTGCAGCTGGATAATAGTTCCTGACTACACCCTATTTTCTGTTTCCATAGAAAAATGAATGTGTGGCCATGTTGATTACGAGTTTAGAAATATTTTAGATTCACATAATGTGCCCCTTTTTCAAATAAAGTAAGCAAACAAGTTTTTATTTATTCGTAAAATTAATTAATACTTCAATTATTTTCTTTGTAAAAAAAAAGTTTTAAAAGTGAATAAATGAAAATAGTGCTTTAATTTTTAAAATAAACATTATTCTTATGGGCTCACTATATTTTTCGATCTACTTCATACATATCTATCAATAAAATTTCTTTCGTTTGAGAGGCCCAACTTTCCTCCTTACTCAACTAGGCAACCCACCCTAATGGATGACTACGACCATCATTCGTCTGGGCGACAACTCTACTCAATAGATGGCTACAACCATCACCCAACTGGGCGAGCACCCTACTTATAGACGGCTGCTATCCTCTCCACATGTGCGAGCGACCCACCTCTAACTGTAGATGGCTACAACAATCAATCAACCTAGGCTACACCCCAAAATACTAAACAAATTATAGATATCAATTCGTAATTCAACACTTAAGTACTGTTTACTACAGGTAACTACCCACTCTGTTAAATTAAAACAAGGTCAGCTCTGTACTTGGAAAATCTTATGGCATTTTTTTAACACATCACATGGTTCCATTTTATCTACTGCTACAACTGTTTTTGCGTTGCGACTTCCTTGACACAAATCCTCAACCTCATATTGATCATCATGACTGGTCACACAGAAAGGTTCTTTAAATTTCGGAAAAACTTTTTAATCGTCCCCATGTTAGGTTCACTAGTAATCAGAATTAAATTAATTCGCCGGTTTTATAATGTTTTGCTTCACGTCTAATCTTGTCAACAAGTTCCTTTGTTGTATCTCAGTTATGTGATGTCCTATTTTGTTTTTCAATTCGCTTGCATCGACTTGTTAATTTTATCTTAAACAGAGTTTAATATAATGGCTTTTGCGGCAGGTTTTGGCTGATTCCTGAAGAGAGTCTCGGCTGGAATGGTATTTATGCCTTTATCATATGCGGTGTTTACAACATTTTGTGTCTGTTTGATATCTGTATGTATCCCATAACTTACTTTATTTTTCTGTGCTCATAGTTGACAACATATTTAATATGGATCTGTTTTATCCTCGTTGGCTCTAGGCGCTGCAACAGCATTTAATATGTGTTTCACAGCATATAAGTGGTGTAAAACACTCGAAATGGTTGAGATGTGAAAGCAGTACTTCGGTCACTTACGATGCAGTAATTCATTCGAATTCTTTCTTTAGTTTGTTTAATACCTACATGGCATAATACCATGACATAATATAGGAATCTGTTATATAGCAACCAATATTTTTATATTACCAGGTAGCTTGTGGTATAACTTGTTCCTTTTCGACACATACTGGACGAAGTATGTATCATACGCTTTAGCTTCTAAAATATTTCATATCCTCATGACCTGATCGTTTTGAAGATAAGCGGACCCTCTCCAATCTCTTTCTGTATTTGTGATTTTATTGATTTCTAAGTTCGTTGGGTTGCTTCGGTTAACGGTACGATCACCTAAGAACCTCACGTTAGTGTGTAATTCTGTAGGTAGTTCTGGGTCAAATACTGCTAAAATTAACCTTATTGTTAATTTGCGCTCAACAGAATTAAATGCCGACTTTTGTTCCATATCCGAATGCCCAGTTACGATTTTTCAGATTAATTTGGTATTAGAGTGAGTGATTAGTGCAAAATTCTTGTAAAACTTGCAAAACAAATCTGCCAAATCAAGAAATTTTCGTACCTGTTTAACGGTTTTAGGCTCTGACATGTTCATTACTGGATTTATTTTACTTTCACTTGAACGGATAACCTCAGCAGCAATTTCCAGACCAAGGCAGTTTATCTTGTTTTCAAAAATACACATTTAATTGCCATTTTAGTTGCGTCAGTATTTTTCAAAGTAACCAAAGAAATTCAAATCCGGTCTGTAAACTCATCAAGTAATTTACGGCACTCGGTTTTTACTGTAACTAATCCCAAACTATAAACACAATTTCTCAAAAATACACGTAATATTGATGTATTACCATCATTAGTCTTAACATCAAGCTTAAGTCTCACAGCTACCTTTTTGCAGTGTCAAGGTATTTGAGCTCCCAGTGTTTAAACGCTTCCTTTTAATTTCATTTGTAAATATCAGCATAATGTGTATTAATCTCACCTGCTAAGTTACCTGATTAGTTTTATAATGTTTCGATTTACCAAAAGAACTAGCTTCATTTTAGAGGCATTGATATTGATGATGTCCAATTGTTATGCAGTTGTAACACTCCACTATAGGTTTATTGCAATTCTTGACATAATAAGGACCTTTACAGTTAAAACAGGCAAGCTTACTTTCAAGGGATGTTGGAGGAGCAATCATTGTACGATTCTTCGTAAAATTGATGGACGCAAGAGATTGTTTTTTTTTTTTTCGTTGGTATTACTGTAGGTGTTATAGTACTCAAGTAAGCACACATTTCCCCACTATTAGAAAACCTTGACACACTTGTTATCTGTTCGACATGCTTATCCTTTAAACCTGATATGATCGCATCCATCAAGTAAGTTTACTAATGTCTGGAAGCGATATTCGCTCCTGTCTTAATGAAGACTCATATAGAGTAGTTTCCCGTAGTTTGCCAAATGCTAACGGTTTTTGGAATTGTTGAATGAGTAGCTTTTTGATATTGCTCCATTTGGCGTCAACTTATTTGAGCACCATTCCATCGTCTAGCTATTCTTGTTAGTCGATTCAGAACTAATCTAATAATATTCAAATCATTCATCTATAATTTTTAGTCCTCAACTGACAGGGATATGAGGATAATATTTTCGTCACCTAGTTATCCCTTTCTCATGTTGGATATACACCGGTTCAACCTTTTCAATAGTTTCAATTTTCTTTTGGTTCTCCTATTACGGTAAAATCTCGACGAATTTGATGAATCTCACGAACTCGAATTACTACTTGCGTACTACTGCTAGAACTTGTTCAAAAGTCTGTAACGCTCTCCTGTTGAAATTCGCAATTTTAAATAAACAAATTGACTCTTTCAGGGATAAAGGAAAAATTTGTCATATGCACTATACAGGGTGTTTCAATGATGTGACAACAAATAAAAAAAGATTAACATTTTTTCCTAAAATTCTTCCAAGGCGTTCTACGATTCTTTGAAAGTATAACATTAAACAATGACCAGGGAGATGAAAATGAGCTTGTTACATATAATATTACATACATCTATTAAATTATTAGTTCGGTACTGTGACATACATGAGTGTTTGGCTTTTGTTTTCTTATTATTAGCGCACGGAAAGAAAACTATTCTATACCAAATTAATCGATTATTCTTGAATTTTTATACTTCTCACTAGAAAAATATTACTTGGCATAATAAATTATTATTGTTTCAATAATATACCAATTGTAAACCAAGAACAGATATATTTTTGAGTTTCATTAGCGCTAGTCTTTAAGTCAATATAAGTCTGATTTCTTCGAAGTATAAGTATGTATTAAATATACTCTTAACACTACACTTCATTCAAGTACTGTTAACCGTGAGAGTAAATATAAGTACATCTTGAAGTAAATTCTTATTTAAATGTTTTTCTTGACGTAAGAATACTACTCTTGTAATAAAGCTACAAACAACTTTGCTGGAAGAATTATACATAGTATTAATCCAATAGCTGTTATCCTTGATTGAATACATGCTAATCTCAATGTGAAGTGTTCTAATATTGGAACAAGTGAATCGCGCAGTGGTGGGAGGTAGAAAGTTATGCCTTTGCCAAACAAAGACGATATACCTTACCTACTACGCGTCGAATTGTGTGTGCTGTAAATTTTTTTTCATAGATGTTGATCATTATGAAATAATTTATATTTGTAAAGTTACACTTGAAAAAGAAGTATATGACAATTATGAACTGTGAAATAGAAGTTGAGTCTACGATAGCAAGTGGGAATTGGAATCCTTAATTTCAATATTAGAAGGTAAGTTTAATAATTCTGGTT
Organism: Rhamnusium bicolor; assembly: GCA_029963845.1. Lineage (NCBI taxonomy): Eukaryota > Metazoa > Arthropoda > Insecta > Coleoptera > Cerambycidae > Rhamnusium > Rhamnusium bicolor. Next base: position 601,787 of record JANEYF010000521.1, on the reverse strand, counting down.
TTACTGCATGCAAGCTATTTTAATGTTATACTTTACAAGAAATGAATACACAACATCACCATATTATAGGTGAAAAGGTATTCTTCTGAAGTTTAATGGTTGTGTATAGATTTCCGAAGTTATTTATCTTTTTGATAATTTTTACTTGTGTATTATATACAATCTATAGTCAAGGTTACACACTTTAATAAGATAAAAAGACGAGCTAAAAAACTACATTTGTGAAAAAAATTTCAACCCAATCGTACATTTATAGCAATTTATTTTTAAAACTTGATAATGCATTAAACGTGCAAATTATTTTAAAACACTGAACTGATTCTGCGGTTTTTCATATATTTAAAATTATTTTAAAACTTCTCTACTTTATATATTACTTTCCGAATGAGGTTTATATGAAGTTTTAAAAACTATATTTTACTTCCATAAATAATACAAGAATATAAGATACAGGTAGAGCGTCCATTGTTTTCAAATTAAAGAGATACAGGGTGTTTCGAAAAACATGTGTCACAAATATACCTATCAACTTAGGTCCATCTTTACCTCGTTTCTGTGATATTGAAGTTTTATTTTCTTTGCGTTAACTGTAAAAAATATATACGCCACTGGTATTTTTAGTTTTTGATGGCCCAATTATGTAGAAAGTTAATTGCTGAAAAAATGTCACCTCTTGGCGTTTTTTAAATATCGGCATCGTGTAGAAGGTAAATGCAATTTTTAAAGACTTTTTTAAGTCTATTAAAAAAAATAATAATGCTATTAAGTACCCTACATAAAAGAATTGCATTAATCTCCTACACAAACCTAAATCTAACAAAAAGCAGGAGGTGACTTCTTTTCAGCAATTAACTGTCTACTTCTAAAACTGAAGAAGTCAGTGGTGTATATATATATTTTCTTTACAAAATTAACCGAAATAATAATAAAACTTCAACACTCTGCATTTCAAGTACGAAACAGCAGTGGACCCATGTTGACAGTAACAATTTGTTTTATTTTTAAGTGAGAAATCTCCGCTTAAGTGATGACACATGTTTTTTGAAACGCATAAGGGCAAGGGAAGTTTCTAAAAAAAAAAAGAAGTAAATAATAAAATATCTCAAAAACTGTTAGGTTTTGCATTATGCATATTATAGTTAAATCAGTTGCAAATGAGCTCTACTAACATTCCAGGAAAGGAATATGGCGATTTATCAGTCATGCACCCTGATGTGTACCTATATATAACATTATTAATCAATGACTTTCTGAAGTCATTGATATTAATTTATTATCAGTGCAGGATTAATGTTCTTTGTTCTTGCCAAAAATGCTAAGATAACATATTAATTATTATGTATTTTAGCTGCCTATTTACAAATTGTATATATGCATAGAAATTTTGTGAATATTCAAATGGGCTTAAAAATTTCGGTTTCGCATATGTACAAAACTTGTTATGCCATACCTGTTTGAAAGTTCGAGCATACTTTTCTATTATATAGTTAGCTACAATGACTTGTTTAAATTATTTATACTTTAATAACATAAATAATTGTTTTCTAGGTCAAGAAAATTAACTAACGTTGGACAATTTACTGGAAATTTCAGAAGAACAGATTATAGAACTTATTCCTCAAATCGGAAAGAGAATTAAAGTTCATCAAACACTTAAAAGCACATAAAATAATAATGTGACTTCCTGTGGTAAATTTGAAATCTCATATACACTGTGTTCACGAATGAACTTATACTTGTAAATTTGTTTGTTTTTGGTTTCTTAATAAAACGCCATTCTTCATAAAAACTTCTAATTCTGAAAAGTCCTTAGCTAATCCCAGAAATTCAAATTTGATTCAAATAATTTATCAGTTTTATTTAAATATTGTCTGAACGTTATTTGTGGCATTTTCTAAACTTTTCCTTCTCTTTTTTGGGACTTACTACCACATGAATAATTCTTCGTTATCTAAAAAATATGGTTAGTTACCCAGTATGTTACTGGAAAAATAAACCTCTGCGCTTGTGACTTTACGTCAAAAGTTTAGTCAGATGGTATTTTTTTGACAACTAATATGAGACAAAAAAATAATGATATAATTCCTTAATCTTTCAAAAAACACTCTCTGACTAATTTTTTAATGTAAAGTCACAAGCGCAGAGGTTTATTTTTCCAGTAACATACTGGGTAACTAACCACATTTTTTAGATAACGAAGAATTATTCATGTGGTAATAAGTTCCAAAAAAGAAAAGGAAAAAAGTTTTATTGAAATATTGCAATTGTTGAACGAAATGAAATTTATCCTTACAATAAATGGTAAATTTAATAGATCGCAATATTAAATTAAGAAAGAAAAGATTTCAGTCAACATAAAATATTTATTGATTCAAGTAATTCATCAGTTTTGTTTAAATAATACAGTTGTTGAACGAAATGACACATTTCTTACATTAAGTGGTAAATGTAATAGATCGCAATAATCTCTACTTTTGAACTGAATATAAGAAATCTTAGATTAAGTATAAGTTAGTATTGAATATCTATTGTTCGAAACTTCCTCTTAGCTGAAGTAGAACCATTATTCTAAAGTTAATAATTAGTTATCATTAAAAGAAGGAGACTAAACAAAAAATCAGAATGTGGGAAAATATTTAAAAAGATTTAAAATCATTGAGGTTATTAGATGAAGTGTTCGATACTCAATGTAATACGTAAAATCGACCATAGGTTTATATGCGAAATATAAGAATTATTTGTAATTTTAAATTACACAACCGTTAAAAAAAGTTGTTCACAGAAACAGAAAAAAATAACTAATTTCAATCCATTGTACTTAATATCTTTGTAAATAATACAATAATATAATCATTAAAGAAACAATAGAAATCTCTTTGAAACGCATACTTCAAATTTTTATAAGTCTTATGCGTTTTCTGCATTTAATAATATATTGCTAACTATAACGAAAAACAAAAGCAAAACACTAAATTATGTCACATTGCCCACCTCAGAATTTAATGATCTATCCAAAACTGTAAAAATATACAGGGTGTTATGATAAAAATTAAAAAGTTGCTATCATTTCCGCTGAAACCAGATATGATTAATACATTTTTTATGTCAAATAATGTATTTTTATTTATGTATTGACTATATACAGAGTGGGGCAATACTGCGTCGGACTTCGATATCTCGAGTTCTACGATAGCTAGAAATTAAAAAAAAAAATACGAATAAACTAGATAAAAAAGTCTATAACCGGAAATTATTTTCGAATATACAGGGCGAACCAAGACGAAATTACAGGATTACAGGATGCCTTTTTTTAAATGGATTCCTATATTATTATCTTCCAACCACTTAGATGTAATGAATTTTTTTGTCGAAATAGTGCCATCTGCTATTTTTCAATTAAGAACTTTTTGAATTGAATTTTTCTTAATTTTTTCAAATAGAACACCCTGTATATTTTTCGACGATGTGATGTAGAAATGAAAAACGAACATTTTTTATAAGTACTTCTCTATGGCTAATTGTAACCATTTTCGTTTTATTGAGCAATAAGTACAAAATTCAAGAAGAAACTTAAAAACCAGAGGTTTCTTCAAATAACTTATTAGAAAAAATTATAATAAGTGCTCCACATATTGACTATTTTGATTGACACACGTCTCTATGCAATTGTGAAATGAGGGTTTTACCGTTCCTAAAATTGTCGGTGTGATATCTAAAAACAGTTATTATCCTTTCTGTCACATTTTGTACTATTGTTGGTGTCTTTATAAACAATTTTCTTCACGTATCCCCATAAAAAGAAATCCATTTTTGTAAGATCTGGGGATCTAGCAGGCCATTTAGTAGGTCCATTTCCTTCATTCCATTGAAGTAGGTAGGTATTATTTAAGTGGTCTCTAACTGCATTTAAATAATGTGGTGGAGCACCACCTTGCTGAAATCACATCATATTTCGAATCCTTTTAGGAAGATTCACCAATAATTGTGGCAGATAGTTTTCCAGAAAATGAAGATAAATAGCTCCAGTCATAGATGGTACCATCTATGAAATGCGGCCCTATTATATGTTCTTCAATAATTCCTCCGAAACGTTTATAGACCTTCTGTTCTGGTTATCAACTTGCCTAAAAAAAGTGAGGATTTTCCGAAGCATAATAATAGAAATTGTGCCTATTAACAAATCCATTTTTATGAAAAGTTGCCTCATCAGTGAACAAAACATTACTGAAGAAGATATCTTGCATTTTATCTCTGGGTCAATTACAAAACTGTAGACGCCTTTGAAAGACGTCATCAAATAATTTCTGATGCATTTGAATATGATTTGCATGAAACTTAATTATTTTTATGATTCGACTTACTCCTATTAAGGAGCTCACTTTTCTTTGACTAATATGGGGATTCTCAACCATTGCCAGGACCACAGAAAACTCATTGTCTGACTCGCCCAAAACAAAAGTCATATCTACAAGTTCCGTTTTATTAAAATTTATTTTGTAAAACTCTAAATATTTAAAATTTAATACAGATGATAACTGACGACCGATAAGTGCGATAAATGTTCGTTTTTACTCAATTACTGAACTAAGGTTTTATTGCTTGTCGAATAACGAAAACAGCAAAAAAAATTTTATAAAAAATACTATTACAGTAAGAGACTAGTTACATACTATTTACTCACTTCAATGGATTGGAAGAAATGGTAACACTAAATGGCTACATTTCAAAAGCGCATAGAGAAATGTGTCAATCAAAATGAGCAACATATGGAGCACTTATTATATTTTTTCTAATGAATTATTTGAAGAAATCTCTACTTTTTAAATTTATTCTTGAATTTAGTACTTATTTCTTAATAAAATGAAAATTGTTGCAATTAGCCATAGGAAATTACTTACAAAAAATCTTCGTTTTTCATTTCCACATCACATCGTTAAAATATACATTTGAAAAATTGAAAAAAATTCAATTTAAATAGTTCTTAATTAAAAAATAATTTTTGGCCACCCTGTACATTTTAGGAAGTAAAAACGATTCAAAAACATTAATTAGATGTCTCGTAACTAGTATTCACATAAGTTTTTCTTAAAACGTATAATTGTGACATTGGTGATTTTTTTCAATATGCATCTATAGATGGCATTATATCAACAAAAAAATTCATTACATCCAAGTGGTTGGGAGATAGTCAATAATAAAATAGGAATGAATAGAGTCTAGAAAGAGGCTTCAAATAATGTAATGATATACATAGCATTCCATTAAAAACAAAAAGGCACTTGATCCTGTAATTTCGTCTTGGCTCGACCGGTATATTCGAAAATAATTTACGATTATAGAATTTTTTATCTAGTTTACTTGTATTTTTTTTTAATTTCTAGCTTTCGTAGAACTCGAGATATCACTATTGCCTCACCCTGTATAATATCATTTTTCTAAATTAAAAATTAAAAAAAAGGGAGTAACCATATCTCAGTGACACCCGATATATTCCGCTCCCTGATAATTACACAGTGATGGATGAAAGTACAAACTTTAAACTTGGTAAGGAAAATTATTTTCATGAAAGCTACGTATACGAAAAGTTTCATTAATCATTAATAATAATGGCGTCGGAGTTAGGCGGGTTGGGATGATAAAATCTTACATAAAAGAGTTTTTTGCAACCGAACGAATTTTTGTTTTGTTGAATGGTATCTCGCTGATCAAACTTTTCTAGAAAACGGTTATATTTAGAAGGATGTTACAGGAATGCTTTATATTTGTAAAAACTATTTTTTTGTTATTTCATTTAAAATGGCTACCTCGCAGACTACACTGAAGTAGAACTTTCTGCACTTGTTTGTTAATATTAGAATAAAGGAATATTCAACATTTCATTTGCAGGGAAAAATTGTATCTAGAATACTAGTGTACTTGTTTAAATTCCAATTTTGAATTTTTATAGAATTATCTTATTAATTTTCTCGCGGAAGTAATAAAAGTCGAAAGATAAAATACTCTGTGTATGTCTCGTAATTTGTAAATGACAAATTTTAAAATCAACAATCAAACAACCATAACATATAAACTTACACAGGTAGATAATACACTCTTGATAGATAGGAAAACAACATTTTTCTTTAATTGGGAGTAACGTAAATATTAAAATAACATTGTTTTTTTAGATTTTAGTACTTGAAAATGAAAAGTTTGAAAGTAGATGCTAAACAAAATAAGCTACAAATAAAATGTTTACCAAATCAAACTCTGTACACCAAAAAAAAAAAATGAATATCAAAAATACTTATTACATAGGCACCAAATAATGATAGATCGAAAAATAAATTTTGCGTAACTAAAGTGAGAACAGTTCCTATTATTTTGCTATTGCTTATTTTTTAAATATTAGGGTTCTACCAATTTTACTGTTCACCAAATTTAGAACACCAAAGTTAATCTTATTTTCAATAATCTATTTTATTAACACGCTTTTTATTAGCTTCACTTGTATGTTTGTTTGTTTGTAACCGACTCTTTGGACTCGATTTTGACCCACTTTAAACGGACAGATTTAATTGAAACTTTGTACACTTACGAAGAACCGGTAACAATACAATAATTTGATAAGTTTATATCACTATCCTGATCAGGATCGCCAGAATTAAATAATTTCCTCACGTATCCTCTGCGTGAGAGCAAGTCGCTTATTACTGTTAGTACATTCCGTGATTCTCAGTTCGTTCGTTGGCCGAGCGGGCTAAGGCGCAAGTCTTAGTCGACGCGAAACGACGGACTCCTCGCGCGTAAGTTCAAATCCCGTCTATGGCTGAAAAAAAATTTTTTTTTTAAGAAGTATCTGTTGGATCGTAATATGTTATAATATCAGCATCAATAAGCAATATAAATATAGTTTAAAAAAACTAAAAAACACGCTTTCATAGCACATCAAACTAAAAAGTGAAAAATAAATACAGTTTAAAAAAAACTAAAAAACACGCTTTTAAAGCACATCAAACTAAAAAAGTGAAAAATAATTCTTAATATAAACTGAAAACAATAATGAACGAAAAATACTAGTATTATTGTGAAAAAAAGCGTGGGGCGCTTTGTGCCATATTTTTCGTATATCGAGCAACCCACGCTTTTTTCACAATAATACTAGTATTTTTCGTTTGTTATGGTTTTTTTTGTAATTTTGAATGTTATGAAGGCCATTTTAGATGTAAAATAATTTTGTGAACATTTAGTATTTTTGGTGAACAACAAGGTTCTTTTACTCGCAAATGACGAGAAGTGAATATGTGGTTATCAATTTAGAATTATGTGTGGTCTAAATTTTGTGCACATTTAGTATTTTTGGGAAAAGAAAAGGTTTTTTATTGGCAAATAATATAAGAAGACAACGAGAAGTCAATATCTTGTTATCAATTTAGGATTACGTGTGGCCAAAAATTGGAAGAACATTTAGTATTTTTGGGAAACGAAAATATTTTTTTATGTATATTCATTCATTAAATTTGATAGATTTTTAAATACAAGCCAATAAAATATTGTCAGTTTAATCAGTGTATTTGTAGGATAATGCGTAAAAACTTTGAAGAAATGGATGTTGAGATTGTAAATATACAAGACGAAAACATCAAAACATTATAATACATAAGAAAATAGTATGAATAATAACATATTTATCTTTACATGATATGACATATCATGAAATGGTAAAGAAATGTGGAGATTGATTGATTATGATGATGCTAGAACAACGTAAAATGCGTCTATGTGCAAACACACAAAAATATAGTGTGATGAAAGTATGGAGTGGAGCTCAGCAATAAAGGAGAATATTTGGTTGATTTCATCATTTATAAGGACGAAATAAATGGAATGCAAGACTGTTCTACAAAAACGGCAAACTAGTAAGATTCGTAAGGCTTGGTTCAATTAGTAGCGAATTGCTGTAAAAAAACGATGATAAAATTCAGTGCAGATAATAATATGGGAGTCGCATTTAATTCATCATTTGTAATAGAAAAAAATATAAGAAAACGACATGTCAATGGAATGTTTTAGAAAAAAATATTATTTTAAAATCTTGTTTATATTGCAGATGTAATAAAAATAACATTATCAATCAATTCGTACTTTGAAACAACGCAAGATAATTTATTCCATTATAAGTTAAAACTTATTAAGTTAAGATCGTTTTTAAATATCTAAGAATGTGTGCAAATCATGATTTGTAATAAGTCTACATAAATAATCTGCTACAAATGTTTCGATAATAATTGTATATTTGTATTAATAACTAAATTAATTAACACACGGTGTTAGATTAGGGCTGTTAAATCATGTTAAAATCATTTACGATTATAAATTACAATAACTAACTGTACTATTACCCTAAAAAAAACTAATAAGATAATTTGTGTATCTTTTTTATTCTGGAAATTTATCATCTCATGCATTAAAATTAACCAAATTGCCTATAGAAAACAGCATTCGTTTATTTTTATCGTCGTTTCAAAAAATAGCCTTCCTCCTTCGGGTTTGGTTTATTTTAACTTTGAAATAACGAACAACTCATGCTGTTTTCATGTAACACACTTTTTTCAGAATTTTCGGTAATTTTTATGCACTTATGGTAATACAACCGAAAATTTATGTTGAGACGCGACGACAGGGTAAAATTAATATTTTAAATTGTTGGTAATTGATAAGGTCCGCGAGTAAATAGTACATGACGTAAAAACCAGGGGCTGACCCAGGACACCGCGCTGACGTATGCATATAAAGATATGATAAATGATATATTACCTTTTAATTGGATATTTTGTAGTATTCAAAAAAGAGGAAAAATAAATATTTCACTGAACACAAAACACTGCACACTAGTAATTTCTAGAGTTCCAGTAAATTAACAGAATCTGTTCTAGACGTTCAGGAGTTCACTTTTGACGCCTGTTGTTCAAAATACATATACAAATAAAAAAAATTCTTTAAAGGATCGAATAGATGTCAAATATATGAAGCATAAATTGACAGAACCAAAAAGTCCTTATAAATCGTGAAGGGATGTAGATATTAAAAAATAAATGGAAAAGCACCTCTCTCAAGCTGTCCGTCGACAGTCTACTATCCTGTGTAAAAGTCTTAGTTCCTTTGGACGAAACAATTTTGAAAAAAAATCTTTAAAAAGTCGAATAGATGTTAAGCATCTAAAAATCTTTAAAAAGTAAAATAGTGAAGTATAAATGACAAAACTATAAAGTTCTTATAACTCGTGAAGAGCGTCGTTTACATATAGTAGCACACGTCCTTTACTGTTCTCCAAGTCGACGTTAGATATTTTTGTTAGAACAAAACGTAACAATCATCATTTTGGGGGCTAACTTCGGTTAACCACCGCAAGCGGTTACCACGTCGTTCTGTCGACCCGTGTAGCGAAATCGAGCGCGGTAGTGAAAGGGTTAAAATTGTGCTTCTGCAAGAACATCTATTTTTCACCATGTTGTATACCTATGTACGATACGATATGTACGATCGCCATCAGCTTAAAGTTACCACTCTCTTTCTGGTACGCCTCACTACAAATAGTGCTAGAAAGAGAGCGCCTCAGAAGGTAGTGACTTTAATCTGATGATGATTGTACATAAACACAAACACAACAGAAATTAGACAACCCCCGAATCTAAAACCGAAGCTGCACGAGCGAGGGTTACACTAGTAATAAATCGCGGACACATAACCATTCCCACCGACATTGCCAGTGTCGGTGATGGAATGTACTAATTACTTGCGTACTTTGGATGAATGTTGTTAATATAGAGAGACACAAATTTAGAGATGCTCTACGAAGGAAAGTGTTATACAGTGTGGAAATTAAGTAACGCATAAATTCAGTAATTCCGTTGATATTAATTTTTTGGAAAAAAATCTCGAAGGGATATAGCGATTTTAACTTCAGCAAATATTTTCAGTCTATATTCAGTTTCTTATGTCTATTTTTTAAGTTATGACGTCTACGACTTTTTTTTTAAATGACAACCTATATTTTTTATTATTGATTTTGGTAGTAGTTTTTGTTCCGGTTCCGACCGTATAAAATTTTCAATATGTTATTATTTGAAAAAATCGAAAAAAACAGTCTTAAAGTTCAAATAATAAAAATTCATTAAATTGGGTAAATTTATCTAGTTGCCGGTGTATCACTTTAGTTACGGCTGTCAGAATTACACAATTTGTAAATGTCACAATAGAATAAGTGTTATTATTTTGCTTTTTCTAAATTAGAAAAACTATTTTATTAATAAAAATGGTACAATTGAGCGACAAACAGAGAATTGAAGTGTTAATAATGATTGGTTATGGCGATAGAGCTAGACCACATCAAGAAGTGTGTTATCTTTTTAGAGAAAAATATCTGGATCAGACCCTAAATCAATCAACAATTAGTAGGATTGAAAAAAAATCGGGAACATGGCGTTGTAAAGAATCTTCCAAAAACTGGACGTCCTGCGACATTAAATTAAGATGCACAACTTGATGTGCTACTAGAAATTGAAAACAATCCACATTCAACTAGTAAAAACATTGCTTGGAACCACAATATAAGCCACATTACAGTTCAAAAATTCCACCCATATAAGGTGCACTTGGTTCATGAGTTGACAGAAGATGACTTTGATCGTAGGCAAGAGTTTTGTGAACAAAAGATGGAAATTTGCAACCGCGATCCAATGTTTTCCCAGCGTGTTTTATTTTCGGATGAAGCAACATTTTGTTTAAATCGACATGTCAATAGACAGAATTGTAGATATTGGGCTAGGGACAATCCCCATTGGTTGCAGGAAAGTCATACCCAATATCCTCAGAAAGTTAATGTTTGGGCAGGAATTATTGGTGACAGAATTATAGGTCCATTATTTTTTGAAAACAATTTGACTGGAGATAGATACCTGCAATTTTTACAGTTGGAATTGATGCCTGCATTAGCTGCAATATTCCCCAATGCAAGTAACCCTGACCTACCGAATAATACCATTTGGTTACAACAAGATGGCGCTCCGCCTCATTACGCAATTATTGTGCGACGATACTTGGACCAAGTTGTCAGAGCAAGATGGATAGGGAGAAGAGGTCAGATAGAATGGCCGCCTAGGTCTCCTGATCTAACGCCATTAGACTTCTTTTAATGGGGGTACTTAAAAAGTAAAGTGTACAACAATCAACCTAATAATTTAGACGATCTCAGGCAAAGAATTCAACATGAGATTAGGTTAATATCGCCTCAAACTATTCAGAATGTGAGAAATGAATTTTATAATCGTCTTGGGTATTGTCAAATGGTACAGGGTAGTCAATTTGAACATTTAGTGTAAATGTAATTTAACAACTGTTATTTCTGTGCTTATTTTTGTGTTTGATGATATTGTTAGAGTCTTTTTCTGGTTAATCAATTTAGTTTCTTTGTATACCAATGTTTGCCTCACGAAGTTATCATTATTACTAACTTTGAATTGAGCAGATAATAAATTTCTAGTTCGATTTTTCAATTATTTGTATAATTTTAAAATAAAAACGATTGTGCCGTCGATAACTTTCCGTCAAACTTAGGCAACTAAATAAATTTTCCCAATTTAATGAATTTTTGTTATTTGTACTTTAAGACTGTTTTTCTCGATTTTTTCAAATAATAACATATTGAAAATTTTATACGGTCTGTACCGGAATAAAAACTACTACCAAAATCGATAATAAAAAATATAGGTTGTCATTTAAAAAAAAAGTCGATGACGTCATAACTTAAAAAATAAATGACATAAGAAACTGAAAATAGACTGAAAATATTTGCCGAAGTTAATATCGCATTCAAGATTTTTCCAAAAAATTAATATCAACGGAATTACTGAATTTATGCGTTACTTAATTTCCACACTGTATAAATTCATTGAATTTAACATTATAACTTCTTACATATTTGGAATAATTAGCTTCTATATTAGTAACAGCTTTTTTACTTTAGGGCCACCAAAGAGAACGACAGACGAGCTATTTTTAACTAAACACTTCTAAAGGTGACAAAGATATAATTCATCAAATCATAAAACTTGTTATATGAATCAGATGATCAAAATAATTCTTGTTAAAAATAACAAAAAAGTGGAATTCAGTGTTAGTAACACCGATTTTATTAAAGTTGAAGCTAACTAAACTCTCACGCATTAGCATATCATGTTTCAAATTTAGAATTGCACATGACCTGAATAAATATTAAGATTTTTTTTAATGAGTTTAAATGAAATTATCACACGATAAATACGTGTAATTAAAATAACTGTTACATAGTTCAAAGCTGAAAGAGGACAGAAATATCTCCAAATTATTTTAATATAAATATCCAAAGTACATCAAAACTACGATAAGGAATAACAGGATATTTTACTGTGATGTATGGAAAAATTGAATCACCAACAAATGAACTATTGATCTATAGATCAGACATGTCTACAAAAATGCGAAAATATTATGTTATGGTGTAGTATATAATTTGTTATTTAATAATTATAAACAGTTTGAAGTCATTATTAATAACTTCATTTAATAGTAATAGGTTTAGTTTCTAAAATAAACAAAAAAGTTAAAATAATTGCCATAGATTTTCCAATTTTTACCTACTTAAAATACAAATCTATTACTGTGTCAGATAAAACATCAAACTTATTGGATGTAAAATGCACCGAAAACGTACATTGGTTATCATGTTATGAATTTGTTATACAATTCCTCAGTATTGCGTCAATTAAAGGAGGATGGAAAGAACTAGAAGAGAAACTAAACGATAGTGCAGAATGACCATTGGGCCTTTGGTGGATCTATGGGTCTATGAGATAATCGAAACCTATGCAGAGGTGGAAACGATATCATCAATCAACAGAACGTCTTAATTAAGTCCACATATTGCTCTATAGGGTTATATGTCACAAAAATGAAACTAGATGTTGTGTCTACACATAACAATACTTCGTGTTTCATTGTATAAATTTAGTTACAATAAATTTGCCAAGATTCCTATGTTACATATATGTTTACCTGTCTACTAAAAAGTGCATTTGAGATATCATTAAAAGATATTTCAATGGTTGCAATTATATTTATAATACGAATTCGACAGCAATAATAACACTTTTAACCTTGCATTTTGCATATAGTAAAACGACTACAAGAAATGTACGAGATGTTTATATAACATAAAAAATATGTAATCTTCTGAAAATCTGGAGTTACAAAATTTTTTCGCATCAGAAATGTAACTTAGGATGAGATTTATGTCACCAGACTGGTAAATAAATAAGGAAGTTACAAAATGTAATTATTTTCGGTAGAATATTTAATCACTGTTTTTAGGAATATAAATAAGATTCCAAAAATAGATTCGTTCTATGTATTTCACTAGCAATGATTGTTTTTACTTTTTTGTATCATAAAGTACAGATATGTGAGTGAATGTATATCAAAGAAAATACAAGTCAAATCTCTTCCTTTTTAAAAATTGTTTACTAGTTCTAAACAACAGTTGTTTCTCTTTCTTCTAACCACAAAGGAGAGTTAATTATTTTACATTCTGCAATGCCTAGGTAATTGAAAATTTCTTATAAAAATATCTCTCAAATTTTCTTGAATTTTATTACAAAAATAGGAACTTAAAACTTGTGTACCATGTCATTGAAAATAAAAGAAAATCAGTAACAGGAAAGCAAAATAAAATTACTAACTAATAAATTGAGACGTTGATAAATATACCAAATAAAAGTTTTATTTTGAGAAAATAACTCACCAAATTGGATAAGCTCCTCTACGTCCTTTGAGTACATCTGCAAATTTATACAAGAGGTTTCAAAACCTTTCAAATTAATTTTGTTTTTTTTTTTTGGAATACAATAATTTATTGTTTTCCTAATGCATATTTTTACATTTGCAAAAATACTCAATAATTTTATAAATAAAACTGGTGCACATGCAACAAAAGTATCCCTAATTATGGATAAATTATCTTATAAAAGCTACTGCTTTTCACTAACAAATTATGAGCTTGACTAACACATTTATTAAGAGTAGGACCTCAAGAGGTAGAACATCAAAAGTTAATGGTAGGTATAATTTCTTGCATAAACTATATGTCGGAAAGGAAGGATATAGGACGTTAGAGTTTCGACAATTTTTTTAAATATTTTCTAACACAATCATAGAGATATTGAACTGATATCTGGTGTATTACTCACGGTCATCAAGCTTCATTGATGAAACGCTACAGATCTCTTAACCAGGGAGGACTTTAGTTTTACTTTTGTATTCATTTTCAATAAATGTGTTATTGTTATGTATGCATTTGGACAACTTTTTTTAATGAATAAGACTTACAGGAAACAACTACTCAGCGGGCAAAAGCCTCGTCCTGCATTGAATTATACTTGCATATCTTGTTTGGTAACTAAAATCATTTGTCAATTCCTCACTAGACATAGACCAGTTACGAACTTGTTATGTTCTCGTCAGTATGCCATAAGTAATGGAAAAGACAAATAATAATAGCAAACTAGGCTAGCCTAAAGCAAACTAAGCAAGACAGACATAGTGAGTTATAAATATATCCCTCTGGTGGTCAGTGCTACTACCCGTTATGCATACCAAACAAGACTTGAAGGTATAATTCAATGCAGATCGGGGCTTTTGTCCGCTGAGTAGTTGTTTCCTGTAAGTCTTATTCAGTATATAGTTTTGCCCACTAGGGTTAGACATCACAGCTTTTTGTACCTGCTGTAATTTCGTCTATTTTTAAAATAGACATTTAGAATATTGTACAACAGTCAAGTCATATTTACGTTTAGATTTACTACGGATAAGCCGCTAGAAGCCTGGAGTGAGACTGTAGTGTTCCACTGGTCTGGTTGTTATCCAACGGCTAGTAATTGGATGGGTAATAACCAGATCAGCGAAACACAGAAATCTCGCCCCAGTCTTTTAGAGGCTTGTATATCAGTTTAAAATACAGAAGCTATGCAATCTCTCGGAGGGGATATAAAGCAGGCCATTGTCTATAGGGTGGTAGGCAAGTAAAATCTCTACTCTTCGAGAAAGAAAAGGTTTGGCAAAATTTTCAGGTTGGGGGTAACTCGTCTGCTAGCTGGCGTCGCGTCGGTGATGGACTTCGGTAGCGGAAAAAAGCTGACGTTAAATAAGTGATTAAAAAAATTTATATTTTATTTAATACGCAAAGTTATTCAACAAACAGGTCAGTTTCTTGTAACCACTCTATATCATAACATAACTTTTACCCGTCCTTAATTAACTTCAATTAGAATGAGATTATGTTATTTAACATATTTTTAATTATTTATTTTGTTTTTAATAAATCGTAAATAACCGTTATCTCTCTAATTTCACTTTTGAATATTTAAATTCTAGAGTATAATGTAGTGTGGATATTTTGATAGCAAAAATATCGTGTTACGTTTTAAGTAATCGTACAGCTCTTTCAAATAAAATAATTTACGATACCACAGATTGAAACTTTAGTGCACCTAAGTTCTTTATCTAATAATAAATATTTTAATTAATATTAAGCTTATCCTAAGTAACTGTAAATTTTCGGGAAACCTGATATAAAAAGCAACTAAAAATTAACTGTTGCTGAAAACATGATTTAAAGATTGTAGTCAACATACATAAGATGTGTGTTTCAAATTTGACACCACTACCTTCATACACCATCTAACTTAAAAAAAAACGTAAAAAAAAACAGTTATTAACCAGTTTTCTTGCTCTGTGTGCTCTCAAAAGTAATAGGGAGCGTACGATGTAAAACTAAAGATATTTTGAGGAATAGGTAATAAAACATTCATCAATAACATTTAACAGTAGATTTTCTTACCTAGTGATGTTAAAGCCCGTTTACATTGATCTAGTTACTTGTACCAGTTACTGGTACAGGTAGCTAGCCAGGTTAGTCGACTTTCCTTTACATAAAAGTGTTTTTCCATTGCCAGTAGCAGCTGTGTCATCGCATGGAGAAGACGAATCTTTTTCGTGGCCATGATTCCCGCTCAAAAATTATTCCGCTTAAAAAAGTTCTTTTGCAACTTGCCATAACGGATTAAGCTACAAAACTAAGTTTTTAGCAAAATACAGCTAGAAGTTTCCGTTTAGACAATATTTTCAGCAAAATTAAATAGTAGCTGTCCTCATACTAAGGCCTTATTGGACTCTAATGAAAATAGCAAGTGATTTTAAACTAATAATCTCAATTTGAGAAATTTGGACTTAACCCATTATGGCTCTCAAGTACAGAACTGAGAGTCTATATTGAGCTAGTTGAAAGATTAGTTGTGCGGACAGTGAATATTGTTGATAATGAGGGGAGGTTAGTTGGTAAGTAGCTTGGGATCTTTTACACTTTCCTGTCCTCGCTGCTAGTACAAGTACTTGTACTTGTACCTTATCATTCGGTTTACATTGGGTTAATTGCAAGTTAGTGGTGCAAGTAACTAACGCATTTACTATACCAATGTTAAACGCGCCTTAATCTAGGGTTTAAAGAATCGCAAGTGGTAGCTCTAGATATGCTCAAAGTATTTTCTTGTCTTAAAAAATCATTCAGTGATAATGGTGGATTTCAACTTTCTCTCAAGTTATCAGTACTGATTATATTTAAAATGTACTTATTCTAATGTTTTACAAGAGTCTGTCTATTTCCTACTCCTTTCATTATCTATTAGTACACTTTATGCAAGTCTCTCCTTTCAGAAACCTAATACTATGGCCACATTGTATTTCTCCTAATGTTTACAAACATAAATTAGTTCCCACTGCTTTAAAATTCTTAAGGCATGTCAAATAATATTTGACTGCAATAATTCATCAAAACGATTATCCAGCGTGTCCTAAGGAAAACAACGATAACGATCCCGACATTACTCCAAATCACCTTTATTTTCCCTTCCATGTGTATGATAGGATTTGCTGTCTTCCATAATCATTCTTGGTAAATATATGTCTCTAATATTACTCCACAGAAATTTGATTTTCTATACAAGAGCATGGACTACTTTATTTACAACAACTAGCACACAATGAGAAATTGACACAAATTCGCTTAACTCTTTCGAAATAGTGATTTTCATGATGGCGTCATATTGATTAACAAAATATAGTAGGAGTATTTTTTATAATTATTGTAATTGTGCAGATAAAAATGTGATTTCACTTTTTTTGCAAAAACTGTTTAATGGAAGCAATTTAACCTGATTATTTTTCATTATCTTAATTGCGTTGTTTGAAAAGATCTACAAAACATAGCATTATGATGCATTGAGATAGTTAATAATTTTGTTAGTTAATCTTAAATTTGCACTTTGAAGGTTATGCCTGAATATCAGTTTCTCTCTTAGGTATAATGGTGTTGACGTTAATAATACTTTATGAAAAAATACTGCTAAATGGTAGTGTTGCTAATTTTAAGCCATTCAAGCTCATTAATTTTTCCTGACACTCGGTCGTATTTTCGTAGTCCAAATGCAGATATACGGCAAGTTATACTGAGTTTGTTGAGACAGAGGGATAGTATAATATGAGAAAGTAATTTAAAATTGGAAGAATAAGGAATTTACATAACTATTTTCTCATTTTAAAATTGATTATATACATGTTAGTGCATAGAAGTTCTAAGGCAACATATGATTTTTTCACCAATAGGGAAACATGACTTTTGAAACGGAGCTCATCTTCAAATATAATTTCCAGGTTATTTAAATTCTAATTTTGTATTTTGATTTTAAAATGAGTTATCGCCATGCTTTTATTCTTATATGCACTTTTATCAGGATTCTACTTTACGTTATGACTACTTGATTAAAGCGATAGGGTCAGAATTTATATTTTCATATGCTTTTCTTACATTCATTGGGTGAAAAGTATGACTTAGTTGTAAGTCATATCGGCACAGCATTGTATATGGCAATATATTCAAATGAATTAAAAGTATCTGATATTATAAATAGGACTGGACCTAAAACCGTGCCTTGAGGAAATTCCAAAATAATACTGCACGTATTTGAGTTTATATTTAAAACAACAACTAGAGATCTGTTCCTTAGGCAAGATTTAAAAAAAGTTTACTGTAGTATCTTCAAAGGCAAGATTGTTTAGCACACATTAGGTAGTGATCTATCGTATCAAAATATTCCCTAAAACCTACGTTGTACTTCATGTAACATGCTTAGCACATGGGCTTCATAGGATTGATAGAGCTATTAGGGGTGCTACCCTAATGTTAATAATTTGATATCTAGTGTAAAGAAAGTTTTTCTCAAAGCACCACGTTGTGTACGGTTATTTCATGAAATTCTACCAAATACTTCATTACCTCCCCATTATAACACAATGGGAAACTTGGCTAGAAGCAGCATCATACTTAGTGTCATTTTGAAAATGACAGCAGTTAAATCCAAATGTCGCAGTTGCTATTTCACAAGCACAACAGGCATTTATAGATCCAACTGTTAAATAAATCTGGAAACCATACACAGAAGTTTTTCAAGAATTCCTCTAGCCAGAATTTACTACAGTTGATGCAATAAACATTGTGTTCGATCTTCGACGATTTTTTTTTTCAATTACAAGGAGAAATTGCTGCAAGGGTACAAACAAAATTCCAAATTATTTTTAAAAAAATCCCGGATTCGTTACGATGACAGGTGTAATAGACCTTTTAAATGGCAAAAAAAGTAGACTTTGCTACACCGGGCATGAATGTGGTGACTTTGCGAAACTTTACATATTTTAAGTATGCTCCAGTAACATCTGTCGACGTCGAGTGGTCTTTCTCGAAATATAAATGGATTTTCAACGAAAAGCGCCGGAGTTTAACTACAAAACATTTAGAACAGATATTAATATTATACTTTTGTTCTTGTAACCGGCAGTGAAAAATACTTGTGTGTGTAGTTTACTGTTAAGTACATCCCCCCTATACCTCCAGTTCTATCAAAGAATTTAGTTGTGTTATAAGTAGTGTTCTGTTTTGTTGTATTTGTTCGCATTGTTTGTGATTTTTTATTTTCACTTGAAATAAGTAGAAACTTTTACGTTTTAGTTTTTTCTTAATAAACATTTTGATTTGTTAGAGTATTTAAATATCAGTATAAGCACCACCGGCATTGACATAAATTATTGTATATGTACTCTTTACAAAAACATTATTTATTTAAAAATGTGAGGACCGCTGCAAAAGCTCATGTACAAGCGGGCTGCTCTGGCTCTCGACGGCCCTGAATTTGCAAATGCAAATTCCATCACTACCATAAGCATTTGATTTTAAATTTTGAATAATAAAATATACCTGGTCTACTGTGGCAAATTTTAACGTCATATATTTTATCAGATTTACACAGTTGTTTAGGAATAACATTATTTTGTTTTTTACGCATACCCAAGTTTTTATAGATGTTCAGAATTCTTTATTATCAAAATCGTTCTCTTCTAATGGCAATAACAATATTTCGAATTTGCCAATAACATTTCCAGTCCGCTGGATTGTTTGTCGTATTGTGTTTACTAAGTGTTTTACTTCAGTTTACTTTGTTCTCTTTTTAATTGTTTAATATTATCAGTTATCCATAGGGTTTTGGAATTCGTGAAGTTTAATAAGGATCATGCTTATCAAATACGTAAGATTTCGTCAGTCAAATTATTGGGTCATGATGCCGAAAAGGAAAATCTTGAAATACCTGCCATAGAGCATATCGGTCTTGAACTGCTTTTACAGTGATTTACTTTTCGTATTTTTTCTTAAATTTAGTATCAGTGTTGTACCTAATTAATTTGTTTTTATAACAACTAAACGTTTTACGTATGTTGATATAAGTCTCTACGGATATCGATGCATAATTGACGTATTTACATACAAATTCACGTTGTAACAATAACATTATAAATAAATACGTGAGAAATTGTTTTTTATCATTACTTCTTAATACTGGCATAGAGACTCTGGAAATAAATTCTCGATTTTCATAAACGAAATCGTGAAATCTTATCTGAAAACCTGACAAGTCGGGAGGTTTGCTAAAGAAACTTAATTGAGATGACACAAGATAAAATGAAACAAACCAGAAGTAGCAGCAAGTTTGGTTGTTATGGTTTAAATCATGTTAACGAATTTTCCTATAATTAATATTTTTAAAATTTGATGTATAAATAAATACATTAACTAAATTTCCTATTGCAGATGGCAATATATCATTAGATAAAAGACAAAAAACAAAAATGGGCTTTAAACCCCGTTTCTTTTTTTATCTGCTAATAATGCTTGTAAGAATCGAGGAGTTAAAATGAAACAAATTTAGGATAATCCTTAATAAAAGAATGGCATTTTACTAAAATATTAAAAAAATATTGCAATTATACAACTAGTTATTACTGCAGACGTTAGTATTAAAAATACAATTTTTAATAATACCGGCTTTTGGTATTGAAGTAGACAACCGAATACCAAAACAACAAAATAATTACACTATGCCCGGGTTAATAATATATTACGCTGTTTTTCTCCATACAAAATTAATAACAATTTTAAACTGAAAATAACAATCCATGATGCCCTACATTTTATGGGAAAATGCCTCTTGAAAGAACCAAAAATATAAGTTTTGAAATTATTTACCAGAGAAGAAACCAAAAACAAACTGTGAGATGGGAATCCTTTCAAATTAGTGTAATTCCTTTTAATATAATTTTTAAATATAGAAATTGGCTTCAAATATGTTTTATGTAGTTTATACGGAGACAATTTTTAAAATTCCCTAAATCTTCACAGTATTAAATTCGTTGTTCATTACTCGAACATTTTTCTTGCATTTCAAGCCCCGATCTTGGAAAGAACCACCATCTCCTATTGTTTGAAATGACAAACATGAAACTGACACAATCATAAGCATTAAAATATCGCACGTTCACGTTCAGTCAACAATTAAATTGAATTGTAACTAAAATCAGGAATGCTAGTTTTTATTGTGGCAATATATGGAGTAATATTTTGTGAGGTCAGTAACTGAATGTGTCGCCCGAGTGATACTCAGCAATCTTATTGCTGCAACTAAATTGCGTAATACGATAAAGACTTTTCAAATTTTAATTTTCTTATTGCATTTCATAATGTCAGTTTTAAAAATTTGTATATCGTGAAAATCTACGTAACTTTTTCTTTTAATAGATTTTTTATTCAAAATACTACCTCATATTTTTATTATATATAATTATGCAGTTACGACTACTTTTTTCTCGAATACAGTTATTATCAACAAATTATTTCCAAGAAGCCGGTTGTATATAAATGCAGAAGAAAAGCAGTAGTAATTATTTAATCATTGTTTTCATTTTAAAAATTTGCATTTAAAAAATTTTGATTTTCACGCAATATTTCAAAAAACCATACACTGAAGCTTTTAAATATTATATCAACTTACTTTTGAAGGTGTAGAAGCTTTCTCAATCCAACACTAGGTACTAAGTTGTTGTTCGATCTGTGAGGCGTTCGTGACTGAACTGTAGGACCTATGACTCTAGATTGTGATGGCCTGTTCAACCTTAGATAACAACATTAAATATTCGAAAATATGTATATATTTTTATTTTAGGTAAAAATTAATTTCTTCTTTTAATCAAACATTTTTGTGTATGAATGAAAATCTTATTGTACCCACTTCGAATGTAATTAAGTTCATATTGGTGTAATTTATCACATTTTTTCATAATACATTTATTAAAAAGAAAGTATAGAAATCCACCGGTATTATTAACGTTTACATTTCTATAGCCAGTGCTAATGCACCGCGATAGAATTAATTCGTGTCATTCAGTTGATTTGATAATTAACATCTTGAAATCTACCGATTCAAAAAAATTACAAATTCTGGCGTTAACAACCAAGATCGATCTGGCGAGTGAGCAATATACGTCACTGTTATACACTAATAATGGATCCAAAAGTTCAAATCGATTTTAACAATAAAAATATTAATATGGGAGTATCTTATTTTGACAGAAGTATGTTCAAAATCTAAAATCCGTGGTGATTTTATTGGCAATGCTTTAAAAAACATGCAATCACACTCTTTTTTTCAGTTTGCAGAAGATACTGATTCTGAATCAGGTGTGCCACAAGGATCAATATCAGAACCATTACTTCTTTTCTATAAATGTATAAAATCAATAGTATCTGATTTAAAAAAAACTGCCTGGTTAATTTCATTTTTATGCAGCCGACGACGTGACGCTCAGGACTACTATACTTATAAGTATGCTTTATCGCGCAGAGAAAAGACTGTTGATGATATCCAACGTCTAGAATAGTTTTCCAATAAATATTGCTTTAATATTATAGTACAAAAATGGAAGGGCATGGAGTTTGGTAATAATAAAGAATTTACATGTATGAAGAGAGATGTAAATAGTAATATACACTAATTCGAACTCCTTGGGACATTATAAAATCAGTGTAAATCTGTTAAAAAATAGTATATTAAAGTATAAGTAGATATTAAGGTCACGCGCGATTTTTCGAGTACGACGGCGCAGCCGGAGTGCTCGAAATATAGCAAGTGTTTTAAAGGCCAGTTATCCACGAATACTTTACGCTATTTTTTTATTGGTACACTTTGAAATCATAAATACTAGTATTATTACTACAAAAAATGGAAATAAGAACTAAAAATGTAAAATGGTTGAATTCGTGATGTGACATCAGGTTACCTTTCATTGTCATGGAAATGAGAAAAACAAAAATTAATTTACAATCTGTCATATATGATTAATTGTTGTCACTACACAGTTGTTACTGGTTGTATATTGCTTTAAAATGAGTTCTAACATTGATTACTTAAATAGAAAAACAGAATCGCGGTTAATATCGCAAAAATCTGAAGACGCTTATAAAAAAGAATACGACAAGTTCATCAAATGGATGGAAGAGCAAAAGGTAACAGATATAGATGAACGAGTTGTGCTTGCTTACCTTCAGAAAATTTCGGAGCAGTACAAGGCGTCGACTATGTGGGCTATCCATTCGAAATTGCAAAGTATGTTGAGGATAAACAATGGGGTCGATTTAAAATCATTTGTGAAAGTGCACGCATTCATGAAGGCCACTAGCAAGAATGACGTAGCCAAGAAGGCATATGTATTCAAGGAAGACGATTTGCGGAAGCTTTCACAGGACATTACATATTTATTTTTGAAGGTGGTAGCCATTTGCTGTATCTTTGGCTCTTGTAGAAGATGTGAATTGTGCGATTTATGCTTACATGACATCAAGGAAGAAGGAAGCGTATTGCTTATTACTATCCGACCATCTAAGACAGTGGAGTCTCGACGTTTTACTGTTGCCGACAGTGATGCAAATAGTTATGTGCGATTGGTGAAGCAGTATTTATCATTGCGCTCCCAAAATGTAAGTACAAACCGAGTTTTCTTACGGTATGATAAGGGGAAGTGCACCAATCAAGTGGTTGGTATTAATACATTTGGATCATGTCCGTTGCAAATTGCACGTTATCTTAAATTGGACGATCCTGAGAAATACACGAGACATGCGTTTCGACGTACATCCGCTACCATTATGGCGAATAGTGGCATGACAATAGATCAAATCCAACGACAAGTAGGATGGAAATCGGCAGCTGTGGCGACTGGTTACGTTGAAGAGAGTATTAGCAATAAGAAGAATGTTTCAAACATTATTGGGAGTGCCATTAATGGAAATGCAACCTCAATGACTTCCGAGAATATTAGCAGTATTAATTTGAACAAAATTTCCTCTGATTTAAAAAACCGAAGTATTGCTATTTCAAACAATACCAACTGTACTTTTCACATTCATTTAAATAATCAAAATTGTTAAATGTTTGAGTAAAGCTTTTGAAACATTTGTTAGTAATATTTTATTTGAGTTACAAGGTAGTCATGTCACATCAATAATTAAAAAGTTGACATTTTGATTTCACGTTTCTCGGGTTGTTGATGTTGCCATGGTAACTTTAAAACGCGCGTTTTTAAAACGGATTTAAACACTGAGGCGTACTTTAAATAAGCAAAATAGGGTACCAATTAAAAAATGTATATAAATGAAAATTAATATATTGAATACATCGGAGTGAGAAAATAGTTCCAGAGAAATTAGAAATATCCAAAATTAAGCCTCTGTTGTCGAATGATGACACCTCAATAGACAACCAAAATGTATATTGAGTAGTTTCTTTAAAATATTTGAAAAATATGTTGCCGGAAAATTGGTTGCATTTTTAGATAAATATAAATTATTTAATAATCAATCTGGTTTTCAGTAAGGTCAGTCTACTACCAATGATATGTTTGAATTTCTTTCTATTAAATGATAAAAAAATTAAATATTTTGGGATAAATTTGGATTTAAATAAGGTATTTTTTTTAAAAGATGGCATCATCTGAAGTCCTTCTCAAATATAAGTTAAAGAAAACTTGTACCCCTAGTATCTTAACGAAATTTTAACCTCGATTCTTATTTCATTTATTTCTCAATTCAATGCAATATTTAAGTATTTATTTATTTAACTAATAAGACATATTTAGTCAAAAGCTTAATAAAGGCAATATTTATTAAGTTATTTACTTATTTAGCTAATAAAATAGGTACAGTCAGCGTCATATTGTCATTACCAATTTTCAAACAAAATCGTATGCGATGGGATCGCAAGTCTCCACCCACTGACAGGAATGTATAACCAATGTAGTATTTTTTTCGATTATATGTATGTAAATATATATAAAATGAAATAAATAATAGGCTCTAATTAGTATTGTAAAATAATAGGAAATAAATTGTATTACATTTGAATTAAATTGGAATTGGTTCAAAATAAGCGTTAAACGAAATTGAACTTTAAGGTGGTAATGACAATATGCATTCGACTGTACATATATGGTTACAAATCACTTGGAAGGAATGTCCTTAACTTAACATTGCATTGGTGTTAAATTTGTCGATTTTAGTATTATCAACATTCTGTATAAACTGTATAAACTCATTAACTTATAATTTATTTTCCATCACAAATAAGAATAATGTCTTCTCTGATTACTTCTGTAAATATGTAAAAGAAAATTGTATTTACATTACTAATGTTTTTCTCGTCACTTTTTTTAAAATGGTTTAAAATTGTTTAACAGTGTGTCAGATTATTTTAAAAAATATATGAATCATACCGATTAATCTTTCTATTAATTAAAAGATATAAAAGGCATAAAGTTTCTCAACGTATTATTTAAGAAGGTAAGAACTTTTGTGTAGAGTGACTTTTTCTCGAACAGTTGAATGTTTTGGCAATTTCACCTCTTGTAAACCCCATCCGCGGACATACTGTATATTAGCTATTAATATTTGTTGTTTATATATGTATTTATTTTATTTTTCTTTTATTATTGTATTATTATATTATTGTATTGTATAATGATTATGTTACACTATTATGTACTTATATATTAATTATTAATTTACTATCGTCATAGATATTATAATTGCTAGTTACAACTTGTTACAACCGATGTTGTTTCATAAGGGTGAAACTGAAAAATGCAAAGTAATCCCTTGTCCTATTGTTTGTTGTAAACATTTCTTTGTAGAACAATTTTTTCTATATATGTACAGTAAATAAATTATTATCATTATTAATTACAGATTATTTAAAAATCTAGAAATATTTTTAATGGTTATTAAAAAATATGTCATCACAATAACATGAGTTTCGATTAAGAATTTTTTTATCATGATAAATATGTGAGGATACCATTATGGTTCTCAATTTTTCTATCAATAATAACCAAAAATTGATAAACACTATCTTATCTCAGATAGGGAAAATTATTAAGGTAATAATATTGGCACAGTTAGTTTACAATATTTTAAAGAGAAGTGAAGTGAAAAGTGACAGTGAAATTAAGTTTTGTGTACCTTTATTTATACTTACGTGTATATGGATATAATTTAAAATTCAGTAAGTAAAATTTATACCATTTAAAATGGATATCTTACATGACGGCATCACAGAAAGATAATTTTATATAAATTCTGTTGAAATTACAAACAGTTAAAAAATTTAATTAATACTTCTTTATTATATTTTGTTGATCAATATTAATGTATGTGATATTTACATAAGTCTATATACTTTAAATCCTTGTATATGTATATGTATATGTATATGTATATGTTTCCTAATAACCAGATTATGTATTGAGTGATCGCTAAGGTGCATTACGGACAATTATAAGGATCTTTGATTACTTATGTCCTAAATATGCAAAACCCAAATTATTCGATATGTAAATGTATGTTATACTGAATATTTTTTCTTGTAAGCAACTAATGTTGCTAATTCTTTTTGTTATATCATGTAATTGGCATAATTTCACCTAAGACATGAATAATCGAGGAAACCCGTCGACAAACATTAGTACACCCAATTTCTTCTTCCGAATTGCTTCAACGGAATTCCATTATTTTGCTTAGGAATTCTAGAGAATTCCAACAAGAGACCCACGGAACGCTAAGAAATTTCAAAGGAATTAAAGGAAAATACAAGAAGTTTCAAGAAATTCCAAGGAACTAAAGGGAATTCTACGGAATTTGAAAGGTATACACATTTTTCTTAGATGGAAATAAAGAGTTATTTTTACCATTTATTATAACAAATACACTTAAGCACATTAAAGTGCATTATATAAAGTTAAATAGTAGATTCTATCTACATTAGGATAGGATAAATAAAAACAGTATTTTAATACATATTCTCATATGTGGATGGAAATAGTTACTATTCATTACAACAAAAGATGGGAGGAAATAGTTTATAACTACATTTACAAAAAAAAAGCTCAAGAAATAGATTCTAAAAATTAAACATAAATTAAAATCAGTCTTCCTTATAAATACAACTGAATCCAAATTGCTTTGAAAGAAGGCCTTTAAAATCAAAATCATATTTGAAATGGATATGTTTTCTCAAGTGATGAAGAAAGGAAATAGCGATGAATGTGACCAGACACGATAAATGAATACCTTGAAAATAAACTACTCGTCACCGTCGAAAAATGAATTAATTTTAGATGGTTACAATGAAGAAAATTTTGGATATAACAGAAAACATTTTTTTTAAATGGCTACATATAGGTCTATAATTTGTTTACATACAATTTTTTCCATGACTTTTGACAATGCCAGTTTCGTGGAATTTCTGAAAATAATTTCGGTTATACCGGAAGTCATGTGACAATTTTTGATTGATATTTTTTTAGTCTTGTGACAAGCAAAGATGATTGCTACAATTAAAACTCTATTCACTTAAACTTTGCAGTGTTGGGTTGGATTTAATTGAGTGAAACGTCCAATTATGACCGATGTTTATGAAATAAAATACACATGAAAATGAACCGCTATAGGAACTTTACACTTGTGTACATCTGCCTGCCGTCTGCATCAAGAATCAGCGCGCATTTTGTTCTCTATCCTGACTAACGCTGCAAAGTTTAAGTGAACATAGTATAGTTTTTTCATAAGTCAAATAACAAAAACTTCGTTATGATACAAACTTTTTGGTGTGCAATGTGTATGTATTATTTTTTCAAATTTGCATGTGTTAAGCCGTTTTCGAGTTATTGTACAAGTTGGGGCATCTCTTCACTTCGGACTCTACTATAACATCAATTATTATTAATGTAGTAACAGCCATTATCAATCAGAATTTTGTTCTGCAGACTATTTCACGACTTTATTTGTAGACCATTTAATTCTGCCGAAGACGATTTTATTTATTTTTAATCACTGGAAATGCACGCATCACTCAAGAAAATATATACGGTTTTTCTAGTGAGGAGTTATCTAAAACATACATTCTGTGACAATTTCTTTGCATTTATCTCTTTATTCATTACTTTTGTGCATAATTTTTTCTGTGAAACATCGATTTTGGTAATCAAATAGTCCTCTCATCACCAAAGATTATAGTGTTTATAATTTTTGGCATCACACATTGATGTTATTTTATTGGTCAATTTAATGTGATTTTAATTATCAAATAATTAAATTTGTTCTCAGAATGATAGATTTGTCACCAACTCGTTAACACCAAACTATTTCGAAACGATTATCTATAAATTAATGTGCAATCATCCGAAAACGTAATTAGCCACCAAATAATTAGATTTGTTCTCAGAATGATAGATCTGTTACCAACTTGTTAACACCAAATTATTTCAAAACGATTATCTATAAATTTATGGCAAATCACCCGAAAACGTAATTAGTCACCAAATAATTAGATTTATTCTCAAAATGATAGATCTGTTACCAACTTGTTAACACCAAACTATTTCAAAACGATTGTCTATAAATTTATGGCAATCAGATGATGATCTGTAATTGTTGTGATAAGCAGGTATGTCTGTCCTAATTGGAAGTTAAATAAATAATATACAAATTTCTTAAAGACACATTTATTAAAAATTTAAATATTATCAAAACTACGTACGTTATGTATGGACATAACTAATAGTAAACTAACAATAAACAAAAAAATAATAATTGAACAAAAAATTTAGTTATGCGAAAGAACTCACTGAATAATAAGAGCTGGTTTTGATTTTGTGGGGCGCCCTCTTTTTCTTTTTTGGCCAATAGGTACATTTTTTCCCTCAAGCGGTGGACTAGTTTGAGATGGATGGCTATTCCCATAATATGTTTACACATATACTCTTTATAACATGTAGGGCAGTTACATTTTCCATGTATCCATTCAATGTTTTGGGGCAAAGTCACTTTCCATTTATTGAAGAATTGTTTTTTGTATTCATTGAAGTCTATCCAATTGTTTTCAAAATCTTGGGTTTTTTCTGCCTTAACAGCAGGTACTTCGTAATAATTGAAAGTATCATCACTGTGCGTCAGCTTAATTTTGTTTGATTATTTCGCTCTGCTCTGTCCACTGTTTTAAGGTTAAAGTTGGTAATGTTGCAAAAACTGTATCTTCAGCCGAGTTACTCAAGTATTTCAAAGACCACTGATTTACCGACTCAACAGCAACTGCCAAAAAACGTGATAGCGGTAAACGCTCACGAAAGGTGTGTTCATCTTTTATAACTCTGTTGAATGATTCAAGGGCATTGTTTGTAGCTGGTGATCCCATGTGAACACCCAAATACCAATTACGATTTTGTGTCAACCACTGTCCTTTGAAATATTTAATAAAATCGGATTCACTGCTCCATTTTGTCAAGAAAACTTTTGCGGCTAAGTTAAGTATTTGAGTCAGTAGCTGCTTGTAAACAATTAACATCTGTCAATAATTCCTTCTGAATATTCTTCTTGACACACTTCTCCACGCAAGCTTGAATTATTCTTTTCGCGTGTGCCCATCACATCCGTACAATTATTTCCTCACCAAATATATCTATAAAAGCATTTCGTATCGCTTTGACTGCATCACAAACCAAAACCTGTGGTTGTAAACAATGTGAATACAAAGTTTCAATATTATCTTTAATTGCACCAAATAACAATTTGAAGTCAATTTTTTTCTTCATTAGTTGCAACCCCTAAGCCAAACGGATGAAACTTTTTATTTTTATCTGTATTTCTAACGACAAAAACTGAAAATCCTTGCCACGCCAATTTATATGTGGCATCAGCATGAATGTTTTTCACATCGTGAGCTAATTGCTACAAAAATTTTGTAGACAACGCAAATCTAAATTTAGGTGAATCATTTTCTTCATCTTTTTCGATAATCTCATATCCAATGACATAAACTTCATGCATACCTTCAGGAATTGTTGAATGAGATGATGACCAAGATTCCAATTCGCCCAAACTAATTGTGGGACCCCCATATTTAACACAACGTCGGCCATTTAAATACGTTCTTATTGTGACATTTTTAGCATTGTAATGCCTTCAATTTTGGCCAGATTACTCATTATTGCTTTCGGTTTGAGATGTAAGTCATATAGTTTATTTATTTCCTCCTTAGTCATGTCGCTCAACCCATAATTAGAGAACAATTTTGATTCGTGATCATGATCTGATTCTGTACGATAGATTATAACTTCATCCGATGCCGCATCGAATAATAAATAAAGCTGAGCAGCATATTGAGGTCCCTTTCGATTGACTTTATTACATCTATAGTATTTCTTCACACCTTCTTCAACTACATGCTTTCGAAGAAAAGACCAAGTGTTTTCTGTTGCAATAAAATCCTCGGCATTTTTTTACGCTTTCAAACTTTATAAGAAATGTCCAAACTTTTTCTTTTGTTCCATAATTTCTTAAACCTCTGAGTATTCCTCTTCTGACTCTAGTAAAGGTACTTCTTTCTGTACAGATGTTGAACTTGTCGATGGAATTACACTGTTTTTACAACTACTTGATTCCATAATTACATACATAACCAGTCAGATACCAAAAGCAAGAAAAAATTGCTCGAAACAATGAAATATTGCAACACAAAACAGTAAACGTGTCAAGTGAATAACTAAAGTAAACAAGAACATTGACCAAATGCCACGCGCCTATGCTCGAGCGCTGATTAAATCATTCTTCGCATCACGCCACTTTGGCCCCGCCTTATATTGGATACTGTTCCATTAATTTTGAAAAAAAAAAACTAGAAAATTATTAACGAATCCTATTGTTTTGTTAACTAAACGAATTAATTGTTGGCGATAAAAAAAGAATAAAACATACATCGTAAGGTTCTGAAACATTTTATTTAGTGACAGATCTATTATTTTGAGAACATAGTTATTATTCCGAACGTAAAACAGATTCATTGGACATAACTTACGATGATTATTCGTTTATTTTGGATACAAACTGTTATAAATTTGGATAGACATGTTTGGAGACGCTTATGTTAATCTGAGATAAAAAATAATTTCTGGGATTGAATTTCATAATCAGAGGATTTCGTTTGATGACAAATATTTATTATGGTGACAAATAAATTTATTCTCCATCTTGTTCTCCTGTATCATTATGATTATGTGACACCTTTGTAAATTAAAACGGAACATTATTAATATTATACTTATATGAATCAACAAACGCAGGCAGTTCCGTTTTTTTAAATGTTGTACACTAAGCTTTTGCCATAGTTATACCGTTTTTTCATGAATGAAACTATTAAAATATGTCAAATTTTCAGGATAAATCATATCCAAATTACAAATGTTCTTAAAATAGAGCATGACAAGATTGATAACTGATATGAGATTAGTATTTATTTTACGAGAGCTACACAACGTCTATTATTTTAATATTTTTAATTTTGATCTTATCTGTCTATCTGCGCCATCGATCAAGAGTGCCGTTTTTATCTAATTCCTGGGAAAAACAAACATATCTAATATGTAAATCAAATTTATTGCTATAACTGCGAATATTTTAAAAATTGAGCAGAAACAGTTTTAAAAATCACTACATCGAAATTAATTTCGGAATGTTGAAATTCCGAGTTCAATCTCAGAATTCCTCTTTTGCACATGTTATTTGCTTATTACCATCAATTTATAACTTCGATTCGATACGTCTTGTACCCATTCACTCGAAATTACGACATTAATCTCGAAATTCCGACATTAATCTCGGGATTCCGACATTAATCTCGGAATTCAGCTAATAGTAGTACAAGTAACTTTTATCATTAATTTCAAACATTACAACTTTGTGTTACAAAAAAACAATTGATAAGTTGTTCAATATGAGTTCAGAAAGTGGCATGCACTCTAAATTTGTGGAAATTCGGACTAGGCTTATTATCGAAACAGGATATCTAATGCTTTAAAATGATATCACTATAATAATAAGATAACCTGTTTCAATAATAAGCTTGCTTCGTCACTGAAGGCAGACATTGATATCAGAGACCTTCGGTTATTTAAGGTGGCGTTTGCACTCCCTCGTTACCAGGATAGCTTTTAATCACTGTTAAAATGTTTCTGTTAATAATAACGAAAAACGAATACTTTGGTTCATTCTAAATACCATATAGATTTTATATATAATACTAATGCGTATTTTTTTTTATAAAAGAAAATACGAATATTTTTTTGATATCATTTTATGAAACTAAATAAATCGTAGAAATTATTTCTTCAATAAAAAACAGAAAAACTTAATTTCCTATTTTTATTACTAGAGGACTTCCAGCCAAGTACATGAACAATTTGTCCTACGTTTCGTCCGAGTTTTCGGACTTTTTCAAGGTTAAAAGCTATCATGGTTTTACATAAGTCATAAATTAGATTAGTGACAGAATGCATATCTAAAAAAGTGTTTTCTTACCTAATATAAATTTCCTATTTTAATTTTATTGTACGGGTGGGTTTTATTTTGTTTTTCATCATTGTTTTATTTGATGGGTATGTGATGTACGTGTAGTTCGACGAGTTAACAGCTGAAGTATATTTATGGCTGTTATAATTACCTACTCTTAAAAAGAAACACATCAACGACCACACCAAATACTGATCATTCTCTGCCTAACTCGTCGAACTACACGTACATCACATACCCATCAAATAAAACAATGATGAAAAACATAATAAAACCCACCCGTACAATAAAATTAAAATAGGAAATTTATATTAGGTAAGAAAACCCTTTTTTGATATGCATTCTGTCACTAATCTAATTTATGACTTATGTAAAACCATTATTTTTAATTATTTTTAGCTTTTAACCTTGAAAAAGGTCCGAAAACTCGGACGAAACGTAGGACAAATTGTTCATGTACTTGGCTGGAAGTCCTCTAGTAATAAAAATAGGGAATTAAGTTTTTCTGTTTTTTATTGAAGAAATAATTTCTACCTTAACAGCCAACAACTTGTGTAAAATATCATAAATAAATCGTATTTTCTAGTTAAAAAAAATACGCGTCAGTATTGCCATTAATTTTATACAATAAATCTATATTGTATTTAGAATGAATATGTTTTCGTTTTTCGATATTACCAACAGAAAAATGTTAACAGAGATTTATAAATTTAAGTTAGACACTTGGTCATATCAGAGAACATATTTTGTGATGGCTCTTTTAAAATAATTGCGTGCGGCATAAATTTTAATTTCAAACGTTCATGATATTAATCATTTGTAATTAAACAGTTTGTAATATAATAACTGGCATACAGACTGACTGACCCACTTGAAAGCGTAACACTCCCATAAAATTTGTATTTATCGTCCGAAAAACTATGGACAAAGTGTCACATTTTTTTTATAAAAGCCAATGGCTACTGCGTAATTTTTTGGGGGTGAAGAAACTGTATTTTCGATTTTCTTACATTAAAAACTGAGTACACCACTCGATAAGCGCCCCCTGAAATGGGCCTGTACTAAATTTTATAAAAAAATATTGCATATTAATAGTTCCGTAGCCAAATTAAAAATCACATTGTTCTTATGAATTTATTTCTTCTGAGCAAGTAACCCATGGAAGGGACAATGTTCTTTGTGTTTATGATACTTAGTATTCAAGATTAATTTTTGTATTTAAGATGTTGAAAAATATTTAAAATACTCTAAAAGTATCTTAAAGTACTTTTCAACCTGCACCATAAATATAAGATACTTTTAAATAGTAAGATACAAATATTTTTCGCTTAAGTAAGGATTATTTGAAATACAGCATTTAACATACTTAAAGTATCTCAAATATTTTTAAGTATCCTTTGACTATCAGCTTTGCATTGTCGTGTTTCGAGAAGGCTCGTTTGTTGTGAAATTCAGATTATCAAAAAACCGCTGCCAATTATTACTTAGGGATCAGACCTTCCTCACTCGACGTGTGGTGGAATTTATAATAAAAGTAATTTTTTACGTTTCAAAAGTCACATTTTTTGAAGTTTCAAAAAAATCGCATTTTGACGTTTCAAAAAAGTCACATTGGTGGAATGTCACTAATAATTTTTTTTTGGCATTGGCAAGATTTTGGTCATCAACGAACTCAATCTCTTCTTTGACCTCTAGAAATTTTCTCTGAAATTTTGTGTATCGCCATAATTCGTCGAGATTTGTCCAGAAGTGCAATAAAAATGTTTCAAATTTTTTTCACGAATACAACTTCCTCACTTTCAAGGGTGAGAAAGTAATAAGTAATTTCATTATCGCTTTTCAGGAACTTCCGTTACACCAAAAATGTGTATTATTTTGAGCAAAATGTGCAAAAGCTATGTCTGAATTTTAGGCACCATTATGTGTTCTTTTAATTTAAAATTAAAACATCTCTATGTTCATTGTTTAGCCACTAGTACAATTATTGAATAAGTCAATTCTAAATAGACCCAAACATTTCTAGATCTGGGTGTAACGTTTGACCAAAAACTTTCATTTGTGGATCATATTAACAGTCTCGCATTTGCTTGCTTTAGAGTCCTTGAGTTTATTATTAGAAACTCTGCCAACCTCAGCAATACTTGTACATTAAAATAGCTTTTTTCTACATTTGTGATATCGCGAATTAAATAAGTATCCATTATATGGTGATCCTCTTATAATGTCCATATTCAAAATTTCAAGTTTAAATAATAATTTCTGAAATATTGTTGTTATAAAGAAGATGAGATCTATGCTCTAATTGGTTTTTCTCACCTTGTCATGATTATCATACTTTCTAATGAATGTTTGCAAGATAGTCATGAAAAACACAAGTAATCTTATTGCACAAAATATTACATAATACGGTAGATTGTCCACAAATCGTTGCAATGTTGAATTTTCAATGCCAAGATTATCCGCTCGTAAACATCCAACTTTTTTACTTAAACACATCTAGAATAAATACAAATAAATTCTACTTACTCCATCGAATGTGTACTGCATATAACCACGTACAGTACTCCCTTGATATTTTTCACTGCAATGTAAACTCAATGAAAAAATTGTAAAATTCTTAATTTATGAAATTTTTATCATTTCCATGTACTATCTTAATCGTATATTATATTCTTGATTGTTAAGTTTTTCTGTATCTCAGGCAGGGGCGGTCGGTCCATGGAAGCAAGGGAAGCAGTGCTTCCCTTGGGATTATTAAAAAAAACACATAATTAGAACCTAATTATTATTTATCACATATATTAATCATTAAAATTTATTTTTACCCAATTTCAATAGACACGGCCCTGCATTTCAACAGCTGAGATAATGTTGCACGATAAAACCGTAACGTGACGCACTCGATTAATCGAGCCAACACGAACTCGCGCAACCGATATAAGCAACTTCTTGAAATGCATCCCATCCCCACTTCATAATCTTGATATCTCAGCAGTATAGCATAGTAATGCGTCTTGTATTATAGATTTTAGTCTCGATCTTAATATCGATTTTAATATTATACTTAATATTAATCTTCCTAGTATTATTCTCAGCTTTTGTGCTATATTTGTAAAAACTTTTTTGGTGTTTCTAAACCTGTGGTGCGGGGACAATTGATTTTTAAAACGTTGAACATTAGTGCGCGCATAAGCAGTTTTAGAATTGCTTATTCAATATGGAAGCTGGTCCTAGCACTGTGGAAAATATTACTTGTGTTTGTGTGGTGTGCAATTTGTTGAAAAAGGGATTTTCAACATATTCGTTTCAAGATAAACTGGATATTATTAGAAACGGGAGACCAACACCTGATTTAAAACTTTTAAAAACGAAAGTTAAATCATGCTATAGGTACTTTAATACTGAAATGTACAGTACTAATCAGTGGTTAACGGGTTGTGAAAATTTGTGTAAATTGTTTTGTTGGGCATTTGTACTTTTCACAAATGAAAAAGGTGTTTGGAATAAAAACGGCTTTTCAGATTTAAACAATATTCACAAAGTGACAAAGAGGCATGGTAAGTGTGAAACTCATTTGCGAGCGGTGCTAAAAGAAAAAACATTTGGAAAATCACGAATTGAGCATTCATTAGATCAGCAGTTGAAAGAAAGTGACCGTAAGCATAATGAACTTGTAAAAAAAAATCGAGAAGTGTTAAAAAGACTTATTGACATTGTTTGTTTTCTCGGCGAAAATGAACTTAGTTTTAGAGGTCATACTGAATCTCGGAGGGTTGCTAATAGGGGCAATTTCATCAATTTAGTTGATTTATTAGCAAAATACGATACAATTTTAAGTAACCATCTGCGGTATTTCGCGGTACATCAAATTATATTCAAAATGATTTGATTTAGTCGATAAGCAATACTGTTTTAGAAAAGATCAAGCAAGAAATAAAAAAGCTCCTTTTTGTTGCAATTATGTTAGATGAAACAACTGATATTACGAATATTAGTCAGTTGTCAATCGTAGTACGATACATAAATCCAAATGGGAAAGTCCAAGAGCGCTTTTTAGGATTTTTAGACGTAACAACGGAAAGAATGGCCGCATCTTTATATATATCATATAATCAGATAGTCGATGATCTACAGTGTGGTGCTAAACTTATCGCCCAAAGTTATGATGGGGCCGCTGTAATGGCTGGTGAATTGGGGAGCCTCCAGGCCAAAGAGACTTTTCAGAATGCAATATTTGTACATTGTTTTGAGCATCGATTAAATTTAGTTCTTGCTCAATCTGCAGCGTGTCTTAAAGAGTGAAAAGTATTTTTTTCAAGTATTAGTGGAATGCCTGCCTTTTTTCAAAATCATCAAAACGAACATGAGCTTTAGATTTGGAAGTACAGAAGAGACTACCCAGAGTTGCTCCAACATGATGGAATTACAATGGGAGGCTAGTACAAACTGTATCTGAATATCGACAGCCTCTAATTGATTTATTTGAAAATATTTTACAAAGCAAAGATGATTGCGACACTGAGACTTTGAATGGATCCAGATGTTACTTAGATTCATTGAAAAGAGACTTTGATTTTAATTTTTTTGTTAAATTTTTTCTCCGAAATATTCCCATTTACTGACAATTTATTCAATATTTTGCAAACTAAATCAAATGACGTTGGATTTTGTGTAAAGAAAATTGAAGAATTCAAAAATTTGATTTGTAACAAAAGAAATGAATTTGAAAAGATCTGGGAGAAAACTAGTAATGACAATTTAGAGCCGCAAAGAAAACGAATACGAACTGAATTTATAGTGGATCGTAGAACTTTATATCGAAGACTTTTTATCGAAATTTTGGACAATATCACTGGGCAACTAAATAATAGATTTAAAAATTTTAGTGATATACAATTTTTAGAATTGTGTAATTTTAATGTATTTAAAAATAAACAATTTCTACAAAACGCACTTCAGTCATTGAGTGATAACTACGGAAATTTTTTTGATATAGTTGGGTTGCGTTCAGAACTTTCAGTTATTTATGCTACAGAAGATATTAGTCAGAAACATAACGCCAACGAACTGATTATCTTTATAAAAGAAAATAGTTTGGATCAGGCCTACTCTGAAGTGTTGAAATTGTGTGAGTTAGTGTTGACGATACTTGCAACTAGTGCTTCGGTTGAACGCAGTTTTTCGACCTTAAAAAAGAATAAAAACTTTTTCAAGAAATTCAACCAGTGAAGAGCGGCTTTCATAATTGTCCCTGTTAACAATAGAAAGTGACTTTGTGAAGGAGATGTCTCAAAATTCAAACTTTTACGACGAAGCTATTTCCGACTTCGCAAAAAAGGAGAGGCTGATTAAACTACATTATAAATAGGTAGGTATGTGCATGTTAACTACTTAACTAGCCGGCTCGATTTATAGTTGGCTAGAGAGTGCACGATGGCAAGTGTGACTGAACAAACTCTCTATTTCGCTGTGGGTTCCATCCCCGCCACCGGCACTGGCAATGTCGGTGGGTATGGTTGTGTGTCTGCATTTTTTTCATAAGTGTAACCCTCGCCCGTGCAGCTTCGGCTTTGGAATCGGGGTTGTCTAATTTTTGTGGTGTTTTTATGTTTTATGTTTATTGAGGAGTGGCGGTCCTACAAGTGTACTTTTTTTGTAGATATTATAACTTTGCGGCTTTCGACATTTGCCTTAAAATGAGTATACGGAAGCCATGCCCCTTTTCTTAATAAGAATGTTGCCTCGCTTCGCTTGGGCCTTCGCACTACCCATCACCCTATATCACAAACTGCTTCCCTTGTATCAAAACTCACCGCACGCCTCTGATCTCAGGTACTATCTTTTGTTCCCGTTCTGTAATTGGATTCAATCTGTTGAATGATTGTATTAGTAATAAATAAATAAATATAATATACAGCATATAAACATCACTCTTATCCGAATCATCATGCACACATGACACTTGGATCTTTATTTTGAACAAACATTTTACTGGATGAAATTAAATTGTCTGTCAAATGGATACGTCTATAAAAGTTGTAAAATATTGTTTTGGTCTCTTCATTTTTTTCGTAGAAATACATTAAGAGTATATCTTCTAATAATGAAGTCATACAAATAGTAAATAAAATTTATTATTGTAAATGTACTCAAAGTAAAGTGGTATTATATGTGTAAAAAATGGCGTAAACTGCGGCTCCGCTCTCAAAACACACTTGAAGATAAAATACAATAAAAAAAATTATCTGCGTTATACTTGACATTAAATTTGCTTTTTTTATTTTCAGATATGGGAGGCTCCTTACAAACCTCATTGGCATGTTTAATATTATTTATAGCAAAAGGTAAATATTTAAAACTAATATTTAATTAAATATAGCTGTGGCTTCGTGTTCAAGCGAATGCTTGCCTCTTATCACGGAATCCCGAGATCGATCGCCGATCGAGGAGCTGGATTTTTTTCTAGAGCAAAAATTAATCCTGAAACTTATACTCGGATATTGAATGTGTGTCCGTTGTCTCTAAATGTGTAACCTTCGGTGTAGCCTCTCCTGGACAAAGTACCTCGACGTACCTTTAGAAATACACGGGATTGTATTACCTGTGGTGTTGAATTGTGTTTAATTTAATCATCTAGAGACGATTTTGGTGGTTAGGATGATACTTAATGTTAATGTCACAGAGAAGGTTCCACCACTCTTCAGAATATTTAAGAAATATAAACATGTGTTTTTAAACAGTGAGGATTATTCTTTATTCAACTTTTTTTGAAACATCAAAAAATAGAGGAATTGCTAAATTTTAAGTTTAAAATCACATTGAGAAAGCTGATTTGACGAAATGAGATTTTTGGCATATTTTGGACATGATACCGAAAAGTAATGGCGATAGCCAAATTTTAATTTATATTCTTGTTCTGTTGACCGGGAATAAGTATTTTGGGAAAATTCTGAAAATTGGACTAACCGCTAATTTTACTGCTACTGGCGTATGTTTTGTTGTTTTGTGAATGGAGGCCCTGTACTCTATAAGGAAAAGAGATAAGTAACGGTCCCAATCCCTCTGATGTTTTTCAACTTTTTTGGATAGGTGCTCCTCCACGATTTTAGTATAACTCTTGTGACGTACGAACAACAAACAAAATGGTATTGGTCAGTTTGGCACACTTTAATGCGGGAGCGGTACTTTGAACTTTTTATTACGGTACGGTCTCGAGCGCCAGTTCGTTTTAAAGTGTAGGGACACCACTTTATTCCATCAGCGGTATGATAGAAGCTAGGATAACTCAGTGATGAAACGATATTTCTAGGGGTCTGTGTGTACGGATACCGGGTTGCGTAACAATAGACAACTTCACAAAAATGTGAGTCTTGGTACACAAAGAGATTTATTACTTATACCTTTGCTTTAAATAAATGGCAGAACTTCAATTTTTCTTACTCTATTTTATTTAAGACTGCTTCACGGAGAAATAAAAAAACAATAATAAATAAATGCAACAGTTATGTTTTAATGCAACGTATATACTAAGCTATATTACAAGTAAATAACCAAGGAACCAAGCAAGAAGTCTAGGTAATGCAAAAACGGTAATCAGTTACATCATGTATCACTAAGTTACGGAAACTACTACCACGATATTACTATCAGCAGCAGGCAATATTCAAATGTTTACTACAAGCATCTACAAAGCAAGCAAGCGGTGATTCAAAATAAAGCACAGTTACGGCAGTTACTACTATTAGTATTTACAGCAAGAGCCTAATGACTATAGTCACTAATACTTAAGGCAGTATTACGGCAGGCGGTCGGTGGTGCAGCAGTTAGTTATATTCAGTGGTAAGTGGTTACGGAGTACAAGCAAGACACAAGTCCAGGGACAGGCGGTATATATAACTGTCTAATCACGAGCGTGCTATATCTTTAGATTGGCTCCTATTATCCCTTATTATGGTTTCTTGACTAAGTGTGGCAGACGGAACGGTTTGTATATTACAGCCTGGGGTACTTAGAAAGATTCTTTCCAAAAATAGAGGCATAAAAACCTCACTCGTGTCACTTCGCGTGCACCTGATGAAATCATTTCCACAGATCGAGACATAAAAGTCCTATCTTTACTCCAATATTAAATAAAAATGACAGCCGAATATTTTCGGGGCTCATCTAGCTATATAGCATAGAAGATCAGTATTACTAACTCGAGTTTTAATTGGAAACTCTCCCTTAAATTTACTAAACCAGAGATATGCATGAGTGACTGTATGATATTCGAGGTTAACTCTCGTTAGCTAGTGATACATTAAAGTAGTCGTTTATCAGATCAACTTCAAGCATATTTTCTGTACAAGTTAGTTTTAGTGAACATGGGTGTCGGACGGAACGGATCATGCATTACCTCCCGGGGCACCTAGTAAGATTCTTTCCACAGATCGAGGCATAAAAACCTCACTGGTGTCACTGCGCGTGCATCTGATGAAATTCTTTCCACAGATCAAGGCATAAAGATTTCACTGATACTAATTCAGCTACCACTGAGATGGAACTCTTTCCACAGATCGAGGCCTGAGAGTCCTATCTTTATGTCAATATTAAATAAAAGTGACAACCGAAAAATCCCGGTGCTTGTTGTTGAACAGATAACCCGCTTTTATCAATGAATCGCGAAATTTCGGACAAAATAATACAGCAGTAAATGATGGAAATACAAATAAAAATAGTAAAACGGTCAAAGTAATTCTTACCACTACCTGGTTGCGGCGGAACACACTGGATATCTGGAGCTGCGTGCTGCTAAGTTGAGTACTGACTACAGAACTCTCTGTCTCTCTCTCTTTTTTTAATCGACGCGTTTTAATTTATACCCAAATTCTGGCGAAAACAATGGCGGGGATCTGCGCGATGTGCGAAGTTGTCAGCTGCTGTCCGTGGCAAACGTGATTTAAGCTAGCTAGGCGCATCGTACTTAAACAAATTCACTACGTTATTTTTTCGAAATTGCACTAATAAATCTTATTTTGAGTCTCCAACACGTTATCGTTAGCAGCACTTGCGTATCTTCAGCGATTTCTAAATCAAATGTTCTGGAAACTTCTCGAAAATCCACTTTAAAATCATAGGCGGTCTAGAAATAGTCCTAAAAAATATTGTTCTGTATTCTCTGTGTTACCTACCACTAATTCCTGAGAATAACACTGTAGAACCTCCGCGAATAATTCAGAAATATTTTCTTCGAATTCCTTTCGAGCACCAAATTATTACGTGTTTGCTATCCACACAAACACCTCAAGCGTGGATTCGTTGATTGAAAGTCCTGGTAACACTTACTCACTACATTATTAACAAATTAGTGATTAACAACATTAACTTAATGAACGACTTAACTATAATCACAATTAAATAGGAATCACTACTTTAGCCCTCTAGTATATTTTTCTTAACTCGTACAACTCCAAATTAATACTGACTCCTCAACCCACCGTGCGCCTTATACATCTGTCCAGGTATGGTATAGAACTTTCTTGAATATTCCCAGCCCTTCTCAAACCATTTTTATCCGTCTTTATAAATCTAGAGTTCCATGGCTATTTAATTCGTTTTAATACTAGTAACACCATCTCTGGACACACCCCGGAACCAATGCATTGGCGCAACAGTGGTGTTCTTCCAAAGAAAGAAATTATTTATAATTACTTAATATGTTGTAAACATGGACATTATAAATAAACGTAAACGGAACCTTGTACATTCAGTGATACGCATTTACATATGCCTCATATAAGAACTAAGTTATTGCGAGAAGAATTCCTAATAAAGTTGTTAGATCCAAGACCACCAAAAAAGTAACTTTTGAGACAACTTCTTTTTTGAAATTGTGAAATGATAATTTTGTGATATCTATATTCAATAAATTAGCGGTATTAGCAATGTTTTAAGAAAAAA
The DNA here is from genome assembly GCA_029963845.1 of Rhamnusium bicolor. Lineage (NCBI taxonomy): Eukaryota > Metazoa > Arthropoda > Insecta > Coleoptera > Cerambycidae > Rhamnusium > Rhamnusium bicolor. The sequence goes on along the minus strand of JANEYF010000521.1, from coordinate 559,453 downwards.
GATTTTTTGATAAAGAAAAATTTATGTTTTGGCATTATTTGTAATTTATAGCTACCTCGAGTTTGACAGAATACATCGGCAACATTAAATTAGGATAATACAAATGCATCACATATTTGAATTTTGGACCATGTAATAATTTGATATTACCAAATGACCTTTATATCATAAAATTAACAAGACAGTTAAAACGCAGATTAAAGTCAACATAGAGACCTACATTTTTTGCGTAGTTTACAACTTTTGTCTATAAGTTGTACAGCATCGTCAAGTTCGTTAAATTTAAGAAGATAAAAAATGTTCGTAACATTTGCGAAAAAATAGGAAGAAGCAATATTTAAGGCTTGTTTTTTGCGTATCATTGACGTAAAAATGGGAAAAACCAATGCTTAAGACTTATTTTTATGGAAACTAAATAAATAGAGAATAGCAGTGGGTCTAATTAGAGCCTTAATTTTATGTGATTTTAATTTACAAATAGTAATATATACTAAAAATAATACCTAAATAAAGTACCACAGTCGTAATCCTTTCACTTTATTTAATTGAAGATTAAATAAAGAAAGATTTCCATTTATTTGGTAAAAATCTTTTACTACCCAAGCAACATTCTGACGACGAACCGACGTTGCTGTTCGCAACTAAAAGTCGGTGTGCGACGTACAGAAAACGTCGGGCTGACCCATATTTGTACTAATCTGGTAAATAAAATACGGATCGATTCGACGTAGAGGCCGCGTATTATTTCCTTCTGTGGAACCAGAAAATATGGCGAAGGCGGGAATAAGTGCAACTATTTTTACTAACAGCGACGTCACGGTTAAATAATTTTACGTGCACCAACTTTTAGTAGGCTTTGGTGCAGAAATCTGCACTAACACTAACGTTCATTCCAAATAATCGCGATAATATCGACCGTCTGTTGCAGTTGGTGTATAAATCTTTACTAATATCTACGAATACTTGAATTATCGACATTAATTTTGAAGTTATGTTAGACCAAGGCCCAAAAGTCTAACACCAACGTCCAGCCGACGTTCCTAGACGACTACGTCAGTCAGCAACGTCTAACCAACGTTGGAATGTAACCCAAAAATTACCTAAATCTACTTAATCAGTTACCAATGTCTAATCAACGTTGGATTATAGTCTAAAAACACACTCAACGTATTAAGTAGATTTCTGACATCAAACCAACGTTGGTAAATGTGCTATATGTAAATAGTAAGTTTGCGAGGTTCAAGTTGCGTTGCTCCGACGTTGTATCATAACTATAAAATTTAAGACGCTACTTGACTATTATCTGTAATAATTCTGACCTTATAATTAGTAAAAAAAGTAATCGGTAAAATGTTACTTGGGATGAATGTAGCTACCTATCAAGTCGGTTACCAACGTTATACCGAAGTAGGTGTATTACCGAAAAATTAATCGGAGCTACTTAAGTTAGTCATTAACGTGTAATCAACGTTGGTTAATAACTAAAAAGGACTAAACCTATTAAGCCACTAACCAACGTCTAACCAACGTTGGCAAGTGTTCCATAATAAACTTGACCTATTCAGTCAGTCACCAACGTCTACCCAACGTTGGTAGGTTACTCAAAATTTAACCATACATATTTTAGTCAGCTGTCAACGTCTAACCAACCTTGGTAAGTTATTCAAAATATAACCATACCTATTTTAGTCAGTTGTCAACGTCTCATCAACGTTGGATAATGACTTGAAAACATATCAAACCTTATTAAGTCGTATAGATAATATTTTACACACAGCTGTTATAATTACCTACTCTTTTAAAAAGAAACACATCAACGACGACACCAAGGACTGATCATTCTCTGCCTAACTCGTCGAACTACACGTACATCACATATGTATCAAATAAATAAATGATGAAAAATAAAATAAAACCCACCCATATAATGAAATTAAAATAGGAAATTTATATTAGGTAAGAAAACACTTTTTTAGATATGCATTCTGTCACTAATCTAATTTACGACTTATGTAAAACCATTATTTTTAATATTTTTAGCTTTTAACCTTGAAAAAGTCCGAAAACTCGGACGAAACGTAGGACAAATTGTTCATGTACTTGGCTGGAAGTCCTCTGGAAATAAAAATAGGAAATAAAGTTTTTTCTGTTTTTTATTGAAGAAATAATTTCTTATTAAGTCGTTTTCTAACGGCAAATCAATGTTGGTAAATCGTCCAGACTTAAGCAGTAGGTTTGCGAAGTCGACGCAATATTTGGTTCGACGTCTTATTACAACTACAAAATTTAATATACTCCTCGACTACTATTTGTAATAATTCTGACGTCGGAATTAGTGAAAAGTAGTCGGTAGTTGGTAAAATGTTGCTTGGGTAGTGGGCATTGCAATTAAAGCTTAATCACTTCTTTTTCTATGATGCAAATTTTATAAATCATCAAGAAGTGTGTGCCAATTTTATTTGATCTTCAATAAAATTGAATGAAAAGATTACGACTTTGATACCTTATTTAGGTATTATTTTTAGTATTTATTACTATTTGTAAATTGATATTACCCCCTCTGTTGGAATAGTTTAGTATTTTAATTTTATACTTGTATTGGTAAAAATCGTTTTGTCAGAGCATTCATCCAATTTATTACATTACGATTGACACTGGTAGATAGAGTTACTATAGTTGATGCCGTATGACTCTTTCGACCGAATAAAAAAAATAGAAAGTTAACAATAATTGTCAAACTGGTTGCTGCTAGTAATTTAAAAAAATTCAGTGTTTGCCTTTCAATTAAATTAAATCTGCGAACAGAAATAAGTATTGAAAACTAAACTAATGTTCAAACATATTAAGATTTCTGGCATAAGCTACTTCTAACTAGATGGTAGTTCCTTATATTGGTAAATGGACAAATGAATCCTGAAGGGGTTGGAACCTTTGATGTGAAGATAACACAGACGTAGTTTTCCACAAAACACCAAAACCATATACTGCACTCGACGCCCGTTTCTTCATTCAAGTTGGTATCAATTTCAGATGATTAAAACAGTTTCAATTATCTGAAATTAAAGTAATTACACTTTTTATTACACTATCATTTCGTTTGACTAATTTCTGTATACACATTAAATGTGTTATTTTTTTTCTAGTAAACTGTCAAACTTTAATAGCAGCAAATGAAAACGTAACATTTAAAGAAATAGATGACTTTGTTACACTCACAATGAATGAAAACAACCATGACTTCGACGATGGATCTATACCACATACTCTACTTTTTTAAGATTATTGACGGTAGGTATTTTACAATATTTTTTATGTATATTGAACTCGTGTCTATATGTCTAGATATGGTTAGAGATATCGGTGTTCTTGCCTCATATACTTTGTGTAATTAATATCAATCAATGATCATAATATGAAAACATATTACCTTGTTATAGGGAAACATATTTAAATTCTGAAACTTATTCATTCCCAGAAAACTTGTGATACGTTCTTAGTCAATAAAAAAGAAGAAACCTTTTCCTTTTAATCATTTATAGTACAGGGAAAGAAATTTCTACTAACCATAAATAAAAATGAGCTAGCCCAAAAAAAATATCTGCATTAAATAGGCTCCAAATAGACTGCTTTGTAATCGCAACAAAAACGATTTTGCTAAGATGCACTTACTTACTTCAACAAGAAGTGTTTCTAAATATTTACTTATTGCTGTAGGTTGATAACTTTGATAACAGAGCTCTATTTTAACCTTAATGGATTTTTTGTTACAGTTAGTAAGCTCGTATTTTTTACACCATTACTGCCTTGCAACCAGAAAAAAGCTTTTCCTGCCGCAAATAGATGACTTTGTAATCACTATACAGCTTACTCTGTATAAATAATAAATACCTAGAAATGGCAACAAATAGTCCTTTTGTCTTGGTAATCTCACTTTGTAAACGTTGTAAAAATATATACTGGATCTAGCAGAATTTTATTCCTGCCATTAGAAAAGAAATTGCCACCACAGAAAGAATTTTTGCAAGTCGTAGAGTATTCTGCGAGAACACATATAACGGTGATTTGTAGGTCGACATATTCTTTTGAAGGCGTGTTAATAGCCTGCGTATTTGCAATTGATTTAACCATAACATCCATTGTACAAAACTCAATAGTTTTGAGATGTTTTAATTTGTGTTTTCTTAAATTATTTATAATAAACAAAAATAATAAATCTTTTTTATATCAATTTCCCGCATTAGTTTACACAGTACAAATTATGGAACAAAAACTATGTTAAATACTTTGATAAGATAAAAATTCAAGAGCTAAAACCTTCCCTTGTTGTAAAAAGTTATATTAAAATATCTCAAAAACTACTGGGTTCTGCATAATGAATATAATGATTTAATCAATTGCAAATGAGTTCTACTAATACGCCCTTAAAGAAATACGTCGATCTACCATAGTCACCGTGTATATACAGGGTAACTCAGTTTTATTACTAATAACTTTAACAACTGTTAGATGTCAACAAAATAAAGTTATTTTGTATATAGTACCAGTTACAACTTTTCCATTGGGGTTTTTGTTTTCGAGATACAAAATGTCGAAACATATTCTTTTTTTTTTTTTTAACTAAAAATAGGTTATTATTTATATTTGGTATTAAATACTAGTATGTTAGGCTGCATCTATTTAACTAACTCGTGTTTTCTACACGGTAACTAAAATATCTTGGGGTAAATTATCATATTTTCAAAAACCCAAAAAAATAACTCTTTTTGATACACTTTATTTCAAAAACTGCGGAAAAATTAGACCACAAAATACTTATATTTGTACTGTAAAATGTAGAAAACATTATTGTAATGGGATCTAATTTTGTCTAGTTACATATTTATTTATTATTTAAAATATTCGATTTTTCATTTAATAGATTTATTGGAAAAAGATTTTAGATAGTGGAAACTCAATATGTACAACTAAATATTTAATATTAAAACACGTTCTCTAACAATGTTTTATCTTGACCCAGACAAAGAAATTTTAATGAAGTATATATGGCGGCGCTAACACACCCGCGTCGCGATAGGTCTCTGTTAAAATTTTTTGGTTTGAAATACTGAAAAACGAAAATATTTAGTTCGTTCCAAATAGCGTATAGATTTAATATATAAAATTACAGGCAATACAGATGCGTCCTTTTTTTAATCAAGAAAATACGAATATTTTATTGGGTGTCATTTTATGGAAACTAATCGTGTTCTCTGTTAAAAAAAATACGCATCAGTATTGCCTGTAATTTTATATATAAAATCTATATGGTATGAACCGAATGTTTTCGTTCCTCGATTTTACTAACAGAAAAATTTTAACAGCGATTTATAAATTTAAGTTGGATATCTGGTGAAAACGCAACCAAATGATTTATTTAAGGAAACAAAAGACTAATATATAAATAACAGATACCTATTTTAAAGTCATTGGTTTATTACGCGTAAGTATATAGAAATAGTGTTAGGTACAGAAATATCATATTGAAATGTAATTAAAATAGTCTTTATACCTTCAAATACTTGGACGTATATAGTCTTTAAGGCCCCAGTCTTGTAAACTCGACTTGTAAGACATTTTCACAAAACCTCTCACTATGGATAAATAATAGGATTGCGAGTATTCGAATAACACTTTATTTTATAAATGCACGAAGTAGTTATGCTTCCAGTAAAAGTTATATATAGACAAATCCTACCTCGTAAGAACAAAGATCAACACTAATATTCTTAATGGCGTCAAATTGTCTATGCGTGCGTCACTTACAAACAAAATGTCGATTTAGCAACCGCAGGTTTATGGTTAACAGATAGCTTACTAACCGTAGGTATGTACTTTTTAACCACTAAAAAGTCAATCTCAACTAAAGACACTTTCTTACCATAAGAAAACACTTAGTTACCCCTAATAAAAAACATAAGGAAAATTATTTCAGTTAGTTTAGTGAGTATTGTTATTAGGATAATAAGTCAAAGATTTAAGGTTGCAAATGCTCATTAGCAAAACAGATTTTCTTATGCTTAGATGATGATAATATTGTCTTAACAAAAAAAATACTTATGATAATGCAGATCATTTTAGCAAAACATTTTATTTGGTCGATTTCGCTCAGTATAGTAGTAAAATCGATTCTCTAGACTTATCTCTTGGTGCTTTATGTTTAATTGCAAATGAGACGAGGTAGGTACGATCGAGAATCAAAGAAACTTGTTTTTCCATAAATAAGCCTGATGAATTTGACCCGTAGAGACAAACCATGCAAGTTGCAACAAACCTGGTTATACTTAAACGGCGCGGCCCCATAGGGTCACATTCACATTTATTGTTTCTTCAAACAGTCCCTCTTACGTCTCGAATTGAGACACAATTCTTCATTCCATATATTCCAACATCGCATTGCTGCTAACGCATTGCGGCCAAGCCTATCCGCAATTTTCCAAAAAGAAATACCAGCTTGAAAAATCTTAGGTACGTCTTCGAATGTAAGGCAATGTCAATAATGTTTATAGGACAAACATGTCGATAAAACAAAAAGTTAAATATATAACTCGGGGTTAATATTATAAATATTATTTTTTTCAGTAAGCGCTAAAAAATAGTGTAGTAAATTAAAAAATTAGTGCTATCTTATTACCCCGTAGGCACATCGTGTTTAAAATAGTTTGACCGTGATAAATTTTCATATTCCTACCTAAGTTTAAACCAGCTTGGTGGTAAAAAAATCGTTTGGTATCGAGGGTTATTGTTTGTTTTGTTACACTACCTTTCTAATGTTTGTTTTATTGGACCCTACAATAACATACCTATCCCCCCCTTGCGTTGTAGCCATTGCAATAGAATGTTTAAAGGTGTATGAAAATAACTAACAAAATACCCAGCAAACATTGTTATATATTTAAAATATTTTTGTTATATAGAAGGCCAACTTCAAATGTAACGAGTTATGCAACATTTATATAATAATGTTATAGAGCTAATGTTACTATTTCCCACTCAGCCTAACAGTAATATAACTCATAAAAATAACAGTTGTATTACAATAGTATACCACTTATAGTTTTACAACATAATAATTATATAACTATTTTCTGTAAATGTAATACAGATATACAGGGTGTCCCAACCAAAAGTAGGCACCCTCAATTACTTTGGAGATAAATTTTTTTGAAAAATTGGTGAAACACGTCGACCTTGTTTCCAAGGGGGACATATTTTAATGTAATACTTGCATACCTATCATAATCTCTCTACCCTACATGGCCACCCCCTCAAATAATTCAAATAGCAAAGGGGATCGAGCGATACATCTTTTGAAAGGTTTTTCAATTCTCTACATAACTGTGTATGATGCCATACAAAATTTACAAAACAGTGCGTTGTAGTTAGCTGAGTCACTGCAAATAGTGGACGATGTACATCGATTGCTACACTCTATAGGTGACAATCAAATTAAGCCCGTTAGAGAAAAGTTCGCACCTGTGTTAAAGCAAGGCACCGGTTTTACCAGATTAAGACAAATTTGTGGTGGTACTGTTGGCGCAACCACAGATTCGTTAAGTGCGTTCAAAGACTATTTTAAGTATGCCTGTATTACATCAATAGATGTCGAACAAAATATAGGCTTATTTTTTCACCACAGTGAACATAACTTATGGAAACAACCATAGAAACTTACTTGATGCTGCAAAGTTTTTACAGATCTTCTCAGTTTGTGATAACCAAGCTAGTTCATTAAGCTAGTTAAGACGGTAAGTTGTGCATACATTGTTATAAATTGTAACAGTTTATTGCTTTTGTTACTAGAAGAAGCTTACAATAGAATCAGACTTTTGAAATTTATTTTAGCGAAAGCGGCGATTTCTGTTGAAATGTGAAAGGTATATCATTTTTCTGTAATAATGATTAAAAAATCATATTTAAAATAAAATTTCAAAAGTTAACGAATTCAAAAAATATTTCCTAACACACCCAACCTAAGTTCCCTGTACACCACCACCCCTGACCACTTACTTGAAAAATAAATGTAGGACGTCGTTAAGATCCTGAACAAAAAGTAATATCTAAATTTTGATAAACGTATCAGTTATGGTTTCTGAATTACAGCACAAACTATGTTTTTTTCCTCCATCTTTGAAAGGTTTAACTCCTTTAATATGTATTATTGACCAAATATTTATAGGAGTTTCTATTTTATATTAAACCCATCTACTTACTGTATGAGTTTCGCTACACCGTTTTGGAACACCCTGTATATATGCTTCATCCAGAAATACTGTTTTCTGTATTATTATAACGGTATTATACATTTTAATAAAAATAAGTACCTACTTTTTACAAAGAGTTTAATTTAAATATACTGAGATAAAAAAAAATTATATTATAAACTTAATGTTATTGTTATTTATCAGATTTAAAAGATATTTGTATGATTATATGAAAACAACTTAAAATGAAACACTGATAAAGTAAATATGATTCTCGGTAAATAACACAACTACATCATCTATAACTGTTTGAAAAGCGAAAAGAACAATACTCACTGAAGTTATATTACTCACTAAATAAATTGTCATTATTTGTAAATATAATGAAACAATACTATATGGCTGGAATATATCATTGAAAGAGATAAAACAAATCATTACGGAGCACGAGAACTAGTAGTCGGTCAACGTGCCCACATCGCATAATAAATGTCTCGATAACCGCTAATTGAATCGAAAAAAAAGGAAACACTGTTGAAAAGCCAATGAAACTGTGAATAATATTTGTCATATTTGTATTTTTGTAATTAACTTGAAAGTTTGTGACTTATTACAAGTTAAAAAAAAGATATATGTCACGTAAATCATTTAATAGTCGTTTTTTGTAAAACATTGTCAAACTTTCAGAACGGGGTCATTTAACAACTTCCAGTAGCCAAAACATTTAAACATGGAGTGCCTACGAACTTTTTATTTAAGGTTTACAGGATGAATTTACTCCACTATCAGTATTTCAGATTCAAAATGTTATCACTTTTTTATTGTTTTTATCTATTATTGGATGTAGCAATTTTAATGTCACAGTATATAATCATCATTCATCATAATATTCAAATTTTATTTTAGTAAATTTTTGTCTATATTTACTTTTAAAGCTGCGTATAAACCATTTATTTTTTACTGCTTTCTAGAGTCCGGATCCGAATATTAGATTCCAAGAACAGATGTACGGACAACAGGAATTATCGCGTATTTTAATCTAAAATAAAGCGGTGTAAATTTTAGTCAATTAATTTAACTTAGTCCACTCTTTTTACACATCAAAAATTAAATAACGCAGTCCCTACTACAACAAAGTAAATAAATAAGCAGATGGAAAGAAATAATTTTAGGTATTTAGTACATGTACAGGGTTATTCATTATAAATTACCCACCTCTTATCATCGGTATTATTTCCTATAGAAAAAAAAGTTTTAAATTAAAGTTGTGTGGATATGACTGAATTTTGTTAAAATTCTATCAAAAGTAAAGTAGCGTGCAGATTTCCGAGGATACAAAAAAAATAATATATATATTTTTAATGGTATACTCTGTACATTATTAAATTAGAACGATCCTTTTTTCCTGACTTCAATAATATACCATATGTTACCCCTTCCATATACCGTTTTAGAGTTATTAAACGTCGAATATCTTAGTTAAACTAGTTACTGTAAATATGGAAAGTTAACATTATTAAAGTGAGCTATGAAAATGACAACTATTTTGTTTGATAAGTGACATTTCTTTAATGAAATAATCAAAATGGTTTACAGTGAGGAAGAAAAAGTCCGAATATTTACTTGTTATATACAAAATAACAAAAATAAACGTGCAGCAAAAAGAGCATATAGGGTGTTGTATCCAAATCGTCTAACACCATCAGAAAATACGTTCAAAAATATTTACCAAAAGGTGAATAATACCTCCAGTTTTAGTAGAAGAAAGCTTGTAGTTCAAGCAAACCAGGTGAAATAGCTAGATATACTGCTTCATTTCGAAGATAAGCCCATCCATATTTATTCGCGAATAGACTTTTTTTGAAAAATTGTATTATTTTTTAGAAAGTTCTGAATGTAGTATAAATAATGCAGTCGATCAATTAGGTAAAAGTTATTCCAAAATCCAACGTACGTTAAAAAATAACAGCTACAGACCATATAAAATTTTACCCGTGTAAATTTTAACAGAGGCTCACAAAAGGAAAAGGCTGAACTTTTGCCACCAGATGATTCAAAAGTTGGATGAAGATCCCGATTTTTTTTACTAAAATTTTATGGAGTGATGAATCATTCTTTTCTACGAAGGTCGTGAGAAAACAAGCACTACAGAAAAAGATTGGTAAAACAAATAAAAAAAATCAGGAAGAAAAACTGTTAGCGTTTGGTGTGGAATTTTCAGAAACAAAATTGTTGGGCCTATATTTTATGATTATACTTTAACTCAAATAATTTGATTTCGGTCCTTGGCCAAGAACACTGATAAATTTTAATCTGTTGTGTGTCGAATGTCTACATATATGTATATTTTATTGACTTTTAAATCGATTGGTATTATAATTGTTATGCCTACAGACTTGGTTTTAAAAAAGTTTTTCTGTTGTGGAACTTTACATAATTATTTGGCTATTGAGCCCTGAAGAAGTTTAAGCATATTAAACGAAACGTAGGCAAGGTAGCGTTTTTATTTTAACCTATTGTCCTGGTTCCGACAATTTCAACCTGTAGTGTATTCCCAATATGGATAGTGAATAATGGGCAGACCGGATTTGGCCGCTATGGATTCATTTTTTTTTTTTTTGGGGACTTCTAAAAGACATTGTCAATAATAGTAATAATAATAGTATTCAAGTCATTAAAGACAGGATTTGACTTGAAATAAACAACCTGAATGTTAATAATGCCATTTCCGGTGCAATTATAAATATAAGAAGACGTTATCAATTATGCATTGTCAATAATGGTGGACACATCGAACACCTTTTATGAGTTATCATTTATTTATATTTAAATTTTATAAATAAATCTTATCTATTTTGTATAAATATTTGGTTTTTTTCTTCCTCACTGTAAACGATTTTGATTATTTTATTAAAGAAATGTCACTTATCAAACATAATAGTTGTCATTTTCATAGCTCACTTTAATAATGTTAACTTTTCCATATTTACAGTAACTAGTTTAACTAAGATATTCGACGTTTAGTAACTCAAAAACGGTATATGGCAGGGGTAACATATGGTATATCGTTTAAATTAGGAACAAAGGATCATTCCAAAAAATTTAATAATATACAAGATATCCCACTTAAAAAAATATATTATTTTTCTGTATCCCCTGATATTTGCACGCTACTGTACTTTTGATAGCATTTTAACAAAGTTCAGTCATAACCACAAAACTTTTATTTAAAACTTTTTTTTCTATAGGTAATAATAACGATGATAAAGGGTGGGTAATTTATAATGAATAACCCTGTACAATTCATTAGGTGTTCACAATACAATGTCGTCGCTACTTCCCAATCTCTACATTAAAACACAAAATAATATCAATTTAAAAATAGGTACTTAGATGTAGAAAATAAAAAGAAATCATATTTATTTAGATCAATTTAAAATGCGTTTACACCAAGTATCCAACTTAAATCCGTAAATCGCTGTTAGCGGTTTACAGATTTTAGACGATATCTTGTAATTTGGGAATAGTTAGGGTTATATTTATCTGACAATATTGTCCAGTAGTCAACCTGTGAACGCAATGGGTATGTATACTTTTTAAATCGGAGATTATTGTCGTGGAACATTTTGAAAATGTCTCGTTCACTACCCCTTCGAACTGTTGTTGGAGAACGATGGATAAAGGATTTCCCAAAGTTAGAGTTGAATGGAACA